>CM075853.1:32422612-33022612 GCA_037975125.1 Latrodectus hesperus
TTTAAATTTCATATCAATACGGTCATCGCCGTCGCTTCGGTGGTTCAAGGGTAGAATACTCGCCTCCCAAGCGGGTGATTCGGGTTCGAGTCCCGGCCGAAGCACATCAATTATACTCTGTGGTATATTGCTATTTCTGACTTTCTTTTGTTGCTGAAAAGCGGGTTCCAGTTTCCATCGGTAATTTGAACTACTTTCCCAATACAAAGACCTTTTTAAGCTTCGTTTATATTCATAATTTCTTTGCTTGTTTGCGACTTTAATTAATTGTTCCTATCTCGTTATTTACGTAATTTTAAATTTCATATCAATACGGTCAATGCCGTCGCTTCGGTGGTTCAAGGGTAGAATACTCGCCTCCCAAGCGGGTGATTCGGGTTCGAGTCCCGGCCGAAGCACATCAATTATACTACGTGGTATATTGCTTTTTCTGACTTCCTTTTGTTGCTGAAAAGCGGGTTCCAGTTTCCATCGGTAATTTAAACTACTTTCCCAATACAAAGACCTTTTTAAACTTTGTTTATATTCATAATTTCTTTGCTTGTTTGCGACTTTAATTAATTGTTCCCATCTCGTTATTTACGTAATTTTAAATTTCATATCAATACGGTCAATGCCGTTGCTTCGGTGGTTCAAGGGTAGAATACTGGCCTCCCAAGCGGGTGATTCGGGTTCGAGTCCCGGCCGAAGCACATCAATTATACTCTGTGATATATTGCTATTTCTGACTTTCTTTTGTTGCTGAAAAGCGGGTTCCAGTTTCCATCGGTACTTTGAACTACTTTCCCAACACAAAGACCTTTTTAAACTTACTTTATATTTATAATTTCTTTGCTTGTTTGCGACTTTAATTAATTGTTCCTATCTCGTTATTTACGTAATTTTAAATTTAATATCAATACGGTCACCGCCGTCGCTTCGGTGCTTCAAGGTTAGAATACTCGCCTCCCAAGCGGGTGATTCGGGTTCGAGTCCCGGCCGAAGCAAATCAATTATACTCTGTGGTATATTGCTATTTCTGACTTTCTTTTGTTGCTGAAAAGCGGGTTCCAGTTTCCATCGGTAATTTGAACTACTTTCCCAATACAAAGACCTTTTTAAGCTTCGTTTATATTCATAATTTCTTTGCTTGTTTGCGACTTTAATTAATTGTTCCTATCTCGTTATTTACGTAATTTTAAATTTCATATCAATACGGTCAATGCCGTCGCTTCGGTGGTTCAAGGGTAGAATACTCTTCTTCCAAGCGGGTGATTCGGGTTCGAGTCCCGGCCGAAGCACATCAATTATACTACGTGGTATATTGCTTTTTCTGACTTCCTTTTGTTGCTGAAAAGCGGGTTCCAGTTTCCATCGGTAGCTTTCCCAACACAAAGACCTTTTTAAACTTACTTTATATCCATAATTTCTTTGCTTGTTTGCGACTTTAATTAATTGTTCCTATCTCGTTATTTACGTAATTTTAAATTTCATATCAATACTGTCAATGCCGTCGCTTCGGTGGTTCAAGGGTAGAATACTCGCCTCCCAAGCGGGTGATTCGGGTTCGAGTCCCGGCTGAAGCACATCAATTATACTCTGTGGTATATTGCTATTTCTGACTTTCTTTTGTTGCTGAAAAGCGGGTTCCAGTTTCCATCGGTACTTTGAACTACTTTCCCAACACAAAGACCTTTTTAAACTTACTTTATATCCATAATTTCTTTGCTTGTTTGCGACTTTAATTAATTGTTCCTATCTCGTTATTTACGTAATTTTAAATTTCATATCAATACGGTCAATGCCGTCGCTTCGGTGGTTCAAGGGTAGAATACTCGCCTCCCAAGCGGGTGATTCGGGTTCGAGTCCCGGCTGAAGCACATCAATTATACTCTGTGGTATATTGCTATTTCTGACTTTCTTTTGTTGCTGAAAAGCGGGTTCCAGTTTCCATCGGTAATTTGAACTACTTTCCCAATACAAAGACCTTTTTAAGCTTCGTTTATATTCATAATTTCTTTGCTTGTTTGCGACTTTAATTAATTGTTCCTATCTCGTTATTTACGTAATTTTAAATTTCATATCAATACGGTCAAAGCCGTCGCTTCGGTGGTTCAAGGGTAGAATACTCGCCTCCCAAGCGGGTGATTCGAGTCCCGGCCGAAGCACATCAATTATACTCTGTGGTATATTGCTTTTTCTGACTTTCTTTTGTTGCTGAAAAGCGGGTTCCAGTTTCCATCGGTACTTTGAACTACTTTCCCAATACAAAGACCTTTTTAAGCTTCGTTGATATTCATAATCTTTTTGCATGTTTGCGTCTTTTCATTAATTGTTCCTGTCTCGTTATTTACGTAATTTTTAATTTCATATCAATCATGTCAAACCCGTCGTTTCAATGGTTCAAGGGAAGAATACTCTCCTCCCAAGCGGGTGATTCGGGTTCGAGTCCCGGCTGAAGCACATCAATTATACTCTGTGGTATATTGCTATTTCTGACTTTCTTTTGTTGCTGAAAAGCGGGTTCCAGTTTCCATCGGTACTTTGAACTACTTTCCCAATACAAAGACCTTTTTAAGCTTCGTTTATATTCATAATTTCTTTGCTTGTTTGCGACTTTAATTATTTCTTCCTATCTCGTTATTTACGTAATTTTAAATTTCATATCAATACGGTCAATGCAGTCGCTTCGATGGTTCCAGGGTAGAATACTCGCCACCCAAGCGGGTGATTCGGGTTCGAGTCCCGGCCGAAGCACTTCAATTATACTCTGTGGTATATAGCTATTTCTGACTTTCGTTTGTTGCTGAAAAGCGTGTTCCAGTTTCCATCGGTACTTTGAACTACTTTCCCAACACAAAGACCTTTTTAAACTTACGTTTATATTCATAATTTCTTTGCTTGTTTGCGACTTTAATTAATTGTTCCTATCTCGTTATTTACGTAATTTTAAATTTCATATCAATACGGTCAATGCCGTCGCTTCGGTGGTTCAAGGGTAGAATACTCGCCTCCCAAGCGGGTGATTCGGGTTCGAGTCCCGGCCGAAGCACATCAATTATACTACTGTGGTATATTGCTTTTTCTGACTTTCTTTTGTTGCTGAAAAGCGGGTTCCAGTTTCCATCGGTACTTTGAACTACTTTCCCAACACAAAGACCTTTTTAAACTTACGTTTATATTCATAATTTCTTTGCTTGTTTGCGACTTTAATTAATTGTTCCTATCTCGTTATTTACGTAATTTTAAATTTCATATCAATACGGTCAATGCCGTCGCTTCGGTGGTTCAAGGGTAGAATACTCGCCTCCCAAGCGGGTGATTCGGGTTCGAGTCCCGGCCGAAGCACATCAATTATACTCTGTGGTATATTGCTTTTTCTGACTTTCTTTTGTTGCTGAAAAGCGGGTTCCAGTTTCCATCGGTAATTTGAACTACTTTCCCAATACAAAGACCTTTTTAAGCTTCGTTTATATTCATAATTTCTTTGCTTGTTTGCGACTTTAATTAATTGTTCCTATCTCGTTATTTACGTAATTTTAAATTTCATATCAATACGGTCAATGCCGTCGCTTCGGTGGTTCAAGGGTAGAATACTCGCCTCCCAAGCGGGTGATTCGGGTTCGAGTCCCGGCCGAAGCACATCAATTATACTCTGTGGTATATTGCTTTTTCTGACTTTCTTTTGTTGCTGAAAAGCGGGTTCCAGTTTCCATCGGTAATTTGAACTACTTTCCCAATACAAAGACCTTTTTAAGCTTCGTTTATATTCATAATTTCTTTGCTTGTTTGCGACTTTAATTAATTGTTCCTATCTCGTTATTTACGTAATTTTAAATTTCATATCAATACGGTCAATGCCGTCGCTTCGGTGGTTCAAGGGTAGAATACTCGCCTCCCAAGCGGGTGATTCGGGTTCGAGTCCCGGCCGAAGCACATCAATTATACTCTGTGGTATATTGCTTTTTCTGACTTTCTTTTGTTGCTGAAAAGCGGGTTCCAGTTTCCATCGGTACTTTGAACTACTTTCCCAATACAAAGACCTTTTTAAGCTTCGTTTATATTCATAATTTCTTTGCTTGTTTGCGACTTTAATTAATTGTTCCTATCTCGTTATTTACGTAATTTTAAATTTCATATCAATACGGTCAATGCCGTCGCTTCGGTGGTTCAAGGGTAGAATACTCGCCTCCCAAGCGGGTGATTCGGGTTCGAGTCCCGGCCGAAGCACATCAATTATACTACTGTGGTATATTGCTTTTTCTGACTTTCTTTTGTTGCTGAAAAGCGGGTTCCAGTTTCCATCGGTACTTTGAACTACTTTCCCAACACAAAGACCTTTTTAAGCTTACGTTTATATTCATAATTTCTTTGCTTGTTTGCGACTTTAATTAATTGTTCCTATCTCGTTATTTACGTAATTTTAAATTTCATATCAATACGGTCAATGCCGTCGCTTCGGTGGTTCAAGGGTAGAATACTCGCCTCCCAAGCGGGTGATTCGGGTTCGAGTCCCGGCCGAAGCACATCAATTATACTCTGTGGTATATTGCTTTTTCTGACTTTCTTTTGTTGCTGAAAAGCGGGTTCCAGTTTCCATCGGTACTTTGAACTACTTTCCCAACACAAAGACCTTTTTAAGCTTCGTTTATATTCATAATTTCTTTGCTTGTTTGCGACTTTAATTAATTGTTCCTATCTCGTTATTTACGTAATTTTAAATTTCATATCAATACGGTCAATGCCGTCGCTTCGGTGGTTCAAGGGTAGAATACTCGCCTCCCAAGCGGGTGATTCGGGTTCGAGTCCCGGCCGAAGCACATCAATTATACTCTGTGGTATATTGCTTTTTCTGACTTTCTTTTGTTGCTGAAAAGCGGGTTCCAGTTTCC
The DNA here is from genome assembly GCA_037975125.1 of Latrodectus hesperus. NCBI lineage: Eukaryota > Metazoa > Arthropoda > Arachnida > Araneae > Theridiidae > Latrodectus > Latrodectus hesperus. The sequence goes on from CM075853.1 coordinate 32,427,484, forward strand.
ATCGGTAATTTGAACTACTTTCCCAATACAAAGACCTTTTTAAGCTTCGTTTATATTCATAATTTCTTTGCTTGTTTGCGACTTTAATTAATTGTTCCTATCTCGTTATTTACGTAATTTTAAATTTCATATCAATACGGTCAATGCCGTCGCTTCGGTGGTTCAAGGGTAGAATACTCGCCTCCCAAGCGGGTGATTCGGGTTCGAGTCCCGGCCGAAGCACATCAATTATACTCTGTGGTATATTGCTTTTTCTGACTTTCTTTTGTTGCTGAAAAGCGGGTTCCAGTTTCCATCGGTACTTTGAACTACTTTCCCAACACAAAGACCTTTTTAAGCTTCGTTTATATTCATAATTTCTTTGCTTGTTTGCGACTTTAATTAATTGTTCCTATCTCGTTATTTACGTAATTTTAAATTTCATATCAATACGGTCAATGCCGTCGCTTCGGTGGTTCAAGGGTAGAATACTCGCCTCCCAAGCGGGTGATTCGGGTTCGAGTCCCGGCCGAAGCACATCAATTATACTCTGTGGTATATTGCTTTTTCTGACTTTCTTTTGTTGCTGAAAAGCGGGTTCCAGTTTCCATCGGTAATTTGAACTACTTTCCCAATACAAAGACCTTTTTAAGCTTCGTTTATATTCATAATTTCTTTGCTTGTTTGCGACTTTAATTAATTGTTCCTATCTCGTTATTTACGTAATTTTAAATTTCATATCAATACGGTCAATGCCGTCGCTTCGGTGGTTCAAGGGTAGAATACTCGCCTCCCAAGCGGGTGATTCGGGTTCGAGTCCCGGCCGAAGCACATCAATTATACTCTGTGGTATATTGCTTTTTCTGACTTTCTTTTGTTGCTGAAAAGCGGGTTCCAGTTTCCATCGGTAATTTGAACTACTTTCCCAATACAAAGACCTTTTTAAGCTTCGTTTATATTCATAATTTCTTTGCTTGTTTGCGACTTTAATTAATTGTTCCTATCTCGTTATTTACGTAATTTTAAATTTCATATCAATACGGTCAATGCCGTCGCTTCGGTGGTTCAAGGGTAGAATACTCGCCTCCCAAGCGGGTGATTCGGGTTCGAGTCCCGGCCGAAGCACATCAATTATACTCTGTGGTATATTGCTTTTTCTGACTTTCTTTTGTTGCTGAAAAGCGGGTTCCAGTTTCCATCGGTAATTTGAACTACTTTCCCAATACAAAGACCTTTTTAAGCTTCGTTTATATTCATAATTTCTTTGCTTGTTTGCGACTTTAATTAATTGTTCCTATCTCGTTATTTACGTAATTTTAAATTTCATATCAATACGGTCAATGCCGTCGCTTCGGTGGTTCAAGGGTAGAATACTCGCCTCCCAAGCGGGTGATTCGGGTTCGAGTCCCGGCCGAAGCACATCAATTATACTCTGTGGTATATTGCTTTTTCTGACTTTCTTTTGTTGCTGAAAAGCGGGTTCCAGTTTCCATCGGTAATTTGAACTACTTTCCCAATACAAAGACCTTTTTAAGCTTCGTTTATATTCATAATTTCTTTGCTTGTTTGCGACTTTAATTAATTGTTCCTATCTCGTTATTTACGTAATTTTAAATTTCATATCAATACGGTCAATGCCGTCGCTTCGGTGGTTCAAGGGTAGAATACTCGCCTCCCAAGCGGGTGATTCGGGTTCGAGTCCCGGCCGAAGCACATCAATTATACTCTGTGGTATATTGCTTTTTCTGACTTTCTTTTGTTGCTGAAAAGCGGGTTCCAGTTTCCATCGGTACTTTGAACTACTTTCCCAATACAAAGACCTTTTTAAGCTTCGTTTATATTCATAATTTCTTTGCTTGTTTGCGACTTTAATTAATTGTTCCTATCTCGTTATTTACGTAATTTTAAATTTCATATCAATACGGTCAATGCCGTCGCTTCGGTGGTTCAAGGGTAGAATACTCGCCTCCCAAGCGGGTGATTCGGGTTCGAGTCCCGGCCGAAGCACATCAATTATACTCTGTGGTATATTGCTTTTTCTGACTTTCTTTTGTTGCTGAAAAGCGGGTTCCAGTTTCCATCGGTAATTTGAACTACTTTCCCAACACAAAGACCTTTTTAAGCTTCGTTTATATTCATAATTTCTTTGCTTGTTTGCGACTTTAATTAATTGTTCCTATCTCGTTATTTACGTAATTTTAAATTTCATATCAATACGGTCAATGCCGTCGCTTCGGTGGTTCAAGGGTAGAATACTCGCCTCCCAAGCGGGTGATTCGGGTTCGAGTCCCGGCCGAAGCACATCAATTATACTCTGTGGTATATTGCTTTTTCTGACTTTCTTTTGTTGCTGAAAAGCGGGTTCCAGTTTCCATCGGTAATTTGAACTACTTTCCCAACACAAAGACCTTTTTAAGCTTCGTTTATATTCATAATTTCTTTGCTTGTTTGCGACTTTAATTAATTGTTCCTATCTCGTTATTTACGTAATTTTAAATTTCATATCAATACGGTCAATGCCGTCGCTTCGGTGGTTCAAGGGTAGAATACTCGCCTCCCAAGCGGGTGATTCGGGTTCGAGTCCCGGCCGAAGCACATCAATTATACTCCGTGGTATATTGCTTTTTCTGACTTCCTTTTGTTGCTGAAAAGCGGGTTCCAGTTTCCATCGGTACTTTGAACTACTTTCCCAACACAAAGACCTTTTTAAACTTACTTTATATCCATAATTTCTTTGCTTGTTTGCGACTTTAATTAATTGTTCCTATCTCGTTATTTACGTAATTTTAAATTTCATATCAATACGGTCAATGCCGTCGCTTCGGTGGTTCAAGGGTAGAATACTCGCCTCCCAAGCGGGTGATTCGGGTTCGAGTCCCGGCCGAAGCACATCAATTATACTCTGTGGTATATTGCTATTTCTGACTTTCTTTTGTTGCTGAAAAGCGGGTTCCAGTTTCCATCGGTAATTTGAACTACTTTCCCAATACAAAGACCTTTTTAAGCTTCGTTTATATTCATAATTTCTTTGCTTGTTTGCGACTTTAATTAATTGTTCCTATCTCGTTATTTACGTAATTTTAAATTTCATATCAATACGGTCAATGCCGTCGCTTCGGTGGTTCAAGGGTAGAATACTCGCCTCCCAAGCGGGTGATTCGGGTTCGAGTCCCGGCCGAAGCACATCAATTATACTCCGTGGTATATTGCTTTTTCTGACTTCCTTTTGTTGCTGAAAAGCGGGTTCCAGTTTCCATCGGTACTTTGAACTACTTTCCCAACACAAAGACCTTTTTAAACTTACTTTATATCCATAATTTCTTTGCTTGTTTGCGACTTTAATTAATTGTTCCTATCTCGTTATTTACGTAATTTTAAATTTCATATCAATACGGTCAATGCCGTCGCTTCGGTGGTTCAAGGGTAGAATACTCGCCTCCCAAGCGGGTGATTCGGGTTCGAGTCCCGGCCGAAGCACATCAATTATACTCTGTGGTATATTGCTTTTTCTGACTTTCTTTTGTTGCTGAAAAGCGGGTTCCAGTTTCCATCGGTAATTTGAACTACTTTCCCAACACAAAGACCTTTTTAAACTTACTTTATATCCATAATTTCTTTGCTTGTTTGCGACTTTAATTAATTGTTCCTATCTCGTTATTTACGTAATTTTAAATTTCATATCAATACTGTCAATGCCGTCGCTTCGGTGGTTCAAGGGTAGAATACTCGCCTCCCAAGCGGGTGATTCGGGTTCGAGTCCCGGCTGAAGCACATCAATTATACTCTGTGGTATAGTGCTATTTCTGACTTTCTTTTGTTGCTGAAAAGCGGGTTCCAGTTTCCATCGGTAATTTGAACTACTTTCCCAAAACAAAGACCTTTTTAAGCTTCGTTTATATTCATAATTTCTTTGCTTGTTTGCAACTTTAATTAATTGTTCCTATCTCGTTATTTACGTAATTTTAAATTTCATATCAATACGGTCAATGCCGTCGCTTTGGTGGTTCAAGGGTAGAATACTCGCCTCCCAAGCGGGTGATTCGGGTTCGAGTCCCGGCCGAAGCACATCATTTATACTCCGTGGTATATTGCTTTTTCTGACTTCCTTTTGTTGCTGAAAAGCGGGTTCCAGTTTCCATCGGTATTTTGAACTACTTTCCCAACACAAAGACCTTTTTAAACTTACGTTTATATTCATAATTTCTTTGCTTGTTTTCGACTTTAATTAATTGTAACTGTCTCGTTATTTGCGTAATTTTAAATTTCATATCAATACGGTCAAAGCCGTCGCTTCGGTGGTTCAAGGGTAGAATACTCGCCTCCCAAGCGGGTGATTCGAGTCCCGGCCGAAGCACATCAATTATACTCTGTGGTATATTGCTTTTTCTGACTTTCTTTTGTTGCTGAAAAGCGGGTTCCAGTTTCCATCGGTATTTTGAACTACTTTCCCAACACAAAGACCTTTTTAAGCTTACGTTTATATTCATAATTTCTTTGCTTGTTTGCGACTTTAATTAATTGTTCCTATCTCGTTATTTACGTAATTTTAAATTTCATATCAATACGGTCAATGCCGTCGCTTCGGTGGTTCAAGGGTAGAATACTCGCCTCCCAAGCGGGTGATTCGGGTTCGAGTCCCGGCCGAAGCACATCAATTATACTCTGTGGTATATTGCTTTTTCTGACTTTCTTTTGTTGCTGAAAAGCGGGTTCCAGTTTCCATCGGTACTTTGAACTACTTTCCCAATACAAAGACCTTTTTAAGCTTCGTTTATATTCATAATTTCTTTGCTTGTTTGCGACTTTAATTAATTGTTCCTATCTCGTTATTTACGTAATTTTAAATTTCATATCAATACGGTCAATGCCGTCGCTTCGGTGGTTCAAGGGTAGAATACTCGCCTCCCAAGCGGGTGATTCGGGTTCGAGTCCCGGCCGAAGCACATCAATTGTACTCTGTGGTATATTGCTTTTTCTGACTTTCTTTTGTTGCTGAAAAGCGGGTTCCAGTTTCCATCGGTACTTTGAACTACTTTCCCAATACAAAGACCTTTTTAAGCTTCGTTTATATTCATAATTTCTTTGCTTGTTTGCGACTTTAATTAATTGTTCCTATCTCGTTATTTACGTAATTTTAAATTTCATATCAATACGGTCAAAACTGTTGCTCCGGTGGTTCAAGGGTAGAATACTCGCCTCCCAAGCGGGTGATTCGGGTTCGAGTCCCGGCCGAAGCACGTCAATTGTACTCTGTGGTATATTGCTTTTTCTGACTTTCTTTTGTTGCTGAAAAGCGGGTTCCAGTTTCCATCGGTACTTTGAACTACTTTCCCAATACAAAGACCTTTTTAAGCTTCGTTTATATTCATAATTTCTTTGCTTGTTTGCGACTTTAATTAATTGTTCCTATCTCGTTATTTACGTAATTTTAAATTTCATATCAATACGGTCAAAACTGTTGCTCCGGTGGTTCAAGGGTAGAATACTCGCCTCCCAAGCGGGTGATTCGGGTTCGAGTCCCGGCCGAAGCACGTCAATTGTACTCTGTGGTATATTGCTTTTTCTGACTTTCTTTTGTTGCTGAAAAGCGGGTTCCAGTTTCCATCGGTACTTTGAACTACTTTCCCAATACAAAGACCTTTTTAAGCTTCGTTTATATTCATAATTTCTTTGCTTGTTTGCGACTTTAATTAATTGTTCCTATCTCGTTATTTACGTAATTTTAAATTTCATATCAATACGGTCAAAACTGTTGCTCCGGTGGTTCAAGGGTAGAATACTCGCCTCCCAAGCGGGTGATTCGGGTTCGAGTCCCGGCCGAAGCACGTCAATTGTACTCTGTGGTATATTGCTTTTTCTGACTTTCTTTTGTTGCTGAAAAGCGGGTTCCAGTTTCCATCGGTACTTTGAACTACTTTCCCAATACAAAGACCTTTTTAAGCTTCGTTTATATTCATAATTTCTTTGCTTGTTTGCGACTTTAATTAATTGTTCCTATCTCGTTATTTACGTAATTTTAAATTTCATATCAATACGGTCAAAACTGTTGCTCCGGTGGTTCAAGGGTAGAATACTCGCCTCCCAAGCGGGTGATTCGGGTTCGAGTCCCGGCCGAAGCACGTCAATTGTACTCTGTGGTATATTGCTTTTTCTGACTTTCTTTTGTTGCTGAAAAGCGGGTTCCAGTTTCCATCGGTACTTTGAACTACTTTCCCAATACAAAGACCTTTTTAAGCTTCGTTTATATTCATAATTTCTTTGCTTGTATGCGACTTTAATTAATTGTTCCTATCTCGTTATTTTCGTAATTTTATATTTCATATCAACACTGTCAGAATCGTCGCTTCGGTGCTTCAAGGGTAGAATACTCGCTTTCTAAGCGGGTGAATCGGGTTCGATTCCCGGCCGAAACACATTAGGTTTATTTTATGGTATATTGATTTTTCTAATTTTCTTTTGTCGCTGCAACGGCGGTTCTAGTTTCTACACGTAGTTCAAACATTTTTTCCCAATACAAAAACCTTTTTTCGCATCGCGTATTTCATAATCTCTTTGACTGATTGCGGCTTTTAGTTAATTGTTTCTATATTGTTTTTTACGTAATTTTAAATTTCATATGAATACTATTAAAAATGTCATTTTGGTAGTTCAAGGGTAGAATACACGCCTCTTATGAGTGGGTGATTCGTGGTCGAGTCCCGTCCAAGCACGTTAGGTATATTATATGGTATATTGGCGTTTCGCAATTTCTTCTGTTGCTGAAACGGCGGTTCCAGTTTCCACATAACGTTTGAACTGTTCACACAATACTGAAACCCTTTTTCACGGCTGTATTTTTTATAATCTCTATGCATATTTTCATCATTTTGTTATATGTTCCTATCTTGTTATTTACGTTGTGTTAAATTTAAAATGAATACGATATAAGCCATCGATTCGGTGATTAAAGATTAGATTACCCAAGCAGGTGAATCGGGTTCGAGTCCCCGCCGCAGCTCATCATGTCTATTGTACGGTACATTGATTTCGGTTGTTCCATTTTCCACATGTAATTCGAACTATTTTCACAGCACAAAAACACTTTTTTCGCGTTGTTTTTTTTTAATCTTTTGCATATTGGCATCTTTTAGTTAATTGTTTCTGTCTCGTTATTTACATAAATTTTAATTTAATATGAATACAGTTAAAATCGTCGCTTCGATGGTTCAAGGGTAGAATACTCGACTTCCAAGCGGGTGATTCGTGTTCGATTACCGGCTTAAGCACATCAGGTTTACTGTGTGGTATATTGTTTTTTCTAATTTTCTTTTGTTGCTGAAACGCTAGTTCCAATTTCCACACGTATTTCGAACTATTTTCCAAATACTAAAATTTTTTTCGCTGCGTTGTTTTTTATAATCACTTTGCATATTTGCGTCTTTTAGTTAATTGTTACTACATCGTTATTTAGACATAGTTTTAAATTTCTATGAATATTATATCGGAACAGTCGCTTCGGTGGTTCAAGTTAGAATTCTAGCCTCCGACGCGGGTTATTCGAGTTTGTGTCCTGGCCGAAGCAAATGGGGTTTATTCTATGGCATTATTGATTTTTCTTTTGTTTCTGAAACGGTGGTTATAGTTTCCTCATGTAGATTGAACTTTTTTCACAATACAAAAGTCCTTTTTTGCTGCGTTTTTTTTATAAACTCTATGCATATTGGCGTCTTTTAGTTAATTGTTTCTATCTCGTTATTTACATAGTTTTGCAAAATCTTCGAACAATCATCTGGTCAGATAGTGAAGCATGCCTTTAAATCTTAATCTAATCCTCCTAACAAATATCCGATTGTACGAGAAATTCAAGATCTCTTAACAACAGTAGATAATATCAGGATTCGTTGAGTATATTCTCATCAAGGTACAGATGGAAATGAGGCAGCGGACAGACTTGCAAAAGCGGCTGCACTATCAAGTAATTTTTCTCAGGTCCTACCATTACCACGTTGTCATACCAAATCTTTACTAGATATTTGGATAATGGATCGCTGGCAGGAAGATTGGAATAATGGAATAGTTTGAAAAAATGTTCACGAGACGATACCGAAAGTTAGCAGGAAAAATCTTAACTGGACAAGGAATTTGATACTTTTCTTTACGGGCACGGACCATTTCCATCTTACTTCCACAAGTTCGACATTTCTGATTCCAAAGATTGCACTTGTGGAAAAGAAGGCAATCCACTCCACTTCTTGACAACCAGTTTCTTAACATTATCCTGGCATTTAACCATACCCAGAGAAAATTGGAAGATCCTCTGGAGGAAGAGAATTCTGAGAAATCCTACAGCCAGAGTTAATAAAATTAAATAAAACAGTTGTATTCCCCTAAGAAACAATAAAAACTTAGTTTGTTGAATTGGGAACTCTTCTACAACTTAGCCAAAAAATGTTTTGACCAAAAAACGCCTTTGTCTTTGTAAATATCAAAAAAATTTTGAATATGATTTATAAATATTAATTTTATTATAATTAAGAACTTTGCAAATTTACAATTATTATTTTAAGTGTATATTATTCATCATTGACTCCATTACATTGTCATCTTGTTTTCATCTTTAAATTAATCGGAAATTGATTGTATATTTAAATACATTTTGTAAGATAATCATGTTCAACAGTTGTAAAAAATTTTATAATGTCATTTTTCAATATTTTTTTTAATAAAAGTCGCAGCAGCTCCCATTAAACTGGCAAATCTCCTTGGAGTTTCATACAGGGGAGTTCTCTGGTATCGATGTCAATGAATACGGTCAAAACCGTCGATTCGGTGGTTCAAGGGTAGAATACTCGTTTCCTAAGTGGGTGATCAGTGTTCGAGTCCCGGCCGAAGCACATCAGGTTTAATTCAATGGTATATTGATATTTCCTTTTGTTGCTGAAACAGCGGTTCCAGTTTCCACACGTAGTTTGTGCTATTTTCACAATACAAAAACCCTTTTTCGCTGGAATTTTTTGATAATCTCTATGCATATTTGCATCTTTTAGTAAATTGTTTCTATCGCGTTTTTACGTAGTTTTAAATTCATGTGAATATGATCGAAACCGTCGCTTCGGTGGATCAAGGGTAGAATACTCGCTTCCCAAGCGGTTGTTCCGGTTTCGAGTCCCGGTCGAAGCGCATCAGTTTTAATCTCAGGTCCATTAAATTTCATGCTTTTTTGGTTGCTGAAACTGCGGTTCCAGTTTCCAGACGTAGTTTGAAATGTTTTTACAATGCAATGACTGTTATTCGCTGCATTCTTTTTAATAATCTCGTTGAATTTGCATATCTTAATTGTTTCTATATCGTTATTTACGTAATTTTAAATTTCATAGAATACTGTCAAAACCGTCGCTTCGGTGGTTCAAGGGTAGAATATTCGCCTATCAAGCGGGTGATCTTGGTTCGAGTGCCGGTCGAAGCACATCAGGGGAATCTTCTGGTATATTGAATTTCACATTTTTTTGTTACTTAAACGGCGGTTCCAGTTTCCGCACGTAGTTCGAAATATTTTCACAATACAAAAACTGTTATTCGCTTCGTTCTTTTAAATGATCTCGTATTATTTGCATTATTTAGTTAATTGTTTCTGATTCGTTATTTATATTTACTTACTTCCAAATGTTAAGCATGGAGGGGAAAATGCTATTTTCCGGAAGCCAATCAGAATTGTTGAGAATGCAACTCGCTGCAGATGTAGATAGAAGTATTCAAATGTGTTATTTACAATCGCTTTCAAGTCAAGAAATATGAGAAAAAGTGCAGTTTTATAAGATTCCAGCTTTATGAAGGGTTAGAGAAGATCATTGTAAGTGCTGATAGAAGGTGTTTAATACTATCGTAACTTTTTATTATAGAGAAACGTGTTTCTATGACTTCCAGAAGACGAATGGGATATTCTGAGCGCTTGGGTGCTGTGGGGCGTACTAATGCAGGACATTCGATTTCAGATGTTGCCCTTTTCTTCGGCTTTCATCATTCTGTAATTTCACGTTTATGGAAGCAATTCCAAACCACACAGACAGTTGTCCGAAGGCCCGTAGTCGGTCGCCCAAGGGTTACAAACCCCGCGGAAGATCGATATATTGGGATTTTAGCCAAGCGGAATCGTAAAGTGACATCTTTGGTTACAGCGTTCATTTGTAAGGTGATATCTGCAGCTACTGTTCGCCTTAGATTACATATGAGTGGGCACCTCGAGTTAGCGTTTGTATATCTGTCCAATCAAGAGGTGCACGATTAAAGTGATGCCGGTAACATGTCAATTGGACTGCGTTTGACTGGGACAATGTCATGTTTACTGATGAGTCAAGATTTGCTCTGGAGCCAGATGACAAACTTAAGGATATGGCGTGAACAAGGAACACGCAATCAGCCCCAAAACATCACCGAACATCACGCTTTCCTAGGCGGAAGCATTATGGTGTTGGCCGGGATTTCATTAGGATACCTCACAGACCTGCACATTTTTAAACGGGGTTCTGTGACGGCTGTCCGGTATCAATATGAAGTCTTAGAACCCATTGTGAGATTGTACTCTGCAGCAGTTGGCCCTACATTTGTTTTAAAGGACGATAACGCACGGGACGTGCATTATCGTCCTTTCTATATGCACTATCGTCTATTAATGTCATAGAGCTGACACACACACACATCATCGATAACTAGCTGGAGAGCGATAACTAGCTGCGAAGTATGGCGTGGCCAGCATATTCGCCTGACCTTAATCTTATTGAAAATCTTTGGGATGCTTTCAGCCGTGCTGTATGTTCGCGTTTCCCACCTCCAGCCACTCTTATTGAGCTGGAAAATGCTCTTCAAGAAGAATGGCTATTGCTTAATTCTGCGGAGGTTGACAATCTTATTGAAAGCATGGTCACAAGATATACGCTTTGTATACAGATAAGGGGGGTCATAAACCCTATTAATGTCCTTTTTTTCATTTTATGCTCTTTATTTTCCCTTTATACATAATTCGGTTTAAATCTCTAGTATGTCATTATCTGGTAACTTACAAAAATTTAATATTGTCTTAATTTTTGTATGTAATTATTGATTTTACTTTATGCATAAATATATATGCTACTTTCCTACCGAATTTTGTGTCAATCAAAGCAGTATTTGTTAATTTTTTTACAATTACATCTTCGTCACCCTGCCAATTATAAAGGTTGCCCGAACTATCCTAAACCTCATTCAGAAAAAATTAAAAGAGCTAGAATTGAAGCTAAAAACAAAAATAGGACAAACTTAATAAGACCTGGCGTCTCGTACGCGAGAGCTACTTCCCCCACCCCACAAGCTATAGAACAAACTCCTCCGTTGAGCTCTACAGGAACTCCTGAAGATCTTTCAGAACTTATAATCCTCATGAATGAAATAAAATCTATATTCAAAGGAATCCCTATTAAATTATTAATTAAAGAACTTAAGGAAATTAAGTCCCCTATGGACAAATTATTTAAAATAACTCAGTACTTTCAAGATATAGAATAAACCAACTCTTTAACGTAATGTAATTAAATTAAACTCTTTAACACTAGCAAATAACCAATTAAATTAAATAAAAATATTAATATCCATAAAATATTCATAAATACTACAATAAATTTAAAGTAAATTTATAAAATGTTAAAAGAAAAAAAAAACCACATCTCTTAAGATCTCTCTAAGCTCCTCCCACTTAAGGTTTTTAAACCAATGATATGCCAGTTCATTTACAGTTATAGCTAACCATTCCATTCCAGCTCCAGATGAGGGTGAGGTCCTACTGACCTAGGTACCTCGAGAAGACGGCACAGCCAGCCGAAATTGTTTTACATCTTCGTGCTTAACTTTTGGAAGTTAGTGTAGTTTTAAATTTCGTATGAATATGCTCGAAACCGTCGTTTCGGTGGTTCAAGGATGGAATACTCACCTCACAAGCGGGTGCTAAAAATACCAAAGGGGAATTAGTTAATAATGTAGTATTTTAATTATAGTGTAAAGACAATAAAAGTTTTCTTTTTGATATTGCTTAAAGTAATTGATTTTTTTCTATTATAATGTAAGCAAATTAAGATTCTGAGAAAAAAGCAATATAGTTGACAATACACAAATAATTGTAAAGAATTTTTTTATTTACATTTTAATAATTATAGCCATTTAAAGTTGTATAAAGTATTTAAAAGTGACAAAAACACGTGCCCTGATTCCTTCCTTGACATATTTTTTAGATTTCGTTCCCCGCGAGTGATTAAAGTTGAACAAGCAAGCACCTGAAAAACAAAAAAATAGACACATGAATAACTAATTTGAAATTTCAAGAGCTGAATATTTCAGAGGAAAAGTTGTTTAATAGTTCAATAAAATATTTAGAAATTTTTATTGTTTTATATTAAAATATACTTCTCTTAATAGTTAACAAGTGGTTGTTACATTTATGCAATCACAAACATTTTGATGATAAAAATTATTTCAAGGGATTTTAGCAATTTCATGATAAGAATTTTTGGTAATGAAGGTCTCACTTTTTCTGAAAATGATAAAATCTTTACTTCAATTAAATCATTCTAACTGATGTTTTCTATCTCGAGAAACTAATTTGTAATTGATTTAATTAAAAGAGAATATAGAATTGGTTTTATAAGAATTCATTCATGTTATCGAAAATTATATCCTCTGAAAAGCAAATCATAACACTTCCAATTGTGAATTACAAATTTTTAGAAATAAAGTGCGAAATATGAACTTTATGCCCACATTTTAAAGATAACATACAAAAACCGATTTTAAGTTAAAAAAATTTATTTTGTAGAGAATATGGAAACATTTCTTTTACATGCATATATATACAATTTAAAAACATTTCCATCAAAAATAAACAGAAAAATTAAAATGCTATAATGTGTCAAAGTAACAATAATTTATGAAATAACATTTTATAAAACATTTGCTTAAAACTGAATTTATGTAATTCGTAAATAGTTACCTCAAAAGTGAAATCTAAGTTGTCTTAGAGTGAGATCAAAGTTGTATTTCCCGCTAAGAAAACTTTAATTTCAATAAAAAATTACATGAAATAGTGCAAAATTAGGAAATATAAAAAAAAATTGCTGTTCATTAAGTCTGCATATTTACGTCATTATATACGTACTTAAGATAAATAAAGAATACAATTGAAGTTGTATCAAAAAAGATGTATTTAACTAAAACAATTTATTTAGATTTTTTTAGAACTTTATATATTCATATGATTTATTTTAAATAGAATGTAAGAAGAGTAAACAATTTTTGATGAGGTCAATAAATGTAACAACAAAATTTTGCTTTTGAGTTAAAACACTTCAAACCTTATGAAATATATAAATAATACATACCACAAATTAATAGACATGGTGTGCAAGGTAAGTCTGTAATATCTATTGCATCCTGAGAAGATGCGGAAATCTAAAACCAATAAACAAATTCCTGATTAATTTATTTATGATTAACTTTTATATTCATTTCTAAATTTCTTATTTATAATTTACTAAGCAGTAATTTTTTTAAAATAAAATTTTGAGTACTTTACTGCAGTACTTCTAAATATTTTTTCAAGTCTTCTCTGATAGAAGAATAATAAACTCTCCAATATCCTCTTTTCCATCCAATTCCTCAATGGTTGAAAATTGTATTTTACAACCTCCAGGAGGAGAAGTTTTTAAGAAATTAACAATTCTTTTAATTTTGTTAGCTGATGCAAACTTAAGTCTTTCATTTAAATCTACAGCAGTTAAACACTATCACAATGAAGAATAAATAGAAAACTTTTAAAAATACACGTGCTTACAAAAACACACTCTCTCTCTCCAAATACCTATTCTATCTTTCAAATATGGCTGAAGTCGGTAAGAAGAGGCTTTACTCTAAATAGTCTTACTACTAAAAGTTATTTGTGATTATTCTATTTTTAAAACTTCCTTTACAAATTAAACATTTTCTTCATAAATTCTTATTTTCTCTAAACATAGGTATATTCAAAATTTTTTTAAAAAGTGTGACTATATTGGAAGGTAGTATTTAATGTGCACAGTAGTATTAGAAAAATCTTGAGCACAATATGTTTTAAATATGTTAAGCAAGAACAAATTACAAAGTTTTCACTCATGTATTTGTTTCTTAATTATAATTTTAAATTAGCTTTTATTTTTATGAATTTCAGATTTCTTCACTAACATGTAAATAAATCATAAATAGCACTACAAATTTTGCAATTTTTTAATAAAATAAAGTTAAATTTGCAGTAATAATGTAATTTTTTTCAAAAAAAATGTGTTGCCAGAAATTTTGTTTTATAAATATCAAACTACCAACAAGATTTCCCAAACAGATTTTTAATTAATGTTCTAATTAGTAATATAAATTTGAAAAATTAATTATGGTTATAAAATAATAAACTTTATATTTTCTAAATAAATCACCTTAATTCGAATAGTACTTCTTAATATGTGTTTAAAAATGTTTCTTATACATTTGTTATAAAATAATGATTTTAAAAAATAAATATTTTAAAAAAACATTACATTTTCCATTGAAATGCATTTTTACATTTCATGCAAATTCAAAACACAAGATTATTTATTCTAATAAATATCATTAATTGTAATATTATTTTATTGAAAGAATTTACAAACATTTATGCCTAAAAAAATTATTATTTTAATGCATGTTACAAAATGGAATTGAATTAATGATAAAAATTAGAATGCAATTTAACAATCTGTATTAAAAAATAAACATTTTTTTATAAAATTCTAATCAAAAAATTATTAAAAATATAAAAATTATATTTAATTAATATACAATAAATTATATCATTTTACAATGACAGAAAAATCAGGAATTTTCCACAACGAAATAAAATAGAAATTCCGTTAATATATTTAATAATATATATCTAAAAGAATATAACAATAGATGATTATTCAATTTTAATTTCGAAAGAAATATAGCTAAGCAATTTTATAACAATGGAAGCACTTAAATACAATTCTAATTTCATCAAAAAATTGATAATTAAAATACTAATCAATTATGTTACCAAACTACTATAAAATATTTTAAATATTAATAAAAAGTAAGTAAAAAAATATTGACACTAAATTAATACTAGTAAATATGATCGTTTGTAAATTCAGCTTAGAATTTTTTGAAATGTTCAGTCAAATTTATAAGAATTTATATATATCAAAGTTAGCTAACAACTTGCATAATAAACAATATGAAAAATATACGTTACCTTATATTTGGTGGTTAAATTTCAATAGAACTTCAACTAAAGGAATAATTATTCTCAAAATATCACCTACTTCACTAAGCGAAAACACGGGCAAATAAATGGCGAAATTAATTTGATTCATTTGTCACAGGAACAGAAGAAACTTTTATTCCGCCAATTCAATGCGCATGCGCAATAGCAAACGATTTTCTGCGGCTGAATTTAACAGTAAAATTTACTGTAATCATTAGTGTTCCTATGATAGCCATTTAAATAACAGTGATTTTTACTGTATTTCTTCCGTTTTTTTTTTTTTTTAGTGTACAAGCATTAGAAGTATCTTATTTCGGCTATTTAAATTTGCAAATTTATTGCTGCCATAACAGATGTTCAGAAGGTTTGGTTGGTTGGTTTGTCGCTCAACGGTCATTTTTTGCACACGAGGGCTAATTAGACCGGGACCTACGGTTTAAAGTGGATTCCGAACCACTACAAACATCCATGCCCAAGGTGGGATTCGAACCCACGAACTGTTGAACCGAAGGCAAGAGCGCTAACCATTCGGCTGCCAGCTCGGCACAGATGTTCAGAAATGGAAACGGAGCTCATGACGAGTTCAGATTTCAAGACAAATTCTCATTTTCTCTACTTTCTTTTGCAAAATATAGCTTAATTTTTATGATTTAGTGAATCGCTTATAACGAATTCCAGTGGCTTAGTGGTAGCGTTTCACTCTTTCCAGGCACTGCTCCGAGGTTTGATCTCGGGCTTGGGCAAGGCTGATTCATCCTTTCATCCCTTCAGTGGGTCGATAAACTGAGTACCAAGCATGCTTTGGAACTAAACACTGGTGGTTCCGCCTTAGGCTAACCACCTAACCTACTTGGCACCCTAGGGCCTCTTTGGTCATGAAAATAGAGATGGGCATTGTAGGTCTTGGCCCACATGGGCTGTTGCGCTCCAGAAAGAAATAATCGTTTATAACTTATTACTTACGCATTTTTTAATATTATTGATATCTTAAAGAATTAATCGCTGTAGTGGTTTAAAGATAAAATTCTGGCCCCCCAAACAGGGATCCCTCTTCGAGTGCCTGCAAAAGGTTTGGAGGTATTTTATTTGATTCGACTTTTTCCTTTTTGCTTAAGCAGCGGTTTAAGAATGGAAACGAAGTTTTTGAATTTTTTACGAACTCAGGACACATTACATTGCTATTTTCTTCAACATGCCATCGATTAATTTTTATCTTTTTATCAATCGTTTTTAATCCATTATTTTCGTATTTTTAAATTTGTGATCCGAATATTACTAAATTTGTTGCTTCGGCGGTTCAAAAAACAGAATACTCGCCTCCTAAAAGGATGATCTCAGTTTGATTCCCGCCAAAGCATTTCAGACATCTTGAAGTTATTTGAATCCACATTTTTTTTTTTTCCTGCTATACGAGATTGGAAACTTAGTTCCTGAAATTTCAGCTATTTCGAAGCATAATTATTCCTTCTCATTTATGTTTTTCCACAATTTGTTTATCTTTCTTTTAATCAATCGCTTTTTCAACAACATATTTCTTTGCACTTTTAAATTTGATCCGAGCCGACCAATGGCTGAGTGGTTAGCGTTCCTGACTCTTGAGCTGTGGGTCCCGGTTCGGGCATGGATGTTACTATCTCTCTGTGTTTCTCTGCCCTTTCTTGTTTGTGTGTTGATGTATGAATGTGGCCCGCCCTATAAACGGGTCTGTGGTGGTATGACGCGGGTAATGCTACTCGCCTCCGTGACTTGGTTCACAGGTGCCCGCTGGGTAACGACAAATGAGTAGCAGTTTCCGGATTTGTTGTGGCGAAGGGTTAGTCACCAAAGTGCCCGCCGTTATTTAAAAAAAAATTTGATCCGTAGGTCACCAATTTCTTAGCTTAGGTATTTGAATGGTGGAATACTTTCCTCTCAAGAGTGTTTGCATTTTATTCATGGCCAATGCATGTGTGGGATTTTCTTTTAGTTACTTGAATTGACAAATTTTATTGCTAATGAAATGAAGATACAAGACTGGAAACGGAGCTCGAGGCATTTTGTGATTTTTAGAAACGTTGCAACTCTTTATTTTGATACTTTCATTTACATCACCTTTTTTTTAATTTTCTTCTTTAGTCAATAGCTTTTTAGCAACATATTATTTTTGCACTTTTAAATGTTATCCGAATATCACCAAATTTGTTCCGGTAATTCAAGGGTAGTATGCTTACCTTCCAAGCCGCTCATCCGGGGTTGATTCCAGGCTTTATTCCGGTTCACAAATATATTGCAAATGAAATTGCAATCTGCAATAGTAAGTTTATTACGTTTTTCGGTAAATTACTAAGCTCTAAGTATGATACTGTCATTTATATCACATTTTATTTTCTTCTTTTAATTAACAATTTTTTTACTAAAATCTATTTTTTAGTTAGTTATACTATTTTCTTGCAGACATACGAAGCCGAATTATAGCTTTGTAGAAGAAAAAGCAGTTTTACCTTCTTAATCTTAAATGGCTTAAGAACAATTTGAGAGACAACAGTATTTACATTTATTCTTTTACATTTTAAATTAAATTACAATATTGAGATAAAATATTCTCTCAAACCTGCATTCAAAACTATTATAAATTATTTTACCCCAACCTAAAAACATTTACTTATTTAATTGAAAAACAGATTACTGTTTGCTTCAATTTATAATAATATACAAGAATGAATGAATATTCGCTAAAATTTTGAATTTAGAAAATCAAAATCTCACCATTTTGATTTAAATTTACAAATTAAGTGTCAATATGTCTAAATATGTTAAAAGGGATATTTAGGACTGGTAGGTTCAAAATGTCAATTCAATTTAATACATTTAATTTTAAAAAAATCATATCATTGCGATGAAAATTTATACACACAACATAGTTTTCACCTTTATAGGAAAATAAAATTTGATTTACACATAAAGATAAATATTATGCATATAAAAAAAAACTGTAGTTGAGAATTTTTTTTTAATTTAAATATCTTTAATGGTGAAGGAGTAAAAATAATATTAATGTAATATTCTCACATACATTTTCTCTCTTGTCTCAATTCTTCAAAAAGAAATTTATTCAACACATACCGGCAAAATTATAGTTAACAAAGAGTTACAATTACAGCTAAGCAAAATTATGAAGAACTTTATCTAAGTACTCAATTTTCTTTTGATTAAAATAAATTGATTTTATTTTCATTTATGATTAATCAATGTGATGAAATTTTTTTAATATTTTTATACATGTACATCAAGAAATAAAACTAATAATTCATATCAATTTTAAAAAATGGTATTATAAAATGATAGTTTCAATAGATGTAAAATCAATTAATATTAAGTATTTTTTTAAATAAGCGAATAAAATAATCATTATATTGGAAACCTTAATTAGATATGACGTCATCGGATCCTCGCGGATGAAACTGTTTGCCTACTTTCTAAAGGAGATTGAAAATAAACATGAGTAACGATTCATCTTGTGAAATATTCACGGTAATCCTTGACGAATTAGAATAAAGGGTTTGCATATGGAAATGAAAAGAAAAAGTTGTTAGAATAGCATGTAAATATAGATTTGTGGTAAAAAAAACATTTCTATGCATTCAATTTTCGCGAGTCTCAAAAGGTCTGCTGGAACATATATACAAAACATAACATTTTTCATAAAAATAAAATTAATACAAAAAAGCTAAAAAATATAACAAACCTAAATTATATTAATTAATTTTTTAATGTGTTCTTAAATTGCTTTGTATTATTTCTATTCTAACTTTTAAAAAATAAATTGGTTTGACTGGCTACAGTATATTGACCAATAGGCAGTCATCGCTGGTATATTTTATATTTAGAAATCAAAGAACAAAATAATAGCAATGTTGTCTTATTGAAACAATACAGTAATTTATATGAAATTGAACAAAAATGATTTACTGTAAAGTTTTTTTAATTGTGCTATTTGATTTTATTTTAAATATTAATATTTCAATTTTGTCATAAATATACAAATATTTCTTAATAAAACAAAAAATAGGTTAAATCTAATAAATACAATAAATTAATTTTTTCCAAAAATCATATATATATATATATATATATATATATATATATATATATATATAGTATATATATATATATATATATATATATATATATATATATTGTAATTTATATATTACAAAGAAAGTTACATAAAAATTCAATGGTAACATGGAGTTTTACGAAAATTTGCCAACATCAAAATATAATTATACTTTATAATATTTTAATCTTAAAATAATTTACCTTTGCAAGAATATTAAATAGAATTCGATCTTACATCTATATTTTTAATAGCAATACAGGAGAAAATTATAATTTTTAATACAATGAGAAAATTAATTGTTTCGTAATACAAACAGAAGTATTTCTAAAATTTGTTTTAAGTATTTTAATGGTCTCTTCTGAAGAAGTCTCCTTTTCAAAATTTATTTTAAAAAGATTTCTGTAGTCTTGTGCATCTATTCTTAAAATTGCAAAACTTCTTGTTTCAAAATTTTATGAATTTCTTTACACCTACACTAAATATAAATATAATAGATATAATTTTTTTATACTAAAATTTTTTATTTTGCTATAAATAAAAATTAAGTTATTTTTATATCTTAACTAAATTACTACAGGAAAAATTCTTATCCAATATTAAACTCCTTTCTTTTCAAAAACATTTTTACTAAAATTTTCAGACATCTGAAAGAGCATACAGTAATATCTTTAAAGAAAGAAAATCTGTTTAATTATTTCACACATCTTCTGAATTTATATTTTAATTAGTCACTATATATAACATCTTTTTATCTTTATGGGCCCAATAAATATAGCCCACTCTACATGTATCTTTACCTTAATCTTATTTAGTTTTAACACTGTCAATTATTAAAATTAAGTAAAATTTAAAACTTTCAATTCTTAACTTGAAAATACTTTTAAATAAATATCTTATAAATTAAAAATGAATTCATCGTTTCTTTTATTTTTAAAACGTTATAAGTTTTAATGAAGAATTAAAAATCTAATCATTTGACTGAAAAGCTGAGAGATCTCTGGTGCCGCCATCTATTGAAGGTTCTGAAAACTAATCCCTTTATAGACATGAAATGAATTGTCAGTTTCTTTTTAGCACGTAGATCAAAAAATAAATAATAATATTTTTCAATTTGTAAAGAAAGGTATTAATACCAATCTCGCCAAAAAAATCCTCAGAAATCTCAAGATCTTCAAGAAACTTTTGCTTTCAAGAATATTTTATAAATTTCATGATTATTTAAAAGAATGTATAGTCGATGGCATATGAAGTTTGTCGGTATATATTTACTAAATAGATTTTTATATAATGTCATCAATATTTTTAACTAAATCTAACATAAGATGCATACACATCTTAGCCATCATTTTATAAAGTCCTTATCAATATTTTCATTTTTGTTAAACCACGTCCTCATTATTGATTACATAAATATTAAAAGTACAGCAATTTTAAAACTATATTAATATGTAAATTGAATAAATATTAATTAAAAATTATTAATGTTTAAAATATTAAAATTATGAGTTATATTCTTTCAACATATCAACATTGCCAAATAAAACAATTCCAAGTAATGAAGATCTTTATCCTGTTTTAAGCTGAATTTTTGTAGAGGAATGAACTGAAAAATTAAATGGAATTAAACTCATATCAGGATGCTGGTTCCCGATAGGAATTTATATCAAGTATATTTCATAATTTTTACTACAACGTTAGAAATTAATTTAAATTATAATCAATATTGATTTGAATACTTGTCAGTTGCTTATGACGAGACATTTACTATTTTTTTTTTCGATTTTCAAAAAGTTTTATTTTAAACATTACTTTTGCGATTTTCATAAAATGCCAATAAAAGGAATTTATTTGGATCAAAGATTAAAAAGGAGTATTGTTCTCTATATTTAATAAATTCGTAAGTAAAGATAATTTTAAAGTGCTCTATATCTAAATTTATTTTTTATCTTTTGATTTCACGGCAAAACTCTAAACAAAATGGTAAATGGTATAAAAGTTATTTTCTTAAATCACAGTTTCCTGCAAAAGCTAAGTATACGTTTTCCTTTGAAGATCAGACCTGGCGGCCACTATTTTTTAAATCACAAAATATAGGTAATACATGATATTATTTTATATTTGCTTATGAAAATAATCCAAAGAAATCCATGAATTTTCTAGGATAAAGCAAATTTTCCTCATGGTAAATGTTACTTTCTCCAAAGAAAAGTTTATTTTGAAAACATACTTTAAGTAAATTCAGAAGTTAATACACATATTTCTTTACACAAAAATTAAGTTAAATATTGAAATTTTTCTGGAGATTTAAAGTTGTGCATTATGCAAAATACAATATTTTGAAAAATGGGTGGTTTCAAAATATTTTTATAAAATAGAGTGTTTAGACACGGATTTTTCGAAAGTTCAAAATTTTTATTCTACAAAATTTATATTGTAATAATATTATTTATCAATGTAAATTTTATAGGCTAAAAATTTGTCTTGATAATCGTTTCAGTTATGAATGACACAAAAAGAAAAATGAAATATGCATAAAAAAACCAACTAGAAACATATTTATTTAATATATAAGTAGTAAAATAGAAAACAGTAATTATATTTTATAATAAAATTCATTATACAAACAGTAATTAATCATATACAACTATATATAATTTCCTAAAGTCTTATCACAGCACATTCTTGTATAAGCATTTATATATTTGCTAAATAAAATTAAAATCCATAAAAATCACTTACAAATGAGGAAATATTTAATATAAAAACAGTTTATCAGAAAAGAAATATAAAATAAAAATGTTCTACAATTTAAAAATTATGATGTAATCCTTATAACACTTAAAAAACCATAAATATCAAATCTTCATTTTTATTATGACCTGAAGTTTAATTGTTTTCAAAATATCAACAAATATTTGCCTGGCATAAAAACATGTGTAACTGCAAAATACATTATATAACATACTTTTGAATTTCTTACAAAACATTTTTTACATATTTTTTAGAAATCATATTTTGAAAAGCATGTAGTCTATCATCAGAAACCAATGTATATAAATCGAAATATTTTCAATAAATTTACACTAAAATAAATATCAGAATCTTTTACTTATTTTCACATCACTCCTACACTTAATATACAATTTAATATTTAATACAAAAGAATAATTATAGGGATTAGGCAGAATTTTTATCATTTGATTTTCACTATTTGTTCATTTAAGATGATTTCAGATATTTCACAGCTTATCTGAACTATATATGCAATCACTTTACATTAATATATTTTTTTCCAACAGATGTTTACAAATAGAATAATAAACACATAAATGGATGTACTAATTAGCCATATTTCAACTGCAAAATAAATATAAACATATTTTTCGAATAAAAATGTTTAGGAATTCCAATGAGCATAAATATAAATTATCTCTGCAGCAATACCTTTCATATTCTCTAGTTAATTTTTAATCTTAACATTATGTTTACATAACAATTAAAATTATATTATTTTAAATTTTTTAATCATGGAATATCTATTCACTAAAAGCAGATATCATTTTCAATTTTAGATTTAATAAGAAAGTGGAACTGCGTGAACTTTATTTTAAATTTGATCATTTATACATAAGATTAATCTCAGTAAAAATTTTACTGTCTTTTAAAAGCACCCTATCCAGATATTTGTTTCTATGTAAGATGTAGTAGTAAAATGTTGAATTAATGTGATGTGGAAATTTAGATGGTGTAGATTCTACAGGTGTTGAAATTAATCTACAATTTAAAAAACAAAGTTACTATACCTTCATCAATCGCATATGTGAAGCTCACCATGGTTACTACCTACCAGCATTTGTTCACTGGGATGTTCTAATATGAAGTAAATACATAAATATAAGTTATCTTTAAATTGAGAGATGTTATTTAATTTTCTCATTACATTTTATTTGAAGTAATTAAAAAAGAAATAGAATAAAATTTTGTAGAAATTCTTTATGAAAATGAATAATACAAATTTTGGTAGTAATAATATGTACAGTAATCAAAGAAAATGCTAAAAAAAATAACAGCAAATTGAAATTAACACTGATGAGCAAAATTAACAGCTAATTTCTATTTTAAGAAGTTACTAATAATATTATGGAAGCTGAATAGCAACTTAAGTTCAATCACAACAGCATAAATGAATGCATCAAGTTGAACGCTAATAAACTATATGGTAAACTATTCATAAATATAGACATTCATAAATCATATAAAATAATCTTTTTAATGTCGCCAAGAAAATCAAAAGCTGAAAATTGTTTTCTTAAAAAAAGCATAAAAATGGAAGAAAATGAATGTAAAATTTAAATTGGTTAAAATTATTTTTTATATGCAACCTTAAAATTTACTGTTATTACCAAATATGTATAATGTATCAAGATATCTGCAAATTGACGATTTACAGTGCGATTATAAGGTACAAACGAATGAAATGACATTATAAAAGGAATAAAACTGATTTAAAAAATATTAAGAAATAAAAATGCCATTATTCTTAATTAAATTTTTTGTATGAATTTTATTCAT
This sequence comes from Latrodectus hesperus, assembly GCA_037975125.1. Lineage (NCBI taxonomy): Eukaryota > Metazoa > Arthropoda > Arachnida > Araneae > Theridiidae > Latrodectus > Latrodectus hesperus. The sequence goes on from CM075853.1 coordinate 32,451,426, forward strand.
ACAAAAGAAATGTTCTAGCATAAATAATAGATTTTGTAATTAATAAATCTTTCAAACAGTGTGAAATATTAACAAAACCAGATAAGATATTGCTGTACTTGAATTACTTATATTAATACATTCAAAATATAAATTTTAATGCAAATAATATTGTATTATCGCTTCAAATGATAAATTTATTAATTAAGAAAATTTGGATAAGAAAATTACCAATTACAATAAGAATTTAGTATATCTTTGTCTTAATTAAATGCAAGTTGTAGTACTGAATGTATTTCCAACACTATTTCTAAATGAAAAATAAAAAAATTCAAAAATCAAATTAATTTCTCATATACATATTTCAATGATGAGAGATTTATTCAAATTTATAACTTTTAACCACTATAAACTTGAGATCTTTATACTGCAATAAATTATATATAAGAACATTCATCCAATATCATTGCAAAAATTAAATTTTATGTATAAATTTAAAAACTATTTTTGGTTAAATAAACAAATTATAAACTTTTAATTAAAATGTACAATAAATACAAATAAAAATTACATAAAATAATGAATCATAAAAACATAAAACCGTAGAAATCATTTACTTTTATCAGAATCATTAGTGTGCATACAAACTTTAAGTTAATAAAATATATTTAACTTCATTATGAATACACAATAAAATTATTTTCTAACACATCAATCAATTTACAAACACTTTGAACTCTAGCACCACTTAAGCCATTATATATTTATGAATATTTTAAGTCATTATATATAGATGAAATATTTTATATATTATGTAAAATTTATAGCCTATATAGAATATAATTAATTTATAAATTTTTGTAATTAATATTTTTCTTTTTATTACTTATTTTGACTCCCTCCCCTCCCCAAGTACAAATGGGGATATAATATTTAAATAATAATCAAAATTGAACACATCATAATAAATTAAATTATAATATAAAAGAAAGATTTTCAAAACTACTTTTATTAATTCACAATAGTGGCATTTCAAAACACACGGAAAATTTATTGAACTTTATTTATTTAAAAATTTGTGACTCAATAAAAAAATACACATAAAATTATTTAAAAAAATTTTCAAATATAATAATAACCAACAAATTTTCCTAAAGCTGCAAAAATATTTTGTTAATGGTATTCAAAAACATTCATAACATAACAAAAATAAATCCATGTAGCGCCCTCTATCTGCAGCGTAACCCATGGCATCGTCAACGAGAAAGCCAGTCCCTCTCCAACAACCGACGATATTAGACATGTCCATATGACTCTCATGTTTATTTTTTTCTTCAAATTTAAATGTTTTAGTTGTTATTTAGTATTATTTGTAGTATCTGTGTGTATCTGTGTTGTGCTCAAATTGTACCTCAAATTGTAATAAAATATTTTGAGCTATTTAAGGAACCTATTTCTTTGTTCCTATTAAACCAGCTACATGCTACACGCTACATCCATAGTTTAATTTGTCAATCAATAAACAGCATAACTTCTATCATCAGTTATTTGATATGATTATTTCAATAAAATGTTCTCAGAATATGAAAAATAATGCCTAAAAACTATCAGAAAATTATAGTATCAATAAACAATAAGAAGAATTAAACTTAATTTAAACTTAATATTTGGATAAATTATAATTGCAAAACATGAAATAAAAAAACTTAATTATTCCAGAAAACTTATAAAATTTGAATAAAAATGCAGCTAAATATTGACTTTAATCTTCTGAAAATAATATGTATGCAACAGACTTTTTATATACATAATTACATCAAAAGATCCCCAACAATGACCATTTGTTTTATTTTTATATTAATGAAATTATAGACAATTCATACATAAAAACAAAAGTGATCAATTTACTTTTTACAAAAATACTTCAAAAATTTAATACTTTCAGTATAAATATAAAATTTATGAATAATTGCATCATAAATTAGTCATCAACTAGTTCAAATTTTATTTAAAATAACAAATTGATTCAATAATTAGGACGATATATAACAAAATATTCCATTTATTTATAAGTTCAAAGAAAAAATAATTTTTTTAAATATTTTAATAATTTTTCTTAATAAAAATTTTTATAACACAAAATATTAATAACATTTTGTATCAATCATATTATTAACACAAAATAAAAAACATTTAATCTTTAATAAACTGTTCAACTCATATTATTCAGCAAAGAAATGATTTTGAGAAATATCAATGACTAGTTCATGAAAATTGTATAAAAATTTTTTTAAATTTCTAGCTATAACAAATTTTTATATATAATTTATGAAGACACCGAAAGACGAGAAACTTTTCTTAAGAGAAGACCATTCAAAATTTCTTTAATATCAGGCAAATCAAACATAACAGCAATGAATTCATCCATTCCTGATCTAAAACAGAAGAAAATAAAAAATTTAAGGACAAAAATAAATCAGTTAAATTTTTTTTTTTACATTTTTTGATTTGAAAAGCAGATTTTTGCTATCACATAACCATTATATATGAGCTAAGAAATTTACAGATTTAACAGCATAATAATTAAATTTTTAATTTTTAGAAATTTAAACATTTAGTTTATAATACACTTGATGGGGAAAATTAATGCATTATATAATAATGGTGAGAAAATATGAATTAGACTATTATTTGTCCTTTAGTTCAATCAAATCAAGTTCCCACTGAAATTTTATTTTTGTTTTCCTAAACTCCTTTTCATGTGCATGTATTTCATATGTGCTCTTCATAGTACTGTAATATTATTTAAAGTCAAAGATTAAGAAAACATTAAGCATAAGTTATTCCAGCAAAATCCATTGAAATATAAAAATTATGACAAAAAACTTTTTCACAATATACATTATTTAATATAAAAATCTACTTACTTTGAAAGGGCATCCAAAGTATAAGCCGTTTCTGATGACAAAAGATAATTAATTAATCGGCAACCATGAATTTTGGGAATTTCAAAGTTTGATTTTAAAAGTCTAGATATAATTGCAGGTAGCTGATGAATCTATAAGAAAGGCAATTATATTAGAATAAATATATTAGACAAACTTGAGCAATGAAAATTTGTTAATGTTCATAGTAAGTTACTTTAAAACAGTAAGATTTATTATTTCAACATTACCTGACAGTTAAAGATTTATCTACTTGAATTATTTTAGAACATAAAAAAATTTGTTTAATTTTTAAATAAGAAATAATTTAGACATAATGGCAGGGGATTCAAAAAGAACTTCATAACAATATATATTCTACATTAATCATGAAAAGCTGTATCAATATTTTATATCATATTATAAAAAGGATCCCTGAGCGAAATGCATAATAAAGAGAGAAAAAAAGAAAACAATTTATATTGACATAACATAAGCAAATTGTATTATTGTTTTTAAATATATATCAATTAGTTTTCATTAAATGTATAACATTTTTACAAAAACAAAAGAAGGAATTGATTTATTTTAACAGTATTCTTACCATACATAATGAGTTAGATGGGCATTCTGCAAAATTTGCAAGGCCTCTTCCGAGTTGTCCAAGTAATTCAGCATCATAGTCATTTACAAAAGTTAATAATTCAAACATTGCTAATATATACTGACTTGCGATATTCTAAAATAAATCATAATTTAACAATAAATTTTGTAATACAAAATTGATTATGATGAAGAAAATATAAACATACAGATCATTTATAGAAATGAATAAAGAAAATACACATTAAAATTAATTTTAAAAGTACTAAATTAAAAATTTAGTTTTAAATAAATTTCATAAAAATAAAGTTAAACAACAGTAGAGAATATTTAAAGTTAATTTAAGATATAAGTAGCAATTTATTTGGAAAAAGTATGTATATATATAAACCTTTTTTATAATTATTTACAAAAAAACATACATACTGTTGCTCAAATATTTAAAAAATATGATTTTGTAAACTTGTATGCAACATATAAAAAAATAAAACTTATCATTTATAAAAAAATATATGAGCCTAAGATCTATTGTAAGACAATTTAATATCCACCACATAAATTATATTCTGAGTGGAATTTTCATAAATAGTTGGTCATATTCATGTTTTGCATAAAAGAATTCTGCTTATTTTTTAAAATTAACATTTAATTTTTTTAAAAGTATCATTACATATAGGAAGAAACACAAAAAACTAGTTCTAAGAATGGTTATAGATGCAAACTAATCTGAAATAATTGGGACCAAGATTATGTAAAATAAGAAAAAACTATAAATTATCTTTTTTTAATTAAGTAACCTCAAAAATACAAGTTAGAATGTATAGTTTGAACAGAACTTTAATATAAAGACAGATATTAAACTCAAAAATAATATTTTCAAAGATATCTTTGTAATTCATTAGAATATGATACTAAATCAAAATTCTAAAAGATTCCCTAACAGATCATACCAACAGTTCTATTTGGTTTTCAATGTAAATAAATTTGTTTTCAAAAACAAATAATTTATTAATGATTTCAAATATAATTCTTCAAAGATATGGGCATTATTTTTATTGCATTGTTAAGTTCGCTGGTTATGTTTAGTAATACTATTATATTTAAGAGACATTTCCCTTCATTTAAAAAAAATACCAAATATCAAATTTCTGAAAACTCTACCTAAACTAAATGCAATATAAGAGCAATTGTCTTTTTTCATAAAAATTGGTTCTTGATAACATAGTCTCTAATTCTTCACATATGTATGTTACAATATTTATGAAGTTGATTCCTATTTAGATAAACATTATTGAAGTTGATTCTTATTTACTTACTCAGTAAAATAATAAGCTTCTGTGAAAGATTTAGTAAAATGGGTGACTGTTCGAAAATATATAGCTTTTGTGTTTTTAAATTTCATTGTCTTATTTTTTATCCCAAGTGATATATAATCAAAGATTTATAACTGAACTACATAAGTCAAATATAGACAGCCAATGACACAAAATATTAGATTGTATGAAATATTGAAATAGTAATTACTGGATCAATAGAAATTGAGATGTTTGCCACAATGCAAGCAGTATTAATAAGCACACTTTCACAAGTTCCTTTCAGCAAGTATAATAAAGGATTTCCTCGCTCAATATCTACCTGTAAAATAATTGGGATAATAAGTAAAAGTATCGATAGCATTATATATTTAAAAAAAAGAATGAAATGTAAAATGGCTTTTTTTTATTTGAATGATTTTGTATGACGAATTTCTTAAAGATGAACCAACATATCCTGTAACTCATTTTCAAATCATGCACTAGATTAATTTCCCTTTCAGCACATGTATGTAAACAAATTTTATTTAAAAACTGCAAAAATGAAATGAATTTTTATTAAACCATTAAATATCATGTGGGATAGACAGACTATGCTTCAACAATCAATAGCTGTAAACTATGCTATCAATCATTTTAGTATCCTCCTGTCTGACATTCCCTTTGGGCTGGGCATTGTTACTTTTCACCTGCCTTTCCTTTCTTCATTTGAAACAATCATTTCTTGCAATTCATGTTATCAGGGATGACTCTGCCCCATGCAATCAGTATTATTTCAAAATTTCTTCTATATGAAGCTCAATGTTTACCTACACTTGTTTGCTATTTTATTTCTAAGTAATGATGTACAAACATAAATCAACAGGCTATGAAAAAGAGAAATGGAATGCTTGGAAATTCTGCGAGATGAAGTTGAATCTTCGACATAAGATAGAGATCAAACAATTGAGATAGGCCTACTGAATAAATATACAGCTCTCATGATAATGATAGCAAATTTGAGCACAGCAATAACAGTAATAAAGGATTTGAATTATGAGAAAAATTTGTAAGCAAAATCACACAATTGGAAATAAAGAAAAATCAAATGAAAAAATGAAAAAACATACTGAAATTTCTTTATTGATAAAATTGAGAAGAAAAAACCAGAAATTATTCAGAAAGGAGAAACAAATGAGGTGTAGATTTAGAAAATGATATGTCTGTATTATATTCTACAGTTCAAAAAATCTAAAAGATGGCCACTGGTTGTTTTTATTGCACACTGAATGTCTAAGAAATAAATATAAGAGATCTTCTAATGTTGTCAAAGAATCCTCCAAAACAATACCCCAGTAAATTGAAATTCCACAAATACTAAACATTATCTCTTATACAACCACATATGAAGACATTGAACTATGCAAACGCTTTCTTGAGAACTCTGTCAAAAAAAAAACAATGAAGTCAATTCAACTGAACCATTTAAGTCCAATAATAAGTCCAAACCCTACAAAGACCAAAGAGCTAAGTGTCCAAGACCCAAGAATAATAAAACTACAATTTCTCAAACAATTCACAAAAGCACAAAATTTTATAGTTTTATTTGCAAAAATACGTAGTCTTTTATAAGTAAGCAGTATATATCGATTTAGAATCTTATTACAAGAACATTATTTTAATCTAATAATTTAGGAATGTTTTATCTCCTTAAATCTAATATCCAAATAAATTGTGCAATCATTGTTTATAATGAAATATTTATTTTAAATTTTAAGCTTACTTTTTATTAATACTGATTATGGTGAACAAGTGTCACCATACTATCTCCAATGCCTGTATCAAGTGTATACCTTTTGCTGAGTTAACACTAAAATTAACATTTGTTCCAATGATAAATCTTATTTACTTTGTTTCTTGCAAAACAGTCATTTTTGCACAAGAAACTGGAACCTATGGTTTAAAAAGGATTCAGAACCATTAAAAACATACAAATCCAAGGCAGGATTCAAACCCATGAACTGTTGAACTGAAGACAAATATTTATTATTACAATCTGTAAGAAATAGAAGAGCTGAGAATTTTTTTTTTATTTTTTTTATCTGTTGTTAAAAATAACTTGTGTTAATAAAACTTTGATAAGATGTTTCCAAGCTCCAAATTAACATCGTATCAGTCACATTTGGAAAGTGAGTTCTAGGTTGGCCACCCCTAAATTATAGATTAATATAATAAATAAATTTCAGAATTATTTATAGATTCAATTTCTCATTCCTCAGGCAGTAATTCTGCATTGATTTTTTACACTACTTATTCAGTGAATCAATTGATGAATAGTGACTAACTTTTGAGGGAATTTTGCTTGTAACTCTTTATACAAGAAGTCTAATTTAAAAGTTTCAATTAAAGAAATTTAGAATCACTTTAAAATATAGATCCAAACATCGACATTGTAATTTGGTGACATTGCTAAAGAAGTTGCTTTTATCATTTGGTCTCGTCATGAAATTTTGAAAAATCATTTGTAGCTTGCCTCAAACATTATTCCAAAAAATGTATTTGTTCTAAAGCCCATATTCGATTCCAATAATATAAGAGATGCTTTCTCAAGCCAATCTTTATTAAAACACTGGCTATTATGAACATTGATATTTTCGTTTTTGTATTGTCATTTCAAATTTAAATTACACAGATAAATACAATGAACATGTTTTAGTTGTTCCAACTTGTCAGATATAATAGATTGTTTCGCAATCTCAATAAAATATTTTCAATTACTGTCATTATTATTCATGAGTTTTATATAAATATTATAAAACGTCCACAAGTTCAGAATTTATTAGATTGCCCTATTTACTTATTTTTTACATTTAAGAAAAGTTTAATAAACAATGAAAGTTTCAAAAGATGATTTTAAGAGAATTTTCTGAAATATTTTCAGCTTATTAATGTATTGCATTGAAAAAAATGTTGGTAGAAGAGCATCATTGCAGAAAAAATTACAGTGAAGTGCATTTAACACTTTCTGGCAAAGGAATTGATATTTTTTGCAAATTATATGACAACTTGGTCAAGTGGTAAAATCCACTTTTAGAATGAAAGATCACAGGTTCATTTTCAATTTCTATTGAATGAAAGAAATAGATGTTGCACTTCTGCAAATGTCTACCATGGTAAAGGATTAGGAATTCGACTTTTTGTGACACTTGAATAAATCTAACTTATTTTTCTCACGAAAATTCTCTCATATTGGCTATAAGAAGTGGATATTTAAATACCTTACAAATATGTTTGGCAGTTAATATCATCTGCTATGCAGTGTTGAATATTCAAAACCTTTCACAATAATAGTTTAATTCAATAAGATAACAATTACTTGATAAGATTACAATTAAAAATTATCATAAATAATTTTTAAAATCATTAAAATATATTTTCAACTTTATTATAATATAAATATACAAACTCTTATAATAGACTCTCTAAAACCTTGAGAACCAGCAGAAAGATACACTAACATTTTAGAGACACAATTTTGCATCTAAAATAAAGGAAAAAATATAATAAAAGGAAATAAAATTTAATATAAATCATCAAATACTAGTTATATTACATTTAATATTATTTACATTAAATTATTTGAAAAAAGTTTCCCTTCTAAAAGGGTTTCCAAACCTGCAGTATGCAAATTGCTGATTTGTAGAATGTGAAGAATAATCAATAATGGGAGACATAAAAATAAATAAAACCATAAAAATATCATAAAAGCGTTTTTTTATAAAATTCATAAAAATCATTTTAATTAATAATATTCGATAATTAAGTTTTTAATATATACAGTTAATGATCGAAAATCCAACAATAAAAATCGTTTTTTGAGTGTACTTATAAATTTAGACATTAGCAACTCATGTTCCTTTCCCCACATATAGCTTACAAGTGTCAGGTTATTGTTTGTGACTGAATTGCCTTTGTATATTGAAATTCATAGGTACTTATATTAGCGTTTTTCTATAAGCCATGTATTAGTGGCTAAGAATCAGTATATGTCAAAATCTCAAGCAAAACATGAACAGTGATCTGTTGCTAAGATCTACAAATGAAAAAAGTCTGAAAATTCAGTGCAAAACATAAAAATTTCAGTCTTCAGAAAGACGTTAAAAGAAAATATTATGAATATACAAAATACGGATTTTTGTATACTGAAGACAAAAATTGTCCTAAACCCTAGTGTGTGGGGTAGTACTTTTAGATAGATGCATGAAGTTTTTACTTCTTTTTGACATCTACATACAAAACATATTGGTTACAAAAGCTGTGATTTTTTTAAAGTTTAAAAGAACGAAATAACATGTTTATTTTATCATCTTATATTCTTCTCTAATAAGGACAATGGATGTGTTATCAGTTATTCTCTTAGTTACCAAATTGCCAAATATGGTTATAGTCTTCAAATAAGAAAAAGATTTATATAAAGGCTACCATTGGGCTTATGATTGATCAAAAATATATCCAAAAACTTAATTGCACTCCTTTTTCAAACAATACAGTAACAAGAAGAATTCATGTCTGAAAATGTTGACAAAACAGTAATAGAAAGAATAAAAAAAAGTAATTTTTCTCAATTCAAGTAGATGAAACAAAATATGTAAAAATGTTGCATTGCTTGTTACTCCTAGGAACATTAAAGACAATGAATTTGATGAGAACCTCTTACTTTGCTCTTTCTCCTCACAAGCACAAATGGTTAAAATATTTAAAGCTATTGATAATAATTTTATATTGAAAAGTATTGGTCAAAATGTTGTGGAATGTAAATTGAGAGTGCCATGACAATGTCTGGTTTATATATTGGTCTTCATGGAAATTTCTTAAATGTAGCTCCTAATGTAATTTAGACCACTGATGTATCCAAAAGGCAAAATATAGTAATAAACTGCCTTCCAGAAGAATTGAAACTCATTCTTACTGATGTAGAAAAGGTTTTTTTAATAAAGAAAAGCTCCAAAAACTCTACTTTTTAAAGTTATGTGTGAATAACTGAGGAGCTTATACCTCTCTATTCTTTCATACAGAAGTGGGTTGGTTGGTTGGTTGGGTTTTATGGCGCAATGTCCAAAAGTAGGAAAAGCTGGGCCAAATACAAAAGTGAGATGGCCATCTCATGATAGGATACTAACCTGCTTATTCAAACTTAGACAAAAAGCAGAGAATTTTTTTAGAAAATCCTTTTGATTTTTCTTCATTGATTTTAATTTGTACAATTTTAATTGGCTTCAGATGCTTGCATATTTACCTGATATTTTTTACAAAAACTTAAATTTGACACTTCAGAACATCTCAATAACGACCTTTAATGTTAATGATAAAATTGAAAGTATGATTAAGAAATTATAATTTTCAAACAGTGTATTGAAATCAATCAATTGGAAGCATTCGAAAGTCTTATTTTTCTGCTTGAAAATAAAGTAAGTCTGTCTCAAAGTATATGAGAAAATATAATAGCACATTTAAAAGAATTAAAAATGTCTTTTAAATGTACTATTATTTGTGCTCTATTTTTGGAGTATTTTCCAAAACCAGACAAGATAAAAGATGATTGGATTTCTCAAATCTTTTCAATGAAAAAATTTAGAATAAACTACACATTATCAATAAAGAAAATTTAATAGAATTATCATGTGACAGAGCTTTACACATAAGCATTCAAATGACACACTCTAATTTTTCCTTAAACATTGATAAAGAAAATGAATAACTTTTTAAGAAAGCTCTTACATTATTATTACCATTTACAAGTACAATATTAGTAGAAAAAGTTTTCTTTTCATATATTTTTTGGATAATTAGTATTCAAACATTAAAAGAGAGAGCACTTAAGGGTATACCACACTTCTCTTAAACCAAATTTCAAAAAATTGGGTTCTTCAAAAAAAAATATATATTCAAGGATCTCTTTAAATTTATTTTATAAACATATAAGTTATAAAAATATGTATTGTTTTGTTTTTTTCATAATATAAAAAGATAATAAAAAGTTTTTTTATGAATTTATATATATACACATATAGTTAAAATAACATCCAAAATTTGAAAAATACCAATTATAAATTAAAGTTACAACTGTTTTGAGCAAATTAAATCAATGATGACTTTTAAAAAATTTTTAAATTATAAGCATTCAATCTGCTCTCATCATCAAAAGCATAAATAATACCTATCAATAAAAAAAACTCTTTTTATAATTTTTTAATGTCCATGTGTCCTTTTTAGATCAGTATTGATATTCATGCTCCTAGTTTGTTGAAATTTGCAAATAGTAACCTTTAAACAGTCCTTAACTATTTAATAACAGGGATCTAAAATATACCTTTCTTGCTAAGTCATTAATAAAGAACAACTGCACATCATGCTGTTTATATATAAAATTTAATCATTATTTACTTCTGTTAAATACATCATTTCTTATGTATTAGGTACTAAAAATGTCTATCAAAATAATTCCCATTTTTTTTCTTCTATGAAAAGTAAAATGTCTGAAATGCTTCCTGTCAATTCAAGGTAAAAAGTTTGAAATTCTTTGTTCCTGATTGAATAACTATTTAAATTCCATGAAAAGCAATATTTAATAAACAGTAATTAACTACAAAGCATATTACCTTCAGTGATGATAATAATAATAAGCCAAAAAAGTATATGGCTTGAATTTATTTAACATATGAATTAATGTTTCCTTTAAACAAAGTATCAAATATAACAAATCTACAGTTAAAGTAAATTCAAAACAACTATAAGTGATAACTAAAATGAAAATTAAAGCCATAACCTGCTGGATTTTAAAATAAATTTATATTTCAGATGAAAAAGTTAACTACAAATTCAACAATTTGATTAGATCATAATTCCATATTAATAAAAATGATGTGAGAAATGATGAAAAAATACCTTACATGTGAAAGACAAGCTATTAATATAATAATAACCAAAATATGATTCATAATGGTATTATATCAAATAAATAATCAAAATATTATTTACAATAAAATTTTGGTTGTTTATTCTTTAAAACTATTCAAATTTTTTATGCAACATTATAAAGTACTAGGTAATAACTAACATGTTAAGGTAACTATAAATTAAAAATTGTCTTCAGTCTTTGATAATTATATTCTTGAAACAATGTAATTTGCAAAATTTGCGTAGAAATTAACTGTAAATACCACTTTACTTTTCCATAAATAAACCAATAATAACTTACAGGAGTAAACAATTTTTCTTTAAGCATTTTCTAATGACAAAACATTGAAATTCAAAAAATAATCAGATGTAAAAGTATTATTATTATTTAGTTGACTTAATTATTCGCACATATTTTTCCCACATCAGGATTAATTGGACAGGAACCTATCATTTAAAGCAGACTTTGAACCATTACAAACATCCATGCATGTGATGGAAATTGAACTGAACATGAATTGTTGAATTGAAGGTCACAGAACTAACCATTACACTAGCAGCTCAGTCACATTCAATTTCGAAATTATCATTTTGTTTATCATAACTATTTATTATCATTTTAAAATACAAAAACAAAAATAAATAGAAATCAAAAATTAAAAAAAATAGAAAATATGCTAGTAATTCAAACACAATTTTTTTTAAGAAGTTGAATTCCTGAGCTCAAATGCTTACTTGATAATCTTCCAGCTGAAGAGCACTGAAGAGATTAGCAACAATGTTTGGATGATGCTAATAAAGGAAAAATGAATCATAAATTCGTTTAGATAATCTAAAATTATCATATTAATAAAAAATATATTATTTAATTTAACTTTATAAAGTTATTTATAAATATATTTCAAATTATTTATTTTCTAGTTCCTTAATATGATTTAAAATGTTTAAACTCGTTTTAACATATAATTCTGTAAACATGTTCCAGAGACTTTGTTATGTTTTACTAACAAATATTTAAGTGTTCCTTATTAATAACACATAAGAAAAATTAATTTATACAAGAACTGACATAAATTTCAAACCTTTAAAATAAAATTATCTCATGAATATAAACAATATTGATTTTTTAAAATCGTTTTTAATCAATGAGCAATTGTTAAATCTTATATATATATAACCAATAAAATTAATTATTTTTTAAATATATATATTTAACCACATATTGTAAAATAAAAAATTATTATATTTGGCAACAAATAAAATCATTAGAAAACAATACTATACAAAGACCTTAGAATGTTTTCGCATGCTACATGAAGTTTCTAAATATGGTTTTTTTCAGCATATTTAAGATAGAAAAATCAAAGCATGTTAAATATAAGCTACTTTTTCATGAATAATATAATAGGTACAATCAGTGCAGTTTGCAGCACACATCTCTAATAAATCAATAATGTAATTTTCATACAATAAAGTGTATTATAAACTAAAATTAATCCACAATGTCAAAAATTACAACATCTGTTATAAGAAAGTTATTCAAAAACAAAAATATTACCTAAATATATATTATCCTGATTTTATGAAATAATTTTGTAAAGAAAATGTATGACATAAACTTTGCTTTTGGATATTTTGTAAAGTATGCAAAACTGCATGAAGCTTTAGAATATTTGCTATCTATATTTTGTACATATAATTATTTACTACAAGTAATAAAAGCACATTATGCATAAAGGAAACAGAAGAAAGAATAGTTAATTCCAATAAAATTGGAAGAATTGTTGTGTAATCAAGTCTCAAAATAAAACAATTTAAGATGATTTCTTTCCTTGTCTACATAACTTGTCTTGAAAATAAACAATAACAGAATAACTTTGTTTAATGAATAAACTATTCCAAATTTAATTGATTTTTTAGAGTTATTTATACATTTATATACAACAAGATTAATGGAGATTAAAAATTAATTCTGATTGAATTTTCATATACGAATATTCCATTGAATTCATAACATAAAAGCAAATTTATTAATTAATAAAATAAAAACACATAATGAACACACACAATAAGAAAATCATTAGAATAAGACAAATAAGCATCCCATTATTTTTAACACAGAAAATTAATGAACTGTTCCCATAATTATAACTAAGATGTTAACAACCTTAGAACATATTCAGCAATATTTATTTCGCAGCAATTACTTGATACATTATTAAAATTATAACAATACATTGCTTTCAATAATGTAAATAACCCATAGATAACTTACCCAAACTTTTTATTATATTTTGTGACTGAATGGAATGTAATCTTAAGACTTATTCAAATTAGTTATTTAATACTAAAATAGTTATTGTTCAAACAAGTTAGTTAAAGAATATTAAAATCAATAGCTTAATATAAATTTGTGATATACAGGGAAAAAATGAAACTAACTTGATAAAGAAACTCGTGATAATCAAAATGACTGACTAGAAATTGCAAGACTCTAGAAGCAAACACTGCTACTGTACCAGATGTACTAATCAAAACTAACAAAGGGTCAACAATGCCTTCTTTTAGAGCTAAAAATGTAAAAACATAATCACTTTTGATTAAAATGGAAGAGAAATTGGTCAATATAAAAAATTTGTCATATAAAAAATATTAAGTTTTATTTAGAACATTCTTATAAATTTATTAAATTCTGAATTTAATTTTTTCATCAATATTTCTTAAGTTTTTTATTAATTTTAAAGAGTTTATCTAAACTCATATAAAATTAAACTTAGAATTTATGTAAAGACTAAAAATGCAACAGTAAGTTTTCAACAAATAATCCATATTGAAGACAAAAAAGTGAAATTATTTAAATTTAAATAAAATTATTTAAAAAATTTCATTTGTTATTTTTTTTATATATTTTCAATTTTTGATTATTTGAAAGTTTATTAGAGAAATATTTTAAAGATTTGTTGGGATAAATTAATTTTGCCATCTATCAACAATATTGAAAATGTCATCTATAAACAAAATGTAAGCTTTCATAACCAAACAGGATGATATTTTTTATTAGTTAACATATATGAGACCAAAATATTTAAATAAATTTGTAAAAAATACAAGATACAAGAGAGGATTTTGGAATCCTGGATTCTATTTCGATTATGACATGGTTTCAAAGGCATTGTTAATATATTAAATGCTTTGAACTTCAAAATTTGGTGATAAAACTTTGAATTTTTGGTGACAAAACTTTAGCTTTACTATGAATGAGTTTAATTTTTTGATTTATTTTCTAATTTGAAAACAATTGGTAATTAAGTAAATAACAAAATTAAGCAATTTTTTTGTTTACAAAGATTTGTCATATTTATTTTATGATATAACTCTCTGAAACACTTTAATTCACTTAAGTACTTTACAACACAGGAAACACTGAATAAGGATATCAAATTCAACTATTAGAAAATATACATTCTTTTCTAACACTAACAGCTTCATATTTCCAGCATATTTTTGTCTTGAGTTGCATCAATGTAATTTATGTTTCAGATTATTAATTGGAATTATTTAAAATAAAATTTATAAAACCTTTGAATGCTTTCTGTAATAGTCTGTTTATCACATTAACTTTCAGATACAAAGAATTTTTTATTCCATTCAATTTAAATTAAAGTCTAATTCATTTTAAAGGTAAACTTTTAAATTGAGTTTCAATACCTTATAGAAATTACCATTTCAATTACCTTATAGCTTACTTCGAATTTTAAATTTTAACTTACAAGTATAGCATTGAATACAGAATGTTTTAGTAGTTTAGTCAATGCAGGAAATTTACTTTTTATTATCTTAAGTTTACAATTATGTATGTAATAGCCTTTCCATACAAATATTAACTAGACTAGAGAATACAGCTAATTAGATCATGGTATTATAAAATAGCATTAGTGCTACATAGTCTTAAATTAATTCCTGATAAAATGCAACATCTCATGTGCCACATACTAAAATAATAAAAAAAACAGAACTGAAACACAACTGCAAATTCTGTAAAAAACATAAAATTTCAATAAATGGCCAAGAATGTCTTTATAATTAAAAGAAATAAAAAATAAAATAAGCATTGATATAGTATAAAAAAAACATACATACCTTGTATTCTTAAATTGGGATCTCTACAAAATAAATTTAATATACTCAAACTATCACTCAAAATTTCACAATTATCATATGATGAATCCAAGAAACTGAAAATAAAAATAAGAATTGAGAACATTAAAAAAATGATTATAAATGAACAAAAGATTAAAAAGTAGACACATGAATTTTAGAGATGAGTATGGATGCAAAAGAAATAAAAGCTCAAAATAATATTTCCAATAAGAAATTATAACTATGTCATAATATAGATCTTGTAAGTAAAAACTAGAAATTTAAAATTACTATCTCCAATTACTCTGTACTATAAAATTATATTTATTTTCTATTCAAGCTTATGTGTTTTATACTTTTAAATATTACAGCAGATAGGGAAAATAATTTGGATAGTATGACTAGTCTAGAGATGGAAATATTTAATGCTAGCATGCAAGAATGAATCGAAAAATTACACTCCTGTGGTCTGAAAACAACACTGCTTAAAACTCATAAATGAGGAATCTTCTGTCCTACCTAAAAATGAGCGATTTCCAGTTCTCAAAGGCTTTGAAAAGATGGTAAGCGACAAGCAATTTATTTCACTAGAATGTTTCAAAAATAGGTTATATTGGGTTAATATCCAGATAAAAATGGCCATTCCATATATATGACTCCTTCCTAGAAAAAGAAATCTTCCAAGACAGAACACTGAAGCCTGAACTGTGGTTCATTGACATGAAATAGTCTCTAATTGTTTCAATGTAGGGACTACAATACATTTTGGAATCTCATATCTATATTGCTGTCTGGTTTGGTTTGTCATTTAATTTCATTTTTTGCAAACGGGGACAGGGATCTACAATTAAAACGGATTCCTGTTTAGCTGCCCTCTTCACTACATAGTTGTTTGATCCATTTCAAAGGTAGTTTAGGTAGTTGCACTATCACTGGGATGCCACTAACCCATCATCAGATCTAGACATTTTTGCATGAACATTGAATTGTTTCAAGTATCATCTTTTTTCCAGATGAAAATATGTGTTCTACCATGATGAATAGGAAAACAGATGTTACTGAAAAAAAGTCAGATTGTCATTCCTCTTCCTCTAGTTCACATACTCTGTTGCCGTTTTTCTGTAGTTATCACAGTGACTTGCTGTTAACCTAACACAAATCATGGGATTGTGAGCATATAGACCTACAGCATGGAGCTACAGTCAGCAGAAACAGAGGTGCCAATTGCTAAGCAAAGATGTTATTGAAAAAAAGTGGCATGGATATTTCATTGTCACTGAGATATAAATATTAAATGTCAAAAGTGTGAATATCAAGTCAATTTAAAAGTGAGTATCAAGTCAATGAAAGTTCAAATAAAGTTATAATAGTTAGATTTTTACATATTTGTGACATGAAAAATGTGGAAAGCACTGCAATATATTATTAATCTTCCAATATCAAGTGTAATAATTTATAACAAAGACATAGATTAAAAGTATTAATAACATAGTTTATGTTTGTTCTGAATTATGTCGTTTCACATTTAAAAAACTTCTTTATGGAAAGCAATACCACATGAATTGTATCATTAATAAGGAAACTATTTTTTAAGATAAAAGAAATAGTATTTCCACATGAGCAAAATAAAACTTTTTAAGTGGAATTTAAAATCTTCAGACCATTATATGGTAAATTGATCACACTCTCTTAGTTTATAAGATATTCCTAGCAATTCCTATAAATAAAAAAAATTCCAAATAAAAATTAGAAATGAAAACAAAAAAAGCATAAAAAACTTGTGTTTTATGAATTAATAACAGAAACTTACTTTTTTAAAAGTTTTAAGCATCCTGAATCAATGAGGAAATTATTCAGTACCATAATTTGAGAAATACTATTCAAAGCAGAAGCCACAGCTTTCTATAAAAGAGAAAAAAACTATATTACAAGCAAAAAATTAATTTTTCAAGACATTAATTATTAGTTAAGAATTGTATTTATGAAGGTTATGAGAGAAAATTGCATTGTTAAAATTTGAATCTAGTTTATTAGTTTTTCATTGCAATATAAATTTTATAACCAAGTCATGGACGTTATTTTTAAAAATACTTACAAACGATAAAAATAAAGAAAACCAATATTTTTCTAAATTCAAATAACTGACATCAATAAAAATTACAGAAAATGCTGAATGACAAAACACAGTTAATGAAATTATTTTGAATTTATATTGCCTTATAAAACATTGGGATGGTTCAAAAAGTTTTCCATTACAACAGCAGTGGAAACCTACCATCTACATCCCAAAGCATGATTTCATTAATTTAATGACATGCAATAAAATTGAATGTGATATAAAAATTTGAATTTAATTTTCTAATTTACAGTCTAAAAATTACAATGTAAAAATTTTCATAACTTAAATCATTGAAAAATAATTAAATTACTATTTCTAGATTTTATATGTATATTTCCAATATGATATACACTTTATTAAATCTTAATTTCATATTTCCAATGTCAAGTTGAATCAAAAAGATTAAATTACCATAATGTAGCACTGAATATTTGAGCACATGTAAGCAGCAACAAGCACTTATTACTTCCCCATAATTTTCAGAAATCTTCAAACAATTATTTTGAAGTTGTTTATTACTAACTTCAGATCTTATACTTCACTTTACAAATTTGAAATCATTTTATTATTCTGTTTTTTTTTAATTTTTATGACTATGTCCAGATTTCTACTTTTAAAAAGAAAAAATACATTAATTTTTAAAATTTTCTTTAGGAGCTAATTAAACTTATTTTACTAATATTATTAGACAAAAGGTTTTAAAAATGAAATTTTTAATAGTTCCTTTGAAATAAAAAATCTGATAGTAAAAAAATATTCGATAGAAAATATGAATATTTTTAATGAATATTTCATGTGCCAGAATTTTTTTACATATCATTATTCAATCATTTTTGTGTTCCTAGAATGATGATTTGCTCATAATTGAATTGATGAATACACATTAAAACAAAACTAAGAATAATTAAAATGTTTTAATTCAATACAAACCTAAATTAATTAAAGAACTATTTTTTTAAAAAAATATCTGTTATGAAAGATTTTATAAGTAAAAACTACAAGGATGATGATGACTTGCTCATAATATGATTGATGATAGACACATTTAACATCAAACTAAGAATAATTAAACTGTTTTATTTCAATACTAACCTAAATTGTTTGAAAAACTTTTTTTAAAAAAATACCTGTAATAAAAGCATTTGTTGGCCCTATAATTATGCTTTAAAGATTTCTACTTATAGAATAAATTATTAATACTCTTCTTTATCACATTATTTGGTGACATTTTAGTTTCACAATTATTAACATGGAAGATTCTTCATTGGAAATTAGGAAAACAAAATTAAACACCTGTTAGAACTCTGTTCTGAAAGTAAATAATACTTTTTCTTAACAACCTTATTAACTTATAATAAAATCGAAAGAATTATAAAAATCGTGTAAAATGTAAAAAAATTTTGCATTATTAATTAAGAAAATAGTTCATCCTTCATACAAAAGACTGACAATTTTTCAAGAAGAATTAAGTTATACAAAATTCATGTTTTTGCCAAATAACAATAGGCTCATTCAAACTATAAGAAGATATCTATATAACATTTTATCTTTTAAAATTATTCATTTTTGGTTTACAAGTTTACAATACAAGTATAAGATTAGTATTTGTTACAATAAGGATTCCTCTTATACTTAAATCTTATATTTTAATTAAAATTTAATTCAATTTTCTACTTTATAATTAAAAGTAATGATAACTTATATTTATAAGTGATATTTTAGAAAATTTCAAAAAGTTAGAATAAAATTTTTAAAAAATTGCTAATTTTAAAACCATATGAAATTTTTGAAATATTATGAACAATAGAAGATTCAGTAAACATAAGTTATGTTTAAATTTTCAAAAATTCTCTTTCTACATTTTTGAATTTAAATTATTAAATTTTGATTCATAAATTTATTTCAAACACAAAAGGAATAAAACAGTTTTAAACCAAAATCCAAAATTTAGTTTCTCAAATTCTGTGGCTTGGAGTTCTTGCAAATGAGTAGAAATTAAGAAATAAGTAATTACTTCCCCAAGTACTGTTATGCTACATATCATAAAGCAAATTTTCCCTCATAATTTTATTTAGTATAATTATTCTATTAATTTTTCTTATTTAAATAGATATTTTTCAACAATTATTTTTAATGTGAATAATTTAAAAAGATGTTAAAGAAATACATATTAAAATAATATTCACACATATTTAATAAATTAATGTTATTTCAATTAAACAGTAATACGTTGCGATAAAAAAAATTTAATAGTTTTTATAAATATAAAAAAGCAAGATAGTAAAGAAATAATTAAAGTGTACATGCTTTTATTTTACTGTCAGTATCCATGCCAATCGATAATATTAAATGCAGTCCACCACATTCAATTACCTACATAATACAAAGCAAAATTGTAATCATTGAACCAAGTTAAAAACAAGGAAACAAAATTATTTAATATTATCTTAGATAAAAATTAATTATGATTATCTTAAATTATTATGTTTTAGTAAGTGATTATTTTAGTTTTTGTAAGACTGCATGTAATTACAAATTTTCAATTTTGTTTTATTTTACATCAAATATTCAATTGGATATAAATTAAATAGTTAGTATTTTTGAAAAAAATAAATTAATACTTTCTTGTAATCTAATAGTTTTTAAAGTAAAATTAATTTTTTAAGGAATTTGATTAACTTTATATGTTATCAAATTTCTCATATAATTTTAAGGCATATATAAATTACAATAGTAAATTACCACTAACCTTACCGAGACTAGTTGTATTCTTGATAAGCTCACATAATCCAACAACTGCATCATGCTTCAATTCCTAGACAAGATTTTTATTTAAAAATAAAAAAGTTTTGATAGTGAAAAAGATTTGCTTTTGTTGAAAATATCAACAAAAGCAAAATATTTCAAAATATCATATAACAATAAACAATTTGTTTTGTACACATAATAAATTCTACATAAATTATAGACAAAGCAATTTTTATTACAATCACTAATAACTATTTACTTTTATTCCACAGTTTTAAAATATTAAAATTAAGTCAAAACTTCACTTAATAACATAACAGGAAGAGATAATTATCAAAAATTAATGAATTTGAAAGAGTTACAACATATGTGCATATGATCAGATAATATTTAATTCAGAGATTTCAGCAAACCAAATTTACATTTAACTTTTAATATTTATGTAAAAAATAGTGAACAATATCTCTAATATTCACATATGCATGATACACAATGTATTACAAACTTATTATTTGTCATTCAACTATGTTAATAATTTTGACTACTTTTCTATTATAATATTTTCACAACATGAAGGAGCTGAAAAATAGATATCAAATCAAAAATAGATATTTTACAAGATGATGTTATTTGACAATTTCACATATTTCTTACAATATAATACAAAGTTCATGTATCCATATTAATAGTGCATGATAAATAGCCTGGAAGTTAGAAGTTACAGTAAGACAATTTTAAACATCCACTATGCATTTTATATATGAGAAGACCACTCACAGACTACAGCTACAGCTGGCCTAATTGGACAAATATACAGAATTTCGAAGTGTTAAATTGATTAATTATTGCTTAACAAAGCTAAATCAAACATGAGACTTTTCACTTCTAAAAATGTTGTTTTACCAACAAATCTATGATAAATCTGTAAATTACTTAATAAATAATTTTTATCAGAAGATGAAAAGTTCACCAGCATTTTGTGTAAACACTATCTTCAAGTTTTTCAAACCTAAAGAAAAACTAGTATGTTCCAATCTGGAATACATAAAATCATAATGAGAGAGTTAACCATTTTAGTGAGGTTTTTATGGTGGTTTTATATGAAAAATCATCCTCTTGATTACTCTTTTGGTTAACATATTAAGTATTTATGTGAGAAAATATTACTTGGATTATTTAACAATAGATTTTCATTTTTACATACAAAATAATGTTTATATTGATGACTACTATTCATAATATGTTGCAGAAAGCACAATGTAAAGTTTTATTAATTCAGTAATTTGATTGAATGATTTAGGTTAAAAATTTCCTGGGTGGCATCATTATATTTTGATTTTACTATTTTTCAGAAAGCAATAATAAGTTTTGGAAGAAATTAAAATGAAATCCTAGATAACTTACCACAGCAATAACCTTATTTTAATAAATTATTACATAAGATTTCTTTGACTAAGGATTTTTAATCATCTGAAACTGAAGATAAAGAACAAATAAAATGGTGATCATAATTTGAGGAATTTAATAAAATATTTTCATTACTATTCCTGGAATCAAGTGTTTATTTCAATTCTCCTCTGGATCCATAATTGTTGGAATAGAAATTACATGACAGTTTACTAGAATAAGAGTTATTTTTGCATGAACTTTGTTTCTTATTCCAATAACTGATAATTCAATAGTAAGATGTAAGACATCTATTTACTCAATTATTTTTTTATTACATCAGATTTTCTTTTTCTTTCTATTAACTGGAAAAGTTTGAATTAGTTAATTATAAATTACTCACAATAAATGTAAATTTAAACTAATATTTGTATTTGATAAGCAATTTTTTTGAATTATCAAACAACTATCTATAATAGTAAATTCAGAAATTTTTATACTATAGATTATTAAAAATCAATATTTATCTACTTTTTCTATTTATATATTAGAAACGATTAGAATGAAAGATTCTATTTATATATTAGAAACGCTTGTCTTTTTTTTCTTTTTTAAGATTCTAATTGCATAGTTATGTAGTTCGTGCAAAATGCAGAGGAAAATTACAATCATTTTAAATATATTTTAAGTGTTTTCCAAAA
Organism: Latrodectus hesperus; assembly: GCA_037975125.1. Classification (NCBI taxonomy): domain Eukaryota; kingdom Metazoa; phylum Arthropoda; class Arachnida; order Araneae; family Theridiidae; genus Latrodectus; species Latrodectus hesperus. The sequence goes on from CM075853.1 coordinate 32,474,275, forward strand.
AAATTCTCCCAAAGAAATAGAACTTGACCAATGATTGATAAATTTAAAGAATCAATAAATTTCATCCTTTAAAGCAATGGTGAACAATTTAAGCTCAAATAAGCTATTTAAAATTTAAATGATTGACAATGAAGGTTGTGCCACATGCTAAAGTTTACTTCTTGATTACAATGAACATTTTTAAACAAAAGGCATTTGTTTAATAAAAGAAAGATAGTAAACTGGAATACAGAATTTTCAATAACAAAATAATAGATATATGCATTGTTAACTAAAGTTAATAATAGAAAATATAAGTGAGATAATTTTGCTCTCACAAACTTGGTAAGAAAAATTTGATTATTTCTTTTCTTTGGAATGATTCACAATATTCAAAGAAAAATGCATAAATTGTATTGAGGAAATAAACATCTTGATTTGTATTATGTATAAAAATTGCAGACTAAAAATTAAATAATTTTATTAGTTGTCATTATTAAGATAGTAAAAATATACATTATCAAATACTTGATCAAAAAAATAATGTATTTATAAGCAACATTTGTACAACTTACCAAATTATTACATTTACAATTTTGCATCAGTTCCACAAGAATCTTGCATTCTGAGCACACTTTTTCAGGATCAGGCATTCCAAAATGAGGTAAACAGATCTGAAAAAATTTCATTTATGATCTATTATTTTACTTTTATATATCAGATAAACAAGATCACATGCTAAAATAAAATTATCTGGTATTTATATAGTTGAATAAAAAGTAGTTTGTGATCAAACCAATTACTGTCAAAGCATGTTCAATTGAAAATAATTTCTCAGCAGACAAATTAATAATTACTATCTGCACTCAACAATCAAAAAAATAGTTCAACCAAGAAATATATTCAATGAAATATTTGCAAACAATTATAACTAGTAAATATGCCAATAATTAAATTACAAAGTGATTAACTATAAAGCTATACCAGAATACTTTAATTAAGGATATAAAGAAATAGCAAAATGATGGTTCAGTTTGGAAAATAATTTTAGCAAATGTTATTGGGAAACATTCCCAACAAAACATCTCAGATAAAATATTTGCAGCAAATTTGTGCACAAAAAGGGTGATTTGGTTTATTAGTTGCTCGAGTCATTTTTTGCATTCAAGGACTAAGGTGATAAAATTTTTAATATTTGTGTAGAAAACATGTTTCTATAATCTGCATAGATAAAATCAAGAAATCAATTATCTATGTATACACATTTAAATGAAATAATGAAGTAATAAATTTATTTTATAATTATTGTAAAAAAATTTATTATAAGTAAACATGTTTAAAAACATAGTGTGATCTTTATTTCGTCGAATTTCCTTCATAACCATGTTTATTTTCATCCAATGATATTGTAATTATTTTGGGAAATGGGAAATAAAAAAATTTAGAAGAGAAATGTGAAACAAAATTTAAAAAGCAAATTGAAGAATTAAAAATTAACTTTATCTAATATTTGCAAAACACAAGTCCTTTTTATTCAAAATAAGTACACAGAATGACCACTGATCATAATTAGAGCTATACAAGGAATCAAATAATGCCACAGTATTAACTAATTGCATAGTAACAAACTTGCGCAGCATTTAGATGAATTATAAGATCGTATGCCTCAGCAATAAAATCGAACAAATTGTCAAGTTAATCTGAAACTCTATACAACTTCCTCTCCAATTTCTGGAATATGATTGGTAATCAACGATAAGATATATAGTGTATACATATAAAGAACCTTAAGGAAGAGCCAAAATTTACATTGTATTATATATTTTTTGAAAACAAGAAAACCCTCAAGGTATTAATTTAAAGGGAGTTCATTCCTTCAATTTTAAAGCCCATTTTCTCAATTTTGATTGAGATTAAATAATTAGTTTAGGTTACTGAAGATTAATAAAAGAACATTTAAAGTATCGTATTTTCTTGCATATAATCAGCAGTGGCATATTCTTCACAAGACCTTTTTTCAAGTAAAAGAAAAAAAAAGATCACATAATCTGAGCAATTTTTCTGGCAAATAGTTGAAAATATATACTGTTAATATGGTGTCACATGAGAAAAAATGCACAGTATAATTAAAAATATAATAAATTACACAGGAAAAATATTACAAAAAGATTCGTTTAAATTCAGCTCATCATAAAGTGCGATAAACTGAGAAGAAAACATAAGATCGATCGAGAATGATAATTCCAAGAAGCTAGTAAATTTTGTAGATTTTTATTTTTTATTAACTTTTAAAACAAGGTTAGACATATTTTTAAAAATAAAATGTGTCTCTTTAATAATTAAAGGAAAGAAATGGATTATTTTTGAATTGCGCATTGGATACATTTCTTCTTTTGTACTGTGCATGTGTTTTTTTCCCCTTCTTACTCTAAAACATTTGTCAACATTTTTATTTTCTTTCCCTATAGCTTTTAGTTTAAAACCTGCTGTGTAATTTAAAAGTTTTTGTTTCCACATGACAATGTACAAACTTGATTGTTTTCAGAACGAAACAACTAAGAACAAGACAAAAAGCGAAATCATGACAGCAACTTTTTGCTAATCTTTGTAATATCTTTATGGAGAATTGAATTCATTCTTGAACGTAATAGGACAAAACTGATTATAAATTAAATATGTCAGCCAAGTTGTGGCACCATCTGTTATTTATTTTATTAAACATAAACAGCATTTTTTTCAAAACTTTATTGTAAGTTTTTTGATGGAGAATGTTTTTTATCACATGATCCACCCCCGCGCAAAATTCGAAACTTTTTTTAACACATAATGCGTGGATTATATACAGGAAAATATACTAATATGGAAGTATATCTTTTTTAAAATGTGCAAATTTCCTTAAATACTGGAAATGCAACCAATCAGCATCTATGACATTGAAATACTTGAAGTTTTGTTTTGTTGAAAATATTTTTAATATAAATTTTTAAACAGTTAACAATTTTTTTTTTTATGTTTATATTTACTACAGTACATATTCATTAACGTGAAAATGTAAAAAAAATTTCCCTTCCTAAGAAAAATAAGTGAACATAAGGTTCACAGAAGAATAAAAAATCAAAAGTATCATAGTTTTAAAATTTTAAATATTGGTAGGTATGTAATTGATTTTTTGTGCTGGTTCCATTTTTTCGCATACAAAAACTGAATTGATAAGGGCTTATGATTTAAAATGGTTTTTGAAATGAAGGATTTAAATTGTTCAACTTAAAGATAAGAAAATAAATAAAATAAAATTATAACCTTTTCAGAACAGCATTTGTAACAAAATATTTTTCCACAATTTCTACAATGATGTTTTCTTCTTAAGTGTGTAAATTTTAAGGCACACGAAGAGCAAGCGCTCACATCAGCATCTGGTATCCATCTGTAAAAAGTATACACTAAAATAAATAAATGAAATATTTAAATAAAATTAATCCATTTAATGAAAAATAAGAAATTTTTTGAGAATTGATAATTTAAAAGCTACAAATTTATTTTAAAAAAAGAAAAGAAAAAAATTATATGATTTACACAAATTTGAAAAATTGGACTTTAATCAAGAACATTTTAATTTATATAAAAATAAATTTAATAAAATAATTTCATTGAAATGGATTACATCACACCCATAATTATTATTTTTAATAAATTGTGTTTAGATTTTAGCATGAAAGGTGTTCATTCATCATATTTTGGTCAGAGAGCTGAATATTATGTGGTTTCTGTATGCTTTTATGTTAAGTTGAATAATTTTCAATCTACAATGGTTGTCTGCCAATCTGTTTATTAAATTATGCTTACTTAACATGAAGCATCTTAGTTACAGATTTGATTCACAGCACGAAAATAAGTTAATCAAAAATGTATTTCAAAATTTGCAATCACTTACAATTATTAGAATTCATATACAGCATAATCTCCAATTATACATTTCTACAGAAACTATGTAAAAGTATAAGAAAAAACAAATAAAATTACATTTTTGCAACAGTAGATTACTTTATTTCAATTTTTTTTTTTTCCTTTCTAAGGAAAGTGATTTTATTTTACAAGAAGTCGTTTTTAGTTTTAAAACAATATTTTAAAAGGAAAATACTTCCCCAGATGCAAAAATTATATTCTAGAAAAATTACAGAACTCAGTTTTTGTTCATCAGATTAAACTGTTGTTTGATACCATGTGAGTTAAATTCTTGTGAAATAATAAAATGGGACAGAGCTTTATGAACCAAATTTTCCAATCAAATAAAATCTGAAATTTAATATGAGAAACACCGTTAAGTGCATTTTACTCTATCACTGGACTTCTCTAAATAAAAAGAAGTTCAATTGTTAACAACTTTTTGCAAATTGCTTTAAGAAAATGACTTTATTTTTACTCGTTTGCAATACACATATACAATCTTTTTGTGAATTTAGAAAAGATGAAAGAAAGGAAATTCCTCAGAAGGAAAAAATATCTTAACTATTGCATACATTAACTGAATCCAATTTTTTTCTTGAAAATTATTTTTAAATACCAAAATTCAAAAGCAATATCTAAAATGGTAAAAAAAATGATGGGAAAATAATTAGGAAGACTGTTTCTATTACATAAATGAAAACATTTTATAAAAACAATATATTAAAATATTTCAAATAGTGCACATTAAAAATTAGTGGATTTATGATAATGCTTGTATTTATAATTTTCCTCATTAAATTGTTAAGTGGTATTTTCATCAAAATTTCACATAGAAATTCTTTGAAAATTATAACTGCCTTTTTATAACCAATATCAAGAATATTTCATAAATATTTTCTGAGAATAAAAGTAAATTAAGTATTTTCAAGATTGCAATTTTTCAAAATTACTTAAAAAATTTTATTATCATTTTTTTTATTTAGTATGCAATGGCCACCAGCCACCAGTAAATTTTGATTGTTTGTATGAAGAATGAGGTTACAGCACGGAATAAACAGCAAATTAAATTTCATGTAAAAATAATATTTCTGATACTGTAATTTCAATTAATATGATAGCTAACACAATATGTAATAAAGCTAAAAATAAGTAAATAATATTATAATTGAATTTAGTGAAATAATTCTTTTTGAAGTGTATTCTGGATTTTAATTTATACAATATATAGTGTATGGCTTGATTCATTTTTGCTCCTCACTCTGCAGTTATTTTTGCACATGAATGCTAATTCAACTAGAACCAATGATTTAATGGAACTTTTCTGCCCTGGATAGAAATCAAACACACAAGTAATCCAAATGAAGGCCAAAATGCTAATTATGTAGCAGTTACAACTTAGATCTATAAATATATATGAAATATATGTAAAATAGGTTAAAATGAATTGACTGAAAGAGAATTTCAAACATATTGATTTAAATTAAATTATTATACTTGTTTATTTTTATAGTACTTGCAATAAATCACAAAAAATACAAACTTCTATAAATCAAAATAATTGAGCGACATAGAAAAAGATCTGATGCCATTTAATTTAATGCTTGTTGTTCAAACACAGAATACAGAGAATCCTTAAAAAGATTAAATATAAGGCAGTAAAATGCAGTTTGCCAATATCTCAAATACCACTTTGAAGAGTTTCATATGATAAAAACTTCTTACAAAAACTGATGCCTTAAATGGTCCTGTAAAGCACTCACAGAATTATAGAACCATAAACAGTACTTATGTATTATCTCGTTGAACATTTCAGTGGAAGAAATATTGCCAAATATTGCAATTTAGCACCAGACATTACAATTAAGTAATCACATAGGCTGGTCAATTTCATAAATTAGTGTTATATATTTCTTAGTATTAGTTCAAGTAGTTTAAAATTATTTGTTTCATGTAACCATGTCGAAGTAAAAATTAGAATGTGAATAAAAAATAAGACTTTTAACTCTATTACTTTAAATAAAAACACAATTTAATTGCTCTTTTTACTCACATTTAAAAAAATTAATATTTAAGATTTGATATCTAGATGCAATATTTGATATATATATATATATTTTTTTTTTTTTTTTTTTGCAGAAATAGTCAACAGGATAATTTTTAAATAAAAACACAATTTATCCTAAAATGCTGGAAATATCGTATATATGAATAATAAATATATTCAAAATCTTAATACCAATCCAGCATTTTAGGATAATAGAAATCAACAAATTCCAGAATTTCCTACATTAATTAGAATTAATTTTACTATAAAGAGTACTTGAATATAATCTATTTACAAGAGATTTGAAGCAAATTTCGTCAAACGGACATAGAATCATTTCCTCAGAGCATATTCATCTAAAATTTAATTTAAAAAAAAATTGTAATAAGTACTTAAAAAACTACAATTAAAGACATTTAAGGCAATTTATTTATCAAATAATAAAACATAATGAGTAAATTCATTATTTTAACAAAAAGTTATTAATTAATACCTTAATAACAAAAAGTTATTAAATGGAAAACTAAATAGAAATTAATATTTTACTGGCATTTAGAACAATCATATTCCGTTCCACTGTAAATAGATCCCAAATTTTTATCATTTTATGGCATAAGAACAGAGAAAAAAACTATTAGAACTGAATTCATGTTTGGTTACTTTTATAACAAATAATATATTTCTCCTTTATCATAGAAAAAGTATGTGGCAATCAATATTAAAGATAAACTTCATTTTTGAAATAAAATTTTTTATTCTCAGGGCAAATAAGACCTCTAACTACAGTAGAATGATCACTAAACTGAGAGAATTTTAATTACATTGTATTTTGAGAAATATCATGTTTTCCTCATTATATTTACTTTCAAGTACTTTACTTTATTAATACTACTTATCACTAGATGCTGCCATCTATCGGAGGATTTGAAGAGCAAAAGTCGAACTTTCACCTTCATGGTGCTCTGATTAAACGAAAGACGCCAATTGACTTAAATTCGCATAGCCAAGGCATAGTAAGCTTGGCTTGTCCAAGTGTCACTAGTAACAACAACAACAACTAAAATTCTTCCTATACTAATTTTATAAATTTCTTGTGATCTTACGAATGAATATTCTTCCAGATAATAATGTTATTTGTCACTAATTTCATTCATTTCTATGTTTATTGTTTTCATATTTTTTGAATAATAATATACATTTCATATTTTTCCTAATTTTTTTTTTTTTTTGATATAAAATAATTTTATAAGATTCCTTGATAGTCAAATCCAATTAGGAGGATTTCTTTCTAATATAATTTATTCTACATTTGGTTCAGATATTAAGATAACAACTAATATTTATTTTTACCCAATCAGTGATTAAAAATTTTTTATTAAAATTTAGTCTCAAACAATTGTACAAATAATATGTTTGATATTTGAATGTATATATTTGCTAATTTTTATTTTCATATAATATTTTGAATTTTGTATTATTTTTATATTTTGATATATGTTGATACATCAAAATTCAGTTAATAATCAACTCTAAATTGTGATTTTCAGGAGTTTGTCTTTCTTAAAATAAAAAAAAGCTGCTAATGAATATGATTACACAAACCTAGTAACATTTCATCAATTGCCAAAGTGTTTGCATCAATAAGATTTAATGAAAAGTATTCCAAAAACATGGCACATGTGAAAATTAAATATCTTAAAATTAATACAGTACCAAACAAACAGAAATATGTCCTTGAAGGTTCACAATTGGTTAAGTTCCAATAACTAATAATGAAATTACATACTTAAATTTATTTCATGAAAATTTAAAAAAAAAGTAAATAATTAGAGAATCATGTGGTAATTAAACAATCATGTAGTATCAATAAATACAATAAATAATTTTTTTATAATTAATGTTATATTTAATCAAAAAAATAATTTCTTCACAATTACGTATTTTTCTTTTAGATTAAAGTATTTTTATTTCCTAAAATGACTGGGAAAATACAGTAAAAATATTAATAACTTTGAAAACAAAACATGTTATCGTTAAAATAAACTATAAAGCAATTCAAAATGCATTTACTTTGGTTTTTGAAATGTCCAACTTGTAGATAATGATGAACCATCGCTAATTATTATTGGTAATGTTACAGAAACACCATTAATGCAAACAGTATCAACACCAAAAGGATTCATAATTAACTAATGAAAATTCTAAACAAATTTTCAATATAAGAAAACAGCACAATTAAACACAAAATAAGTTTATAAACTTGAATAAAGTTCAGAATTTTGAGTAATCATAATGCAAATAGTGTTTAGTTATTCATAATAAGATTCAAGTTATTTTTAATGCAAGTTATGACCATATTGTGCAGAATTATCACATGTCTAAAGTAATCAAAACAATAACATATCGAATGATAACAAACAATACAATTATTGCCAGATTTTTAATGCAATTCCGTAGGGATGTAGAAAGTGTTAAAGAATTTTTATCGAATCGTTCATTTGAAAGTGACAATTAGAAACATTTTATGCAGTTTTTTTGAAGAAAAATAGTACAAGAATTTAAAATTACGAAACTCTGAATTGAATAATAAATTCCACAGCTGACGTGAAACAACACCCAAATAAAATTTAGTGGCGACATCTATTTTAGCCCCGCGCAAACTACTACGCCCACTCTGTCTTTCAAGATAAACAGTACTTTTTTTACTGAGGACGCAGTATAGGCAAGCATTATTTTCACTTAAATTGCACACACCGAGATAAAAAGGATCTAAATTAATTTCTATTTTTTAAAAAAAAATTATTTTTATTGATATTAACTATCAATGCTTATTTTGTATTTTTGCAAATTATTAAATATTCTATATTTCAATAAAGAAATTTTTGGCGTATTATTCATCTTATTGATTTTGAGATAAACGCTTGAATATTATGAATTAAATTAAATATCATATTATTATATTTATAATTATTACAAATGTCGATTTTCTTTTAGTTATTGATATTCAGTGGCAAAGTTTCCTACCCATGCTATTACCTATGATTTTATCCATGCATGATATATTCTGCTATTTGGTTATAATTTTTCCCTTTATAAGAAAGAATTATGCTTTTGTATATAAATTTATTTATATCTATATAGTAAAAGTATTTCTCCTTTGGTGTATATTTAGTCCAATATTAGAAAAAAATAATAAAAATATTACAATCGATAATTTGTAAATGAATTTCGTTGAATAATATAAAGTAAAAAAAATTTATATAAAGTCAACCGTAAAAAACCTAGAAACTAAATAAAAATATGTATATATTTTAAATAAAATTTGAATTTCAATAAATCTTTATTTATTTTTTTAATAAGATTTATATAAGATAAAAATATCTTCTCAGGAAGTATGATATTTTAGTATTAATGTAACGTTAAAAACTTTGTACTTTTGTTTAAAAAAATTAGAATTTATTCACTAGCAAAATAATTAAATGTATTCCTAAACTTATGAAATTAATCTCCTTTAAAATAATTTCTGTTTAAACAATGAAATTTAAATTAAGTATATTTTCTTTTAATATTCAAGAAATATTTATATTCAAGAAGAGGTTTAATAGTAAAGAACAGATTTTAGTGTAATGTCTTGGAAGACAGAAGGGATATAGCCCATACATACATCAAGCGATGAGCAATATGGCTCCCCTTATGTTGCTTCCTCCGTGGTGGAAACCTTGCTCGAAGAATGCTTTCTGAATTGACAGAGACGGAATAAGGACGTCATATCATGTGACTCTGTGACTTCATTGTTCTGTTGAACCAATAGAAACTATTTACATCATATTATTATTTACATTTTGACTGATGGGCAATATCAGTTTTGTGAAATTATGATTGTTTATTTCATCGAGACACCTGATATATATGTGTTAATTTATTTATATTAAATTTCAAAATATATAATTTTTTTAAAAAATATTTCATATTTTTATATATTTTTTAAATATTGAAAACTATCATTATTTAATAAAACTAGTGTATACTTCATAATCAAACTTATTGAATTACATCATTGCTTTGAATATAATAATAATTTTAAAATAAATATTTGCGATAATTTTTATAATAACTATAAATCTTTAAATAAAAATAGCTATAAGTCTTTAAATAAAGAGCAAGCAAATTATCAACACAATTCAAATAGTATTAAAATATTTTTCATGCAAATTATTTTATGAAAAACAAAAAATATAAGAATGCATTCTTGAATCTTTAAATATTCTAAACTAATTCTACAATGATAATTAATTTATATATATATATATATTATATTATATATATATATATATATATATATATATATATATATATATATATATATATATATATATATATATATATATATATATATATATATATATATATATATATATATATATATATATATATATATATATATATATATATATATATAAATTTCGTGTCACGATGTATGTTCCCGATAAACTCTGAAACTACTGAACGGATTTTGATAAAATTTTGTAACCATTTATAATATGGTCCAACTTAAAAGATAGAATAGTTTTTATCTCTTAAATATTGATCTCAAAATTTATTATACGACATTAGTGTTTATTTATTGGTTAGTTCTGTAAGTTCCTAATAGATGGCGGTTTAGCATCTAAGTTGCACAGGTATTCGGCAGATGGCGAAGTGTTTATTTTTCTAGATTATACCATCTTCGAGAAAATTAACGTGCGCGCGCAAGCGCGTGGTTAAATATAGAATTTACATATATTTTCATGATGTATAATCATACTATAACAATTTTTCGTGAATCATTTTCATAATTATACTTTGTATAGTGTTATTATTGTGCAGTGTTCAGTTTGAATATTTTTAATATTATAAATAGTAAAATAAAATTTTATTTATTACTGTTTTTCTCTACTAATTTTCCTACCACCTCGAAAACATGTAAGTATTTCTTGATAGCCTTTTATTATTTTTATTTTATAATTTGATAATTATTAATTTATTTAGCAGTACATTTTGATCTAATTTATTTATTCAAATGATAAATTCTTTTAATTTTTTTTATTTCAGTATAATGCCGCGGAAAGAATTTTTAGTTTTAATATAATTTAAAATTGAAAAATATAATAGTTCGATGTCAATGTTATCTACCTCATTTATAACAATTTATTTTTAGATGTTTTTAATTTATATAGTATATTTTGTAACTAAGTCACTGATTACAAACTATAATTTAATATAAGATGAATAAAATGTAAATTCAGAAAGTATATGTTGGTTTGTGCTTAATTTCAAAATTTCGATACTTTACCTATTACTTTTAAATTTTTGCGAAATGTTTTATTTTTAATCTCATATGAATGAACCTATTTTAAATTTTTTAGAAAATATTAATTTGATTGTACCCAAGAATTAATAAAAAATTGATTCAATGTATTATAAAAACTCAGCCACTTTAACGCGTGGCTGGGTCAGCTTGTATATATATATATATATATATATATATATATATATATATATATATATATATATATATATATATATATATATATATATTCTATACTTTTAACTTTTTAACTGTATAATCAAAAATAAATGCAGTTACACATAATGACTTCAATAAATGCTTTCTAAGACCTTAATCCTCAGTCAAAAAATGTTTACATTATTGTATCTTTATATTTAAACTTAATTTGTCTCAGCAATATAAACATAAATTGTTAACAAATATTACTTTAATTCCAATTTTTTTAAATTTAATATTGAATTTGCTTTATTAAAAATCTATTACACCTAAGCAACCTCAGAAATATAAAATATGTAGCAAAATTACTGTTTCAGTTATATAAATTAAACATAAGAACCAATGCTTTCAATAATAATATTAAACACAATGTATGTAAATGTATAATGTATTTTTCTGTGTATTTTATCTAAATCAATTTAAATATGAAAAAAATAAGAATTTGAATTTATTTCATTTTATAAAAAAAAATCCATGCTTAGTGTTGATACAAATTATAACCCATCTCAGATTTTACAAATGATTTGTAAAATATATGACTTATTTCCTAGAATAGAAAATTTTTTAAATTTATCAAAATAAATTCTATCTTTGTAATCCCACAAATAGCTTCGATCGATGTAATTTCATAAAATTAATAAACTTTCTAAAATTTTATAAAAATGTTAATTTTTATAAAATAAATTTTCTTTATTTTATCATTGATAAATAATTTAATGGAAAAGCAATATTTAATATTCAAAATTTTGTTGAATGATCTTTGCGAAGATTTTTGATGAATTAATCTTCATCATAACAATATTGATAAAAGTTAATCGCAGACATTATTTCAAAGGGAGAAAAAAAGAAAAACAAAAGAAAAAAGTAAATAATATGCTTTGTCACCGGTGCCCTGCTAGATATTTCTAACTTTTTGGAAAACTTAAAAGTTGCCTATTTTGTGACGTTTTCTGACGTCACTTATTCGCCGGAGTTTTGCCGACGTCAGTTTTCCTGCGAATTCTTCGAGTTTGCCCCTGGCCTAACAATAATGATACTAATATCAACATTTCAGCAGAAATGAAGCGATTCATTCAACGTCCAAAAGCCTTTCCTCATACTGTGATATTTCAAGCGGAAATGTTGTTCCATTTTTCTCATTTACCTCATATTGAGAAAAGATCCAAGGGCTGTTCTCATCCACGGGTATAATGCCGTCTTCCAAAACGTTATGATTTTGGCTTTCCGAGACCTTTTTTAAAAGAGCCGATTAAGAATGGAAGCATTTTCGAAATAACTGAGTTTGTGAGCAGTTCGCGTGCCACCATGGTAAAAATAACGGTGCAGGGCAAAACGGGACTATCCGAAATCAGCGACGTGACAACAACGACGGTGCACCACGGGCCATAGATGACAGAGGTGAACACAGTTGTGGAGATGCGTTCATATGAATAGACCTGCTATCGTTGTTCAACTGACCGTACAGATGAACCCAAGGAGCTAATAACACTGTCTCCTAAACTACTGTTTAGCAATTGTTGCTGCATCTGGGCCTCCGAAGCAGACGTCTGGTTCATCCACATATGCTCACTGCTGTTCATCGGTGATGGAGGCTGGAATTTGCCCGCGAGTACCGCAACTGGACGTACAATGAATGGTGACAGATATCGTTTTCCAATGAATCACGTTTTATGCTCCATCGGACAGATAGACGTTGGCGTATACGACGAGAAACCTCTGAAAGAAAACACACTGCAACTATTGCGGGAACGGTCCAGGTAAGAGCAATATGAATTGGGGAATGCTTTCCTGGCATTCTCTAATTTCACTCATCATTGGGGAAGGCAAGATAGATCACTACAAGTACTAATATGTTTTTGTAAGCAATGTACCCCTAAATGCTCGTTGTTTTTCTTTAGGCATCTACAGCAGGACCATGCGAGGTATCATAGCACTGGCAGGGTACTTGCATGGTTCAAAAAGTACCAGAATCTGTAAGAAAATCTCGATCAGGTGCGACATGGATCCTCACCCATGTTATATAGCACAGCTAGCTACGGCACAGAAGTTGGCATGCCATGGCTTAGTATCTCAGTGAACACCTTCAGGAACCTAATGACTCGATTTTTCTACGTCTAGTACAGTCAGCTCTGTGAAAGTTGATTATTCTGACTGGTTTTTAAAAGTTAGTCACATTAATATAATGAAACTATATATATATATATATATATATATATATATATATATATATATATATATATATATATATATATATATATATATATATATATATATATATATATATTATATATATATATATATATATATATATATATATATATATATATATATATATATATAATTACATACATATTACAACATTTTGAAATAATTTAAACCACCACTAATGCTGGTTTGAATACATTGTAAAGTTGCTTATAGTGTGGTGTACAAATTTCTGTTTCCAGGACCATTGCTTTAACATTCTCCCACTTGCTCTACATATGAACGACGGGGGGATGCTCAAGAGGAAATTAGTTTCGGTTTTAAATGAAATCAAAATCGAAACTAATTGTCTACTTTGGCTATAAATATTCTGGAAAAAAAATTCCAGTATAGAATTTTATAGTTTAAAAACAAGGAACATAATTCAAGAGTGATAGGAAATGATTTTTGGTTCTTCGGGTTTGTCAACTTTGCACATCATATTCTGATAGCCGAGAAATGTTTCTAAGAATTCGTTTTAGTTCGTTATCGGAATATGTATTCGTTGTCTGAGCAGAAGAAATATTTCGTGAAAGTATTCATTGTCCGATTTGTTCGCTGTCCAAAATGTTTGTTAACCCACTGAACAAGGAGAGATTTAAAGATGACCTTGTCAACCGTAATGAGAGTCAAATTAAAATTTTCCTTGAAATAATTTAAGTTTTTGCTTACATTGATGAAAGATAATAAAATCAATCTAACGTATACATCACTGAAAGCTGAAATTGTTTGATACATAATTCCTTAGTTGCTTTTTATATCAGCAGATGGCAGCAGCCAGACAGAATAATTAGAAAATTATTTTTAACTGAGAATACATCTTTAAAATTGGAAATACATCTTTTTAAGCTAGTTTTACATCGGAATTGGAAATACATCTTTTTAAAAGAAATTTTAATGCATATGAAATTTTGGATTATTTTTCCTTCATAAATGATAAAACAAATAAGAAATCACACTATATTGCATTCTGACAAAACAAAAAGTTAAACATTCAAGAAGACAAATATTTTGATATACTGGAAAACAAAATATATCGAATGACTTATAAATACTACACTTATTCTAGTGAATGATTGATAGGAATGCATACCAATTATCAAAATTTTTACAACACTGTGCTTCATTTAAAATTTGATAAACGAATTCTATTATAAATTATAATATTTAAATAATTACTGGATTATTCGGCTGGAAGAATGTAAAACATCACTAAGTAGTGCAAAACATTTATGATAGTGCTTTATTTATGAGCAAACTACTTTGTAAGATATTCAAAATAAAAACAATCATATTTTGTTTTCAAGAAGAAAAAACAAGATAATGAAATAAAGTATATTCAGCTTTGCATCATCTGCAACACATTAACTGAAAGAAGCAATTAATAATATTTTTAAAAAGTTCTCAATGTTTTTCTCTGCAGATCTAATCATGGTATATTTTACATAGGAGCAGTACAAAGTTATATCAATTAATAAATGTGTAAAAATTTCAATTGACAAATGATGGCAGTTAATTGAATTAAACAACCTTTTCTCAAATAATAAACAATGTAAAAATTAAAAAAATATTTTCATTATAATAAAATCGATGAATAAACTAACATATATTTACACTTAAAAAATAACTTCTACACTGTAATGAAAAATAATTTGTCATTATAAATTATTAATTATAGAGAGAGTGTTTTCAAGTGGGATATATATAGTTAATATATATATTTCAAGTGGGATATATATATATATATATATATATATATATATATATATATATATATATATATATATATATATATATATATATAAACGAAAATGCATATACATATATATTTTCGAGATACTAAGTCTACCGACAAATCATTATCTGAGAATATTTTTCTTTCAAAATTAAAAATAAAATCTAATTTTTATTCTTAAATCCAATTTTTACATAATAAATTGATAACAAATGTTATTTCCCATTTTGTAAATTTAAAACAATGCTGGATTTACGAATGCAAATTATTATACAAAGAAATATTACACAAATATAATAGTGTCTGTGCCGTCTTCACTGGAATATATTAAAAAAGAAAGGCAAATGTCATATTAATAATTTGAACACGAAACATTAAGGTCAGATTCCACATCATACTTAAGTAAGTTCTGATGTCTCGTTCAGAATGGATTTAGACAAACAAAATCAAACCCAAAGTAAATGTTTCCTATACCAATCTAAATCAAAATTTAAAAAAAAAAACCGATGCCACAAGACACAGAATTCAAGAGGCTTTAAAAGTATATCCTTGGGGGTACAACATTTTATGTGGTTTCCCCACATTGCCAAAATTGATTTAATTTTGGCAATATGTGGAATCGGAAAGTGCATGCTGCACCAGTTTTTGAGCAAGCATGGACCACACATTTTCGATTGGCAATAGATCGGGAGAACAAGAAAGCCAAAGAAGCCACTTATTCTCATGTGTGTACTACATCCATACCACATGTAGTCGCTCACTATCCTGTTGGAATATGACTTATGGCAAGGGATGAAGGTTTTGAGGGAACTCAGGCTCCAACAGCTCAGAGATGTAGAGCTGCCTGGCTCAGTGCATCGGCAGTACATACTCTAGAAAGATGCAGGCGTGGATTTCAGTACCACCCCAGAGCATCACAGTAACATAAATGGATATACATAAAACAAATTGGCGTGCTTCAAATTGGCAGATTCTTATATATAATTTGCATGAGCATTACAGTCTTCCGTGGTGTGAGTATCTGCTGAAATGTTAATAATTTTCATATCTCATCACTGCAAACGCATAATGTAAATTATAAATAATTTGCTTGACTTTTTTGCATGTTGGGTGACCACCAATGTGTATGAGTACATATAGAGAGATTTTATCTTAAAAAATTACAATCTGAATGCGTCAGTTTATTAATCGATATACATATGAGTAAATAGAGATATAACTTCCTTAAACGCAAATACAGATTAAATATGTTAATTTAACAGGTGTATATATGAATATATATTAAGATAACCTAAATACTATTAAATCTAAGCACTTCATTTTATCTGGTATATATCAGAAATATGATCTGAAAATGATATATCGGTTGATGAAAATGACATTCACAAACGATTAACGTAATAAAACTACAGTTGCTTAATTAGATTATATATTTAACATAGAAAATATTAACATAAAACATGTTTAAGCAGCGTGGAAAGTTAAAATTATGTAAAAATGTTATAGGATCAATGTGCTTTGTGATTTCTTTTAAATTTTTCTGGTGTGGATGTACCAAATGGTTCATTAATAGATAAATAGATACTGTTAATCAGGTGCTTATGAAACATTTATATTAATAAACTAAAAAGATAAATAAAAAAATAGAACATGCGAAGCATGGTTTCGCAAAGATTTGGAATGATTTTCAATAACAAATATGGAGTGAAAAAATTCTTGAAAAGAGATATTTTTGTGAAGAATTACATCCTAGAGATTAATTTTATGAATGAGAATACTAACCAACATAATTAAAATGCAAAAAAAGCAACTCCATGAAAGATTAAATCATCGAGCTAAAATTTTCAGCAAATGTAAATAATAAGGCGTTATACAGACAAAGGATTATAATCTCAGAATCTCAAGGTAAGCATGAGCTGATCAATATCTGAGCTAATGATAAAAATCTATACTTAGAGAGCTGTACAGAGACTTTAGAAGTAGCCTTTGATTAGTTACTTGCTATAAACGTTATTTGAGAAGTAATTGTTCCTCTTTGATGAAAAAAGGTGATATTTTAATAAATTATTGAATTCGGATGCAGGAGAATCGTCAGCCTTCATGAAGAAGGGTTTTCCTATTGTACAACAGCGGCTCATCTGGAAGGTAACGTCAGCGCAATATCATGAGCTTCGGGGCATTATAAGAATTATACATACATTTCAAAAATCTGAGAGTGGCTGCCAAAAAAGTGCCATCGACGCGTGATGATCTACTCTGCATGTTGATGTGACTGATTGTGCACTATTATAGGTCCATACTGCCTGTTTCATTGTTAATTCGTCAACGTCTGTTCCACCATGTACTGCGTTTAAAAATTCCTTTATACAAGATTCTCCCGTCGTAAGGACATAGATATCTAAAACAGCAAAAGATTCATGAAAAAAGACAATGGTATGCAGATTGGCAAAAATGGCTTTTTTGATGAATCGCTTTTTGTGTGTGGTATCGTACCAATCGCATTTGTTTTAGATGTTATGTCGATCTGTTAATGATAACTTCTTAAGAACTTCATTTAACACAAAAGTGGACAAATAACCGGAGTTAATACTTGTGTATGTTTGCATATCATAGAAGATTTCAAATGCTACAAATCGTGGGTAATCTACACAACAACAGGTACATCAATGAAGTCCTAGAGTTCATAATCATTCCTTCCCGTCACGACATTCTGCAGCTATTTTTCAATTGGATAACTTCCGTAAGATTGTTGCAAGAAATAAAGACGTCTTTCCAATAGAGTATATACAATTTCTTTCTTGGCTTGCTTTTTTCGCCAAATAAGTCCTCTTCCCTAGATAGAATTCAAAATCTGTTTGACTCCATGCCACGTTATATAGTACCATTTATTGCAGAGCAGGGTCACTACACTAAATACTATTTTCGGACTGTTGTTTTCTTTCCTTGAAAACTTAATAATTTATTTCAGTCAAAAAATAAAATTATATATTTACTAAATGTCATTTAATTCTAATGATACTTTTATATGTTGCAATTTTTATAAATAAGAATATATAAATTTCACAATAGTGAAGTCAGGCGTTTCATAGAAATTTATTCCTAATATCCGATTGCAAATTTATTTAATTATCATCTAATAGGTTACCCTAAACAGATAAATAATTTTAACAAATATGATAGAAAATAAGAAAATCATATAAACCACGTAGAAATTTATATTATTCTGTATTATCTTATAAAGGCAAAAAAATTATAATATTTCCTTTAAAATACTAAAATATTATCATTTAAAATTATATTTAGAAAAGAAAAAATAATTTGTTTTCAAATGAGGTATTCTGAATGTAAACACAACGATAATGAAAGAAGTATAATTGGAATTTGAACTACTTATATATTAAACAAATTCTTTAAAAAATAAATTAAAAAAGAATATAAAAAATTCGGTATTCAGGAAATAAATAAAACCAGTTATTTAAAAATTAAATTAAAATGCTTTTAAAAAATATAACTAAAGTCGTTAAAAATTATAAATTATTTAAAAATTATAAAAATAAAAATGCAAACGGTTATTTAAATAATGCTACAATCAAATAATACTGAACTTAACAATGGCATCAGTAGCAGCAGATTCCATTTTTCACATGTATTTACATTAACTAAAAATAATTTAAGTAAAACTAAACTTAGTGTTTTGTTATGAAAAAATGAATGTAGCAAGAGATATTTTAAATTGAAATCACATTTAAAAAAAGAAAAAAAGATTCCTGAGAATTTGTAGTTACAGGATTAAACATATTGCTTTCGTTTTTAATACGATTATTGTATGGGAAACCAAAACGTGACGTAAAGATTTTTCTCGAAAAGTAGCTCTTTTTAGCTTACATACCCAAGAACGACTAAAAGAGAGTACTAGTTTTATGTGACTCATTTCACAGAGGTTTTTGTTTTAATTGAATTCTAATTGTAACACTCTTTTTAAGGAAAAAAAAAAGTTGTTTCCCGTCCTTTTAATTAAGTAGCGTCGTGAAACATCTGCGTAAATAGGACGTATATACGTCAAATAAAACTTTCAGTTTTAAATTAAAAAGCAATTTGTCTCTTGCTTGTATTAAACTGTGATTTCTAGAAACTAAATTCATATTTTCATTATTACTTGTCTCTCTCTTTTGATATTTTTTGACATAATGTTGAACAATAGCACTGATTATATAAAAGTAAATAAAAAAAAGAGTAATTAGGAATTCCTAACTTCATACTTAATTATAAGTAATGTTATAAAATATTGTCAAAAAGAAATTGGGGCTTAAAATTTATCTTGTAAAAATCACAACCTATTTTGGCATAAAACTTCATTAAAAAATAATATTACAAAAATAAGGCAGTCTCTAGTTCATAATTAAAACAATACCAAGGTTTATACTTAAATGCGGCTTATATTTGGTTATGAAATTCAATTTGGGGTGCACAGATCATCAGATAAATTTAAATAAAAAAAATGAAAGAGTTCAAAAAATTACAAAAAGAAAACTGAGAAATGGTAATTAATAACAATTTTATAAATCTCTCAAGGGAATATAATTTACACATCACATTTTAAAATGAGTGAACGATTTTCAAAAGCGTTTGTTCATTAAGTTTACTAACCCATGAATTTAAAATAACTGTCGTAGCTTTGAAAAAGTTTATATATCTTATGGTAAGTCAATCAACAAAGGTAAAACTTAATTTAATTATAACGTTTTTTCTTCTTTTTTTATACAATATTAGCATGGAAGTATATAATAAAGATAGCTTTGCCTTAGTAATTCTTAAGCAAATACATCAATATGACCGAACCGTTATAGTCTCTATTATAGGGTTCAATCATTACGAAATCGATATTCTCTCCACCTTTATCTCTCAACGAACTTTTCCAATACATTTCCGCCAGAAATTATATAATATTTCTCTAAACATTATAGTATACTGGTATGAATTGATTCAAACCAAATCTAGTTTAATAATCGCATATGTTCATCAAATCATGATAACTAATTAATGTATAGTCCTAAATGTTTTTTTGTCTAGTATTTATCTTTTTCAAGAAATTCTATCCGTTGATCAAAAAGGAACAATAAATACAAAGTCAACTCAAATTTGTATATACACAGGCGATAATGTAATGTTTGCTAGAACAAAAAAATAACTTCATACAATTAATGGGGAAAATCGATTGAAGTAAGTTTAGAGGTTACTAAAAGTAAATCTGAGTTCATGATATCATGATAAAATCTGACGAAAGAAAAATATATGAGATTTATAAAACTGATAAAAATTTTAGGACATGTTTACTGGATTAGAAAAAGAGAATCAATAATTAATAAGAAATATATAAATGTGGAAATAACTAGGTAAAAACGTAAATAAAAGGAATGTATATAAATAATATAGAATTTTAAATTAATCTCAAGAAATTATTAAGTGGAGTTGTTCAATTCTAACGAAATAAATTTTTAATTATGGAACCAAAACAAAGATCAGACGCATGAAATAGCATTAATGAAGATGTGTTGTAATGAAACCAGTTTCATTAATTTAAGTTTTCAATTTTACTCTGCATCTATCCTCAATTTATTTTTTAATATTATTTCCTTTTTGTTAATTATTTATTTTGCAATACTTTATTATCGACTAATTGAAAATGGATGAAAAATTCTCATTAGTAGACGAGCTCCATCTGTACATGGCTTCGTTATCTACGTAAGTCTTCGTCTCAAAGACTTTTTTCCTTGAATCAGCAATGGTAAGAAGCGATTAAAAAATAAATAAAAAGTATCAGAAGACGAAGTTCAAGTGTCTTGACTGAATTCTACGATATCAGAAAGCAGGTAATTTGATCATAGTTTAGAAAACAGAATTTAAATATTAATTTATTAATTAATTTATTTATCTACTAATTAAAAGTGTTCTTATAAATTGTTTTGCTGCTGTAAAATAATTAAAAAATTATAAATACATATGTAAAAAATTATTTTTTAAATATTACAGATCCAGTGAATCAAACTTTCTCTCTCTAATTATTTCTAATAATAAAATAATAACTATTATATGTTAATGAATTTACGTTAAGATAAAAATGACAATTTTTGATTTATTAATGTTTCTTTAATGTATTATATTTTTTATATTACTGGTACGTTTATACGCTTGCATTTTTTCACGACTCGTTCACGGCTTTTGTATGAAATATAGTATTTGAAAAAATAACTGCATTTGTTATAATTTGGTGATATTTTATTTGCATATTTATTGCAAACGCCCTTTTGTTCCATGAAATGACATTCGCGGATGTAATCAGCTTTAAAACAAATCGAATGATGTGAAAAACTATAAGTCTTCGTTCTTGGAGCGAGCAAAGTTCCGGAACAATGCGCATCATAGCAAAAGCAACTTTACATTGAGTTAAAAACAATGCTAATTCCGGTTTCCGTTAATTGAAAATATTGGTAATTATATTATATTAATGAATATTACAAAATTTAATTATATATATATATATATATATATATATATATATATATATATATATATATATATATATATATATTTATATATATATATATATATATATATATATATATATATATATATATATATATATATATATATATATATATATATATATATATGTGCTTGTGTTCGATATATTAGAAATGGAACAGTGCTTTCCATGGAGAGATATGATAAATCGTTTAGTTGACTTTCTTATTCACTGAATTACAAACGAGATAAACACTTCTGCATTTAATGGTATTTGCGTTAAATGTCAGTAAAAACCTAAGGAAATAATTTCCTTGATCGCCTACTCTATATTAGCGAGTCTGTTGACGCTTTAATGGAGTAAGGTTATGGCTTCGCAACTTGGAAGCACAGATCAAGCAGAAGTTGTGGTTTTGTTCCATCATTTCACTTGGAAGACATTGCAACTATGTTATAGTTTATGTGATGTAGTAGATATGAGTGAAAACACATTATCGGTAGGTATTGGGTATAGAACTCATAACTTATCCGTGAATTTATACCTTTTCTGAATATTATAACTCCAAAATTAAATCAATATTTGAATTATCAAATTTAAAAAAAGTGAATAACTTATTGATTAGGATTAGGAAATGAAAAAAGGTTTTTTTTAATAAAAAGGAAAATTATTTTTAATTTTAGCCTTCTCTACACGTGCGACAAAATCTTTGTCAAGTATAAATATTTATCTCATTTAGAAGATGATATTTCAAATTTTAATCAGCTCTTAGAAAGGAATGTATGTTTTCTTAATCACGTGTTGTGTTTTGTTCACGTCTTGAAAGCGAGCGAGTACTTTTCTCGTAACACGTGCAATTAACGTGTATTGTGCTTTATTTATAAAGAATGTAGAAGATTGTACGGAACTTTATCAATTTTTCTGTTTAAAAATAGAACCTTTATCACATAAATAACTCGTGCTGTTTTTAATTTTCAAGAGCCAAAATTTTGAAAATTAAAATTATTTTTCCATGTTTGCAACACGAAGCTGATTCATTCATTCACAAACTCTCTCTCGATTGAACCCGTATAAATCGCGCCACTGAATCGCGGCATAGCCTGATGTCATCTCATCAGTGATGTCACAGACACGAAGCGCATCGATTGGTGGAAAAATGCAACCCGCCCTATTGATTTTTTCGACTTCCTGAATTGTGTCTGTCTCGCTCTTTATGGCGAACTCAGTTTTAATTGGAATTGAAAATATGCCACTACTGTCTTTTATATAAAATTTAAATTGTTTTAAATTGAAACAATTATTATAAAAACTACCATCAGGATTTTATGAGAGAAAATTAAAGCAGTTAGATAGAAATATAAAGTTAAAACGTTTTGTTTATATTTTTATATTAAAAATATTAACATATTTTTAAATAAAATTTTTTTTCTTTAAGAAAATTTTTTTCACGAATTTTTTGTGGTTTAAGTCACAAACCAATTCAATTCATGAGAGAAAGATGAAAGTCTTCTTTCATTTACTACTTTAAATCCTTTTAATTACATTTTTTCATTGAATATTTTAACTTTATCTGAACTTCCTTTATTTGCTTAATGCATTTTACATACTTTTATTGACATCAATGCTGAAAATTAATCAACTAAGAGCATTTATTGTGAATTTTTTAGTGAATTGTAAATCAATCTGTTTGAATTCTTTAAAATATTTCATTGAAGAAATTTATAGAATAAAAAAAGTAATAATTGAATATGCTTAATGTCCCTACGAATACTGAAAAAGATTAGTTTTAATTCGGGTATATGTCTCCTTTTTCCTCAATAAGGAAAACAATTTTAACAAGAATACATCTAATTCTGAGCCAAAAAATTTTAAATACATTTTACATGATAACATTTACTAAGCTTCATGATTTCACACAAATAGGTGAAATAGAATTCATATTCTAGAATTATTTAAAAATTCAATTTTAAGATTTTGTAAGAAATACGCGTATAAGTTTAGTTTCATTTTTAATTATTAATTGCTCCGGTTGCCTATAGAACAATTACACGAAGCAGACTATTACTGTAGAATAATTAAGGATTATTACCAAATGTTATGAATTAATTTTAACTAGTATTTGAAATGAAACTATCTTTATTATTACTTGAATTTTCATTATAATTTTTTGTTTATAATATGCGGAATGTCAAAACTAAAAATTCTGGATATGGGAAATGCTGAATAATAAACATTATTAATTAATTAATAATCAAAATTTTTCTTGTAAAGATTAATAGCTTTTTTCTGAGACGGAAATATTTAAAGCATTGACTAAAAATGAAGAGAATTTAAAATTGTATGTGTGTAGTGTTTGATATTATAATGAAAATGTTTGTTTTCTCTAAACTCTCTTCTAAAATACATTGTACTAAGAAATAAAAATTAAAGATTCACATTAAAAGTATCAATTCAATAACAATATGCAAATTATTGGTGATATATTCTATTACACAAATTACTGGTGGTATGTTGTGTTTTACAAATTATTGGTGATTTTTTACATTATAAATATATAATATTTTATGTTACACAAATTATATTGATGGTATGTTATATAATGAATTTAACTATTGAATTAATCTGTTAATATAAGCAATCATTTATGGTAAAACAAAAGACTGTATCTATTATTTTTCAACTTCTTAATCACAGAATTCTCGTTTTATTATTTTATTGAATATTAAATAAGTTATCAGAAAATTTGGAAAATAAATCTAAATGTAAATGTTTGGATTCATCAATAATAAATGATTGTATTGTATCGATCACTTTCTGATAACAATCATAGCATGCCGATCAATTTCTATTGGCAAACATATTAACTGCTAGTGAAATACCTATCCTAAATAAAGAATATCGATTTATTATCAGTGCAGAACAGGTAATAGTCACATTTTGAAAGCATACTAGATATGGTTTTACCACCAGGTTCTGGATGGTCCAAAAAGTAGTTTTGGTGAATTATTAGAACTCTTGAAGTATTATTCAGAAATTTGTTGACATTTATGTGAAACTTAATATAACCTTAAAGCATAAGCCTTGTTAAAAGTACTGTCGAAGTACTTTAAATACTGAAGACGATCTATGAAATCCCCTCAATCTCCTATCTACACTTCTTTGCAATATGTTCATTCTTTTATAGCGCCGAAGTACTATCTAAAATGGTATGAAAGTACTCACTAAGAAACTTTTAAGCACTAATTTGTAATCCAAAGAGAAAAAAATCCAGGAACCAATTTTTCTTTTGTTGTTTACATACTTAATGTTAGCTCAATTTTTAAAGGGACATGCAAAATTCTGATACACTATTGAACCGAAAACACAATAAAATCTTATGAACAAAATAAATGTTTACATTGTTACTAAAAAAAAATGAGTCCCAACACACCAAAATAACATTAGCTGCTTTTTCCCTGGTATATTTTCAATCTATTATTGATTACAATGTTGTAGGTATGCCTCTTCATTCCTGTTTTAAAAATGCGAATGTAGAAGTTCAGCTATAGATATTCTTATGGGATTTCTTAACTTTTAGTTGACACTGCAACTCATGCGTGAAGTTAATGCGTGATAGAATTTGCAAGATACTGTTAGGAATTTTCTCCATTTGTTATGTTAGAACGTGATTGAAGAATTTTAGCAGCAGAGTCATAATATATTTGTATATATAAAGTATATTCATACAAGATAGACGTTTGTCGACGATTTTAACGTTCTGCTTGTATTATAAATGTTCGATGGGGCTCATATCTGAATGTCAATTAATAATAAGACAATTAACATCCATATGTGTATACTGTTTTTTTTTTTTTTTTTTTTTTTTGAGGGGATGTTATATTGATCGCATGATGTAGATCCTGAACATTGATATTGAGAAGTGATTGATTGGGCACACATAATTAACATAATTCTTCACTCTATTAGTTTAATTCTGCTTTCAACGGAAATTAATCTGAATTAATCTCCGTTTTATAGCTCTATTTTTAGCAATCAATAGCTATTCTCGACGTTATCATGTAAACAATTCACTATCACTATCAATGCTATCGTGTGCGCAGTGCTTTGATAGAGCCATCAGAGCTTGTACAAATATGTTGGTGACTTTATTACGTAGTTAAATGACAGTATATCCAATATTCGTAATTATGAAAGAATTATTGACAAATATTCACTTCATTGCTTATGTCAAATAATATATTGCTTTCTTCCGCTAATAAGAGTAATTTTTTCACTAGAAAATGAAGACAAATAAACTAATGAAAATTAACTCGCATTAAATACAAAAATTGTTGAAAAGGTTGTTAGTTGTTTTGACATTATACGTTTCGTTTAAGAGGAGCGATTCAACCAAGTCCTACAGCTCAAAAAGAGGATTTGAAAACTTTAAAAACATCCGCACATAAAGTGAAAATCTAATCTCACGAATTATTTGGCTAATGGTGAGACTAAACGTGAAATCAAGATTTTGAGAGAATGTTTTCATTATACACATATAGCAGTTATTTAAATTTCTCCACTTAAGAACAACTGAAAGTATGCAATGCTTTTTTAGGTAGTCAACTAAAAATTATTTTTCCTTAACATGTAAATATTAATTTCTCTTAGTTTTTTTTATATAAAACCATTAAAATAATATTTTATTTCAAGCCTTGAATTGATCAAAGAAGATTAGAAATTAACATTAAGATTGCTAAATTTTTAGAATATGTATAACAAATTTACTAATTTAGACTAAATTTATTCATTATTTAGATCAACTTTATTGCTGTTATTCAATATAAGCGAGTTGGCCGAGTGAAAAAAATATATATTCAATAAAACTAAATAACATAACTTACATAAAATTTTCTACTGTTATATTTACAAGATAACTTAAATTATTTTGATCACAAAACAGTACAAATGTTTAATATATTAATTCATTTTAGTTTTTTTTAAAGCCTATTCCATATTTTAACGGTATTTTAGTTTAAGCCTTTAGTTGGAGAAAAGTAGCAATTGACGTTAAGAATCATTACTTAATACAATGCTTAAGTCGAATGTTTATTTGAAATAAACTCATTCTTTTTTTTGGATAAACTTTCATTGAATTATACGATATAAACGTGCTGTCCGCATAGCGGAGTTATTCAGAAAATCGAAAATTAAAAGAATAACTTATAAAAATTTTGGATTTATAAAAGTTTTGGATTATATTTCCAACATATCTTTCACCCGTGCTTCAATGAATGAAGTATACGATCAAAAAGAAAGCTTACTAAAAATCAATTATATATATATATATATATATATATATATATATATATATATATATATATATATATATATATATATATATATATATATATATATATATATATATATATATATATATATCTTAAATTATGCTGCAAGAATGTACAAAAAATTGAAGACCCTTCTGCATTCTTGCATGTTTATCTACTCTTTGCGATTACTCATGAACAGGCAATTTTGAAAAGAGAAATAATCAAATAGTTCGTTCCATTTTTGCCGAGAGGAAAATTAGAGAATAGAATGCTTGTCACATAAATTTATTATATCACACCATAAACAACTTTATAAGCAATTTTAAGGGGCATAAGTAAGTTCAGATCAGTGTTTATGATCATTAAATTGGTTTTGAACATTGTGATCAAAATTTCAATTTCAAAATGAAAAACATAATCTGTCTAAAGTTAATCAAAGTCCAACATCTTAATACAAATTTCATTCTCTTCTTTGCAGTCGCTTTCGCTGTTGTTACTTATGGCACTTGGACAAGCCAAGCTCGGAATGCTGTTGGATAAGCGAATTTAAGTCAGTGGGATGCGTCTTTCGTTTAAGCAGAGCAGAACCCCGACTTAACTACTAGGCTACCACGGCCCTATATATATATATATATATATATATATATATATATATATATATATATATATATATATATATATATATATATATATATATATATATCACCGTGTGTGTGCGTGTATAACTGCTTCATCAGGAAGAGGACATGCGAAATAGAGAGGACAAGAAGAATCTATATCAAAAAGATTAGTTTTTTTAAACTCATTCATTCATTTAATACAAGCGGTGGTAGAGATAACATCAATGGGCTTAAATTAAAAAATTGCGCAACAGATTTCACATACAGAACTTGCATTTTAACGTTGTTGTCTGAAGAGTGATTTCCTATGTAAGAAGAAAGACTTCTTATCTGGGATTCTCTTTCTCTCAATTTGATAGAAGTCGAATTGCAGCTTACTGGGAATGTGATTTATCACATTTTAATTTTGCTGCTCGTGTCGGCTTACAGTGTGATGGTCTGCAAAATATGGTATCGATGAGTTCAAGACTGATATACAGAACGCCGTATAGTTAACCAATATTATTAAGAACAGAAAAGACGCTTATATTAGATCTATATCTTTAATGAATCGTATAGAAGCATCATGAGGCCTAGGTCAAAAAGTGGGATCTCTCATTTACATGAAACAAATATCTAAATGAAAAATTTGACGACGTTTGCAACAGCATTAATTGTCGCTTCAGCGACCATGTCTTCGCTTATCCTTGATGCTACTCGATAGATAGAAGTGTCTTCAAATAGTGCTGCAATAGCAATGATGAGCTTAGATTTAGAGAAATGGCGTAAGCTCTTGTTTTCAGATGAATGTCAATGTTATTTACATCGTTATGACGGTTGAAAGATAGTGACGAAAATAATTTCAGTCTTCGATAGCTCTATGATAGAACAAGTTTATTTTTTCGAGGACATTTAAAATTCATTCTCGGTGTAAATATAGTATATATCAAAAAATTACTTAATATATTAATATAAATATTGAATTAGAGGCTTTCCTTGACTGATCTTGTGATAAGGCTGTTTAAAACTATGCACGAAATTTAGTTTTATAAGCATTTTATCTATTTATATCATTGCATAAACCAAAATTAAATTTTTGTTATCTATCTGTTAAATAAAAATCAGTTTGAAAGTTATGTCAAATTTGACATAGAATGTAAAATAGCACTGTCATTTCCTATGTTTACACCATGATTAAAAAATATAATTTTCTAATACCATTCTTCAAAAAAATGTTCCTCTTTTATTCTGGGAAATTTTGCAACAGGTAAGAAAAACATCAATTATTGGAAGTGATTCATTCAAAAATCTCAATTCCTCAATATAGAAGAGGAATGTATTTCGAAAATTTGGCTGATACTTGAATTTAAATTTGTTATAAGTTTTATTTTTATATACAACACTAATAGTAAAATTGCAAACCAATATATTTTTTATCTCTACATTTCTGAAATGGTAATTTTTTGCTAAAGTTTTCTTGCGTGTAAGTTCTGCTAATTAACTGAGTCAAAAAATGATGACAATTCAAGTAATAATAAAAAGTTGAGATTATAATAAATTTATAACTTCATCGAAAACAAATAAAAAACTAACATTACAATGAATGTTTATTCAATATACAATGTAATTTTTAAAAGTATACACAATTCCGAATTTTAAATAATCTAGATCGATGAAAATTAGAAAAAATTTCTTTGAATATTTGGTGGCCAACCTCTTGACATCAGAACAACTTATACTTCTTAGCAATAAAAGCAAACAAAAGTTATGGATGAAGAAGAAAAGAGTCTTTTTCAACTAGGGTTATTTTTCTTCAGTATTCTATCAAAAATATGTTGTTCTATTTTATCTTATATTTACAAAACATATTAAAATACTTGATGATTGAAACTCAAGGACTTCAACGCTGATAAGTAAGAATTCAAATTGGCTCTAAACTAATCTTCATAATTAGCATACTTTGGTAAAATCTTGCTTTGTCAGACTCTGCCAATCCTCAAGTTATATATCAAACTTTTTTAATACATCTTTAAAAAAAGCCGAGAGAAGAATTAATTTTGCATGAGTTGGTGTATTGTGTTGTTAACGTACTAAATAATAAAATCACGCCTAAAATGATTATCTGCATATGAATAGATATTATTCTAAAGAATATTTTCTAACTGGAAACATTCCTTAACTCTGTGAATCTGTCAGAGTGAATCCATCCCATGACATGATTCACACACCTAACCAGTTTTATTTCATGCTCATGTATGTGCTACTAAAATATAGCATTTAAACATCAAGCAAAAGCATAAATGTTTTGGAAATAAAAATTCTAACTTTATCATATTGTACAAGATCACATGCAATCCTTTTGACTACCCAAAGATTTTTGATAGTTCTTTTATGCTTTCCTATTTCTTTTTCTTAAGATTCTTCAGAGAAATCACTAGTTTCGGGCACATCCAGCCACAAGAAAAGTTTACGTTCGATAGTAGTTAAAATAACAAAATTTGAACTCTGGGATCCACTTAATGGCGTAACTGCCCGCTTAAATTATTCTATGTCGTAATCATATTTGATATACTAATTTCAAGTGTCCTTTAATTATCCGCATACTTATAGAAATATTATTACTTTTAGTTCATCTACGCCGACCGATGAAGGAGTGGTTAGCGTCCCTAACTTCGAAGCAGTCGGTCCCGAGTTCGAATCCTGTATTGGCATGGATGTTCCTATCATTCAGTGTATGTGTTTGTTTATCATTCCACTTTCGGGGTGAAGATGACACACCCACTGCGTGCCTTTATATTGTATAAGATGCCATTAACTTCGCCGCTTGTAGCGCTGAATAAGATTAAATTCTACGTGTAGCCGGGCACTAGAAAAAAACATGTTCGTCCACTAACTGTACTTTCAATTTTTGATATTGAATGGTCAACTTTTTGACGTCACAGTAGAAATTCTTTAGCAGCAAGAATAGAGGAAGATGAATTAAAAGAAACTATGTGTGTGTAGGACGCGTTTTGTGTATATAATATAATTGACAGTCAACTTATTATTAATGTTTTTATAAATGCTTTCGATGGGAAAATATAAATCTATTGTTGTTGTTGTCTTGCGCCAGCTAGGTTTGCAATATGGGATGCGCTACTCCACTTTTCCAATTGAACCATATTTTGGAGTGGAGTCCGACTTCCTGAGTATACATATGCCATAGGTACCCGTTTATAGGGTAGGCAACCATTCATACAAAGAAAGAACAAAGACAGGATAGAATGAGAAAGAAAGTCCATGCCTGAAGTGGGATTCGAACCCAGGACCTCCCTATCCGCAGTCAGGCACACTGAACACTAGACAGGGTGGGCGGCATAAATTTGCTTATTCCAGTTATATTTTCCTTGATGTTATCATTATTTCTTCGTCTAAATAAATGCATAAAAAAGACAAATTCTGTAAAAAAAAATATTCAACTTTTTTATTAGAACTATGAATGAGTACCTTGAAATTAGTTAACTTCGTGACATAATCACAATGCACTGTACTAAACAGGAAATGCAGTATCCGGGAGTACAACTGGGTACCCTTGTCTCCTGGGGATTATAAATAAGGAGGCTTGATTCCCCAGTCTGAAGGTTAATCGTGAGGCTAACTTTCTCATCTTGTATATAATAATTGCTAGTTTCAAAAGTACGCAACATAATTCAGGACTGACTAATGGTCGACAACTTCTAACAATGAATTTTCGGATAGCTCTTATCAATCTTCTTGTTGTTATTTATGACACTTGGACAAGCCAAGCCCGCTATGTCGTTGGCTATGCGAATTTATATCAGTAGGGTGCATCTTTCGTTAACCAGAGCACTATGGAAGTGAAAGTACAACTTTGCTATAAGATTCCTCCTATAGATGGCACCACCAGAGGATCCACTCCCTCAATTTTAACAATGATCTGAAGAGGAAGGAAATTTTCTCCAAATTGTTGCATCCATGGTAACTGCTCAAGGACACAGACCAGAGGACCTTCTATTCCACAGATTTAACGAGGACGTATATCTCATGTACTCGGTGGATTTTTGGCGGCATTGGGAATCAATTACCGCCCTTTCGGACGGAAGGCCTATGCCACTAGGCTACCACGCCCCATTATCATTCATAAAACTATAGTAGATTCATCAAAGCACAGGACAAACGCAACTTTCATGCACAGACTTTCATGGTTTGGACACACTGAGAGTTCACCTGATAACCAAGTGGTTAAGATCTTGCATTGGAAATGCATGTGCAATAGACCGAAAAGTAGACCAAGCAAACGGTGACTTGATAAAGTCTTGAACGACCTAAGCATTTTAAGGTTTTCCAACTGGAGATTTAAAGTCCGGGATAGAGCTGTCTGGAGGATCATTGTGCAGCACCCTGGGCTATAGTGCCTTTAAAGAAGTTAGTTTAGTTGTAAGCTCAACGGTCATTTATTGCACACGAGGGCTAATTAGACCGGGAAATACGTTTTAAAGTGGATTCCGAACCACTATGAACTTTCAGGCCCAGTATTGGATTTGAACCCAAGAACTGTTGAACCGAAGGCAAGAGGCCTTCAAAAAAGAGAATATTGTTTGTAATAATGTCAGCCGATATGTTATTGAGTATGTAAGAAGATAGTCATTAAGTATCAACAAAATTGAAACGTAATAACTTTAATATTTTGCACATTTCTTTTATTTAATTCATATTTTCTATTCAAATAAAATTTTGGTTGCACGCAAGTGCTAATTCCACTGAGACCTACGGTTTAAAGTAGATTCCGAAACACTACAAACATCCAAACCCAAGGTGGGATTCGAACTCACGAATTGTTGAACAGAAGGCAAGAAAGCTAACCATTCGGCTGCCAGTTCAGCAAGCTCTTAGGGACTAGGAATGAAAATAAACGTTATATAGAACGCCAAGAATGAAACGTCTGAAGATTAAATATACACATTCTTTAAGCATTTTTTACTATACCCAAAGACAAACTCTGTTGAAAACGTTTGAAAATCCTACTAATGACGTTATCAATATTAAAATGTTACCACCCATATACGAAAGCATGCATCACATAGTATGTCTTAAGACATGCATTAAATTTAAAGAATGATTGGTTGGTTGGGTTTCCTGGAGCAAGTTCAAAAAGGCCAAACTGCGCCAAATCGTTATATTTAAAGAATGAATAATCAATCCTCTTTCGGGAATTGAAAAATCATAATATAATTTCAGTTGAAAGAAATATTATTTCAAAAAACATTGTATATATATATATATATATATATATATATATATATATATATATATATATATATATATATATATATATATATATATATATATATATATATATATATATATATATATATATATATATATATATATATATATATATACAATGTTCCTAATTGTTCATATAAGCCAAATGAAATTTATATTATCCGGGATGAAGCATTGAAAATGTAATCAAGAAACATTCTCTAAACCATCAAGAAACAGACTTGATAAACTTTCGTTTTGTCAGAATATAATATATTAAAAAATCTCACGCGTCAGATTTCATTCACCGTTTTGTTAAGGTCAAAATTAAATTTCTTAAAAGACTAAAAAGCTAAAAATTTTGAAGGTTAGATTTTAGAGACTGAAGACTAGTTTGGTTTGTTCATCAACCAACGGTTAATTTTTTCAGATACAAGAGCGATAATCTCATCAGGACTTACAGTTTAAATTGCATTTATTTTTTACTCACATTCATGCACGAGGTGGGATTCGCACCTATGAACTGTGGAATGGAAAGTCACAGAGCTAACCCCTTTATTGCCAAGTTGGCGATTGAAGATCGGATAAGCTTTTAGAAAGCTTGTAGCTTGGAAAATTGAAAGCAGATTGTATTTGAAGACTTGAAGCTTTGGTAGACAGAAAATTAAGATTGGAATTATGAACCTTGGATTTAGGAAATTTTAGGAATATTGGAGAGGAAATTTCAGGAAACTGACAGACTTGTAGGAAGGATTTTAGAGAATTTGAAATTCAAGAGACTGAATTTTGAAATACTTCAAGCTTTGGAAGAAGGAAAAAGTAATAAAAGTTGTATTTTGGTGGATTAGAAGCTGGAAAATTAAGAGATCTATTTTTGAAGATTGAAATCTTGAAAGTATAAAATTAGCCAAGGTAAACATTATATTTCTTGTTTTGTCTTGTTGGATAAAATACATAGTTATGATATCTATACTAGTTGAATAATGTACACATTAAATATTACAATACGTATTTAAAAATCATTTGCAGATTACGAGGCAAATATGTGAAGCTGTCCTTACAAAGTATAGCATAAAATTAATTAAAATTTGCAAATATTAAGGATTCTTGATTTATTTAAATATTACAAACATCAAGAAATTAATTAATTCGATGAAATAGTAAACAAAAGCTTCATTGCAAAAATAAAAATGAATTTAAAGTAGCAAGCGTTATTTGAAGCTTGACTTAATTTATGTGTAAAAAGTCATTAATAATTACTTTCCTTCTCTTCAAAAGCCACACTGGTAGCTTATGATTAGCACTTTTTCAGCTTAACAGCTTGATGCTTCAACTCGCACCTCGGGTGTGGATATTTACATAAATTCGAGCACGCGTGCGGATATTTGTTCAAAGTCCACTTTAAATTATAGATTCTGATCGAACTATTTCTTGTATACAAAGCATAACCATAGAGTGGCTAAGAAAACCAAACTAATTTAATATTTGATTGAATCAATTTGAGAAGAGTAAGCCAAACTCTTAGTAAAATGACAGTAATAAAAATTTTATAAATAATGTAGCAGTCTTTGATATCATAGACTAAGCAATCAAATGACAAAATCAGAAAGGCAGAGACAAATTTATCATCAATCCTTTTCTTCTCCATTATTTTTGATAAAAAGACTGACGACCATTTCGTCATCATTTTTCATACGTAGTGGGGCAAGGTTTCTTTAATTAATCAATAAAACGCAGATTGATCAAAACTCATGAAAATCAGGTTTTAAAATTGATTAATGACCGAAATGGTTAATCTTAATTTTATGTAAAATATTATTACTGTGCTAGGAAAAACATTTTAGAATTTTTTTCGTATTAAGCAGAAATATACACTAAGTCTTGAATGTTAATTTCGCTTAGGGGGTTATAGGAAATAGTTTATTTTCTTTATTAATTTTTGATATTTTAGGAAATTTTTTGTGCTGCTGTTACATTTAACTTATATTATAATCTCAAAATGTTCTGATTTTTTTTTATAAAATGCTCAAAAATAAAAATAAAAAATCTATGAAGATGTAGCTTTGCTTTTATATAAAAACAATTTGATATGTTGATATTACGTTATAGAATCAAAATAATATACATTAGAGAAAACAGTTCGCAGATTTTTTTCTGATAGCAGCACATAAAGATAAAAAATTCTAAATCAAAAGGAAAACAAAATCTAAATTAGTAGTTGCTTAATTTTTTTCAATAGCAGTACTGCAACTAATATTTTACATTAATAAAAACCTCATTTTAATAAGTCTTGACAGAAAGATTTAATGATTAAAAAAATTAACGTAAGATGTATTTGAATTAATTATGATTTTGGAAAATTTAAAAAAAATATGAATTCAAGTTTAAGAATGGTGTAGCTATTTATACAACGATGAAAACTCTTTCAGAATATCTACGATTTTGCTCATATGAAATACTGACTTTTGTTTTTTCGCTACAGAATATTTAAGTTGCTACAGAGAAATAATAAAAAGAAATAAAATTCTGTGCATTTTTTCTGACTCACAAACAAGAAAAATGTCTTTTGATCAAAATAGAAAACGAATACTTGTACACAGTCTTTACCAAATAGCTTCGTATTATAAATCAAAAACTTCTTAAAGCTCAATTAATTATACATATCATTAGATTGTTTAATTGTTTAGACACTCCATTAAGTTGAAATTAGGTTCACTATAAAAATTCAATCATGGAATATTACGCCATGTATTCCACTTTAATTGAATAAAATATCTCTTCATTCGCTCAAAAATTTAAGTGAAATATTGGACAGAAATTTTATTTTCATTTTAAGTTTCAAGTGATATTTCTTTTTCTGTAATCAATTAATTGCTTTTGAAAGATACACATTATAACGCATTGCGTGATTCATTCAATTTATGGAATTGCTTAGCGCATTTTTCTTCTTATTCTTTACTCTTATCTCCAAAAGGATTCTTCTGATAAAAGGTATTGAATTATACTAATAACTGTTGAGAAGTTTTATACTTTACTAACAGTTTATTTTCATTAAAAATTAGAATAAAAACAAATAATACAATAAACTTCAAATGTGAATATTCTTGCTTTAATAGAGAGTTTTACACTACGCACACACAAATATAAATACAGAACATCTAAAATAATTTTTATAATCTGCATTCATAAAGCTTATCCCAGATTAATACATTACATGCTTTTGGGTTCTCAATAGTTTATCATTTGCTGTATATGTAGTTTAACGTTATCCTGATTTTATTGCTATTTAAGTTATAAGTTGAGATGCTTATATTGCATATATGCATTTAATGCTATTTTTGAAGTAAAAAAAATACCAG
This sequence comes from Latrodectus hesperus, assembly GCA_037975125.1. NCBI lineage: Eukaryota > Metazoa > Arthropoda > Arachnida > Araneae > Theridiidae > Latrodectus > Latrodectus hesperus. The sequence goes on from CM075853.1 coordinate 32,510,819, forward strand.
CGTATACAAAAGAAAATTTTCATTACTTACTACTTTATAATTATTTCACTTTTTCCTTCCTCGCAGTCTTTAAACTCAAGGAAATTTTCCTTGCTCTTACTAAATTTGCTTCATCTTTACAGGAGTCATTTCATTGGTTAAATTTTACTCCTGTTTTATGGATTTAATAGTTTATCTAGTTTTCATTTGATAAATATTAGCTATAAATTTCAGCTTTTTCTATTACTGTCCAGTATTATTAGAATTTCCTACGGATATTATTGTATGTTCTTTGCAATTTCCAAATTATTTTTCTTTTATTAGAGAAAAAATTATTTCTATCAAGTATTAATTATATTAATATTTTAACAAGAATACTCGTGTTTTTTATAGCACGAGTATATTATAACACTTTTTAACTTGTGTATCAGTAAATTAAAACTTTGCTATTTTAAATATTTTCATTTGAATCGCTTATATTTCTATCATTATCAATTTTGATTTCGCAGAAGCTAAATCAAATGTAATATGCAACCAGTGTACTTAAGATTACACGTTAAACACAGTAAAATAAATAAATAAACAATAGCAATGCTATTTGTAATGATGGAACAAATAATATTCTAAGAGGATTGCAATATAAAATTGTACCATTACTATTCATTGTGAACAGATAAACCTTAACTGGTTGTGAAAAATAGGTAAGAAATTTTTATAATTCAACAAATTATATTGCCAATTTTCGATTTTCAGGTTTATATGGTATTTTTTAAATTTTAAAAATAAATTGGTATAATGTAATTAAAAAAATACATTTTATCTTTTTAAAATGAATTTTATCCAAACTACTTTGAATGTTATTGTAACAAATCGGAATATACAATTAGTTACAAATAGAAAAAGGCTTCTGTTCTCTGAGAGATGGAACGGTGATTCAATGTTGGGCGCTTGGCTACTTTTGAGGAGGAAAAAAATGCTGTGTCCCCGCAGCAACCCTATCCTCTACGTAATGTCGTGACGTCTACGCCTGCTCAATGGTCTGGTCGTGCCGCAACATCATGGCCACCGCACATGGTGTTCTTTGATCTCAAGCTGCGGACTGATTGTTTTGACTCCCATAAAAGAACACACGTGATTTCTTTAATCGCATTCCGCTGGAGTTGTCAGTAGTGGTCCTGGTATATCTATGAGATTAAAACTTGTCCCCGAAGAATCGTTTCATCACTGATATTTCGATTGAAGCAAAAGTTCCGGTACCACGTTTACCCCAGAAAAACTAGGCTTACTGCAATAGACCTTCCCTTAGAACTGTCATTTTTCTTCTCTTACTGTAAGTTACTCCTTTCGTTACTTAATTTGCGCCTGCATTATTCTTCTGCATATTTTTACGATGCTGTTTTAAATATATGAAGTCAAAAATTATTTTTATAACTACTTTTGAAGTTTATTGTTCCATTAGTATTAGATTTTTAAAATATTGCAGTAGACATTTAAAGTATGATTTTATTTGAAATATTGAATTTTGTGCTTAGATTTTATTTAATAATATGATTAAAGTATTTTTTATTTCATTTGAGCGGGAAGGAATGCTTTTTGTTCTGAGTATGTATAAAAATATAAATTATTTATGATTTAATTGCGAGAGAAAAATCTGGGTAGTGCAATATGTCTTAAAATTTTCTTTTGTAAAAGTAAGAATGTATTACACTTTAAAATAAATGATTGTATTTTACAGCCATTGCAATTATTATACTGCATTTTTATAAATTATATTCAGATCATAAATATATATAATTTTTGATCAGTTAATATAAATAGATTTTACTTGAACATTTTTTATGCATATTTAAATTATTTCTTATTTTTATAATAAATCGGAATTCTTTTTTGGTATTGCATAGTGCCTTATTATTGGAACATATTCTTGTATTTCAACCTTGAATTATTTAATGTCCAATAATTAAAGAAATTATTTTTAAAGAATAATTTTTTGCCTAAATAAAGTTTATGGAAATAATTTTTAAATAGGATCATAGTTGTGTTTTTACCATGTTTATTTTTTTATTAAAAAAAAGTACCTGTTAAATGTTCTTTATAGTAAAAACACAAATTTTTAGGAAATTCTTACATCTAAATTTTCTGCCATTAAGTTTTGTTCTCTCTGTATATGTGAAGCTATGAAAAATAGATTTTTAAAATTTCTTGAAGTAATTCATTATTTAGTGGCGGGAAAACTTGCTGATCTTTAATAATTTGGATAGTTTGGTATCTAAAATAGTAATTGTTGAAGGCATGAATTTTTTTTTAATCTATAAATTCTGAATTTTTTTTAAGGTTGTTCATTACATTTTTATTTTAATGTTTATGATCAGGAACTGTTAATTTTTACCTAAAGATAAAAATATTTTTCTCTCATCTGTTATAATTATAGTTAACACTTTAGATTTATAAATTTTCTCAAATAATTCATTAGTTTTCTGAAACTACATAGGTTTTAGAGAAAACAGTAACACAGAGAAGTAAGAATTCTTCACTGTAAATGAATTGATGCTTTCCATTTATTTAGAAAATATTTTTATTAATTTCAAATGAATTAGGTGTTATGTTTTCTTATAAATTTTTTATTTATTTTTTAACAAATTATATCAAATGTTAAAATTAAAAAATATACTATATAAATTTATGTCGTAATTTATTGAAATCGATTTATAATTTGAGATATTTATTATAAAAATTCTTAATTTATAATCTTTTATTTTGAAGAGGTAATATTTTATGAACATTAGATTTGTGTATTTAATAATTATATCAATTCATTACTTAAATTTTTATTGATGACATTTGTTTGTAATTTGTTTTTTTAAATATTTTTCAACATGTTAAGTTTACTAATACATTTTATGTTTTCAATTTATAACATTTCGTAAATGTATGGATTTTTATATAATTTATTTAATTTAATTATATAAAATATAGGTGGTTGAAATCTTAAATCCTTATTCACATATTACCTAATCTAGCTTTAAATTATTTTTGTGCTAAAGTATCAAGTAATTAAACTATAATAATTGGTACATTTGGTAATATAAATAGGAACCATTTAAGGGTTTTTAGTTGCAACAAACTTACAATGCAAATTTTGTGATAATTTCATTAATGTTTGTTTGGTTTTGAACAAATTTCTGTTTGGTTTAAAATTATTTTTAATCTTGTTTCAAAATGTATTCGATGTTGTATGGCAAACCCAATAGGACTCTTAGTAATGGATCATTCAACATATTTTCAGACTTCTTTCTATTGTTTATAATCATGTTATTTGGATTATAAGGTTATGCGTGATAGCTTTTGATTGTTTGAAATTGTTGTACAAAGTGGTTGTTGAGTTATTTTAGCTCTCGATTAACAATTTATGGATTTGACTATTTTAGAAAAGGGATGTTTTATAGTGTTTCAAAATCTGTGTGGAAATCACAGTTTAAGACCATTTATAACTTTTAAATGCATATTTTTTAAATTCCTATGATTACTCTATTTGCACTATTAAACTTGCTCTTCAGTTTAGGTAATTTAATCTACAATTTTATTGAAATTTAATATCAAGAGTTTTGTCATGCAGTGTTATTAGAAAATACATATAATACTTAAGAAAGAATGTGTATATTAAAATTGTTTGCTTTTAATACTAGACTTGTGTAAGGTTTTATTTTAGTTACTTTTGATTTCATTTAAAATAAAATTTATTTTCAAGTGCAAGAATTATCCAAAAAATTGTCATTTAACCGAAAGTTGCTTATAATTTTATACCATTACATTGAAATTCTTATAGAGAAGAAATGTAGCATTATTGTTTAATCATGAAAATAGGTTTAGACATGGTGGTTATAGTTTGGAATTGACTTGTTGGAATTGGTGGTTATAGACTGGAATTGCTGGTCTGGTCAAAATAGTCCTCATGTGCAAAAAAATTATTGTCATGGTAAACATCCTAATAAAACATAAGACTTTTACTATCATTTATTAACTTAATCTTGAATTATATGAAAATAATACTAAACTTGAATATAAAGATCTTTCCTTCAGCTTAATTTGCTCATCAATTTGTATCTATTTAACTACATTTTAATATCTGGAATTTTATTTATGCTTAAGAGATAAATAAAATACTACTTGAATTATTTAGTTTTAATTTTAAGTAGTCTAACGTTAGAATAGCTCTCAATAAGTTAGGCAGTTACTTTACTAAAAAAAGTCGTCCATTTCAAATCAGAATTGAGGGTGTTGTGAAATGTTTCCTAACATTGTTCTAAAACCTTAAATAAATACCAATACTTTGCATTCTTGGATTTAAAGTACTAAATGTTGTACCTGTATTTTTATTGTAATAAGACACTTTATTTTTTATTGATTTTAATTTTGTTTTTAAATTTTAAACTATACCTTTAAAAATATCTTCAATTGAAACATTTTTCTTGTTATTAACTGAAAATTCATGGTTAATGCTATAATAATCATTTAAATTTTTGATCAATTATTATATTAATTTTTTATTAATAAGTGTGTGAAAATATTTGTCTTAAATTTTTTTCTTCTGAATTTCCTTTTCTTTGTTCATTAAATTTTACATTAAGTAAATTTTAAATATATAATTAATGTATAAAAGTATTTCAAAAACATTAACAAAAGAATGGCTAAATGTGCCTCAAGGTATACCATACATCAAAATAGATATTTCTATCAAAAATAGAGCAAGTCTTATTTCCCAGGCAATAGACAGGCACTGGCAAATTAACAGAAGCTATTTCATATTTTAGACAAACAGTATCCATTCTGTATTAGTTGAAGGTCCAAATTTATTTTGAGGAAATTAAAATATATTAGGAATACTCTTATCTTAGTTTTGACACTGCATCCACTTAGGTGAATTGTTGGTTGATTCTTTACAAAGATTTAAAATTTTTAAACCCTTTGCGATTATTATGTGGGCATTTTAATAATTTAATGCTTATTTTAATATCCATTGCATATTAATTGACATCCAAAAGGACTTACATAGGTAGTGGTTGTATTCATGTATCGTAAAGAGGAAGTAACTGAAAACATCCAAAGACTCATTGAGTTTTATGTAATATTGGAGACTTATTGTAACTGGATCCGGGAGCAAAAGCTTTTTTTGTGTGTGAGCCCCCATGCTTCACTATTTTAATAATGAAGAACCGAACTTTATGGAGGTATTTAAATTTTTCATCTCATTATAGATATGTAACTAGAAAATTGATTGGAAACTAAAATTTAATGCATCATTTTTGTAGCATTTGAAAAGTTAAATTTAATTTGTCCAATAACTCTTGAAAGTTATAAGATTTTTTCTGTACTTGTACTACCTTTAATACTGCTTTTAAAAGAGAAAAAAACTGATACCTTGATTTGACTGTAAGTATTTGGATAAATGTTACTTTTTTAAAAGAAATACTGCCTATTAATTATGAATAGGAAAATTAGATTTTACAATCTTCATGTAAAATATTAAAATCATTAACTTTTTTAAATGTTAATTATTTATTTTGATAACAATAAATAGCTCATATTTTTCTATAGTGCTTTTGTTGGGGAGAACACTGGAAAAGCAATATTGCTGTATTTTAAAATAGATATTTTTCGTAACATTGTCAGGTAGAAGATAATTCTGAATAATTCAGACTTATTTAATGAAAAATTTTGTTTAAATTTTAACTCTTAATTCCTATTATAAATTTGCACTAATAAAAAGAATCATTGAATAATCAGTTAAAACAAATTCTAAGAAATCTTGAATAAAACAGGCTATCAATTACACTAGTTTTTAATATCAACATCATGATCTATATAATCGTAAATTGTTTCTATTAACTACAAAAATTTATTAATTACCACTTTAGTCCCAAAAGTTGAAATATGTAGAAAAAGAAAATATTTTTGGGTATACTTAGCATATATTAAATTCACAAATATGTTGATATGGAAAACTTGTGAACGTTACCAAAAACTATATAAAATACAGTAATTACTTTTGAACTGCTGTAAAGTTTGCTTTATTCATTTATTTTTTCAGTAAAAACGTTTAAGTTTTAAGATAATCAATATGCAATTTGGAAAACAACTGAAAGCATTGTTCGATGTTTATAACGATACGGTGGTTCGTGGAATACATAGAAGAAAATTCTTGTGATTGCTTAAATTTATCATTAAGATTTAAAAATTTGAAAACACTCAAATACATTTTTAGAAATCTATAATTTTAAATCGATAATATAGTTTATAAACTGATCTATATTTGTATTCGATTAAAAATTTGTAATATTAAAAAAATAAATTTTCGTGTCGTGAAATGAAAATAATCTCATCGCAAGTGTTTTATTTTTTTTTCTCTCTCTTTTTCTCTCCAACTTTTATTGGATTTGGGAAGGAATAAAGTCTGTATATATTTTGAACCATTTTTTAGAATTGCTTATGATTTCTGTTTGATGCAATTGAATTGTTATTAAAGAGAATATTTTTCTAAAGCTACATTTTAAAACTAATAATTTTGCAGCGTTTCTTATGTTTATATTTAAACTTGTTTGTTTTAAAATTTAATTAGATTTGCACATGTTTCAATAAATTATCAATCCTATTAGCTGTTGTGGGTATTTCGAAGATATCATCCACTTTTTTTGTGTGAATATTTTTAAATTTTATTAAATTCTATATTAACTTAATTCAACATTTTTTTGGCTCTCCATTTTTACTAAGTATGTTTATTTGTCAGTATCAAATTTTGTTTGCTTACATCAGCAATTTTTTGAAAATTTAATTGCATGATGAACTTACCTTGTAGCGTCATTAGATGTTACTCATTTGCATTCTGTGTTTCAAATATTTGAGGTCGCAGCTTGATCCTTTAGTTGGAGCTCATAAATGGAAACATCTATCTGAATACGAGCGGTATAGGTTACGGTTTTCGAGATGAGAAATTAGGTAAGGAAAGGTAGCAACATCCTATAAAGAATTTCAAAAATTATTATTTTTTTAATATCGGCGGGCACTGGGTGACTAACCCTTCGTCACAAGTCCAGAAATTGCTATTAATTTATCGTGAGCACCTGTTGTGGAGGCGAGTAGCATTACCTACGCCATACCAACACAAACCCATTTACAGGGTGGGCCACATTCATATATTATCTCATAAGAAAGGACAGAAAAACAGGAAGAAACATCCATGCTCAAACCGGGATGCGAACCCGGGATTAACAGTCTGGGAGTCGGAAACGCTAATCACTCAACGATCGGTCTGCGTTTTTTTAATGTTACAGTAGAAGGTCTATGTTTAGCTTAATATTTGGGGATTTTCTTCCTGCCGTTTGTGTAGAAACCGTTTTGTAGAAAAAATTCTCTAAAAGCTATAAGCGTCTAATGTTCATAAAGCTTACAGCAGTCATATATTGTTAAGCTATCCTCTATGAAGTGTTACTATAAATTAACTAATGCATTTTCTATTTGATCTTGAATTCACTAACTTGTTTACAAAAAATTCACAAGTCTATAACTATTTTTATATTAAAGAGGCTTAAGGTTTTGGTTTAGTAACTAGAATTGCGCCATTTTTAGTCTTCTATGTAGGCAGAATATCATCTTAACAGCTATCAAAATGTAAAAATTATAAGAATCTGAAAATTTCGTTTGTTTATCAACATGCTAATTTTATGCAAAATTTTTTAAGTACTATGGATAATCATTACTGCAGTAAAAGATGTCTGAAATTTATGGGATTTCAGTGTACTATTATCTCACATAAAGACTATATTTACAACGTTCGATATAACGGAAGTTAGACTATAATATAACGACTTATTACGGAAGTTATCCGAAGTCTATATAAGTTCTTGCAATACAGTTCTGTTACAGTTGAATTCCTTCACACAAATGTCGGTAATCATATGAAATAAATTGCAATAAATTTTACGATCAAATTTGATATTTAGCAGTTTTCTTGAAATATTAAATAGAATGTGTTTTTTAAAATACAGAGAAAATTCTACATATGTTGTGTATTTTCTTAACAAAGATGCCCAAACAGTAATCAAACTAGCTATTGAACATTTCATTATAAGTAGCTTTAAGTGGGAACGGAATGAGAACAGTTTTTGACAATTTATATGTTTATAAATGTTTGAGTTATTGCTGTTTTAAAATTTAAAAGAAAATATATTTACATATGCAGATATTTAACAATATATCAACGAGGTAGCTAGCAAATAGAGCGATATTTTGCCAGTTTATTGACAAACGTGTTAATAATGTTAGTTTTTAAGTAATATTCAAAGTTATAAGCTAGTCACACAGCTAATATAAATAATTTTTTTTAAATAAAACTTATTTTATTTCCAATGTGGTTTAAAATACTATAACTCACAAAATTGTCAAAAAAATATATTTATATTTTTAATTTTTACTTACAAGATTGGATGTTTATTCCTTCTCCATCTTACCATATCATTTCTTCTTGCAATGCATTTAGTTTTTTTATTTTCATTTTATTACTTGCGAAAATAACGTATAGTTGGAAGTAATCTGGATTATTTTTGGAAGTATGTTTTAAATTTACTTTGTATTTTCCGAATATGACTGATTATTTCTACCTTAAAAATTATGAATATATATTTTTAAATGTCAATAACGTTTTTAATATCATAAAAACTCCTGATTTAGTATTCCAAGCCTTTATCATTTGAATTTTACCATTCTACAAAATGCTTAAATGTTCATAATAAAGATATGCTTAATAAGATGTACTTAATTTCTGCTCAATGAACCCTTGAGCAAGAATTCTATTAGGTTGAATTTTTTAAAAAAAGAATTTTCTTTCAAGAAGTACCCTTAACGCTTGTCAGAAAAGTTGTTTAAATTTCAATCCTTTTGACGCGGCAATGTTTGCAGTATGGTTAATAATATTACAACTGTATTATATTTAAATTTTTAAAATTAGGAGAATTTATTCGGAATGCTACATATTTTAAGTTCCTGAATATGCGCTTTTAAAACTTAGTCATTCATAAGTTTGTCGTCGAATGTCCAAATTGCCCATAACTGGGTTAATGAATCATTACTGAGTGATGGTATAGGGGAAAATGATCACAACAAATTCATCGCCGCCGTCAACGTACTCATTATATCTAAATTGTGCCAGCTCTAATTCCTTGATGACTACTTACTTGGTGTTAATGAGACTCTGAAAGTAGTCTTTAAAAGCTTGTACGGGCCTGTTTGCGCTCTTATTTCGTAGGAAGTTTGCTTAGACATTCGTGGAAATATTCTTTTAACATCTCTGCGTATTAAATTATAAGAAAATGTTTAATTTCGCGCGTTCTGGGGACAGTTAATCAAAATATTAACTATTTTTAGATCTAGTTTGTATATAAAAAATGTCTCCGAATTCTTATTATAGTTATTGACATAGTCATATCACTGCGTCGCGCTTCACTGAAAGCTTAAAAAAAGATTATTGTAATAAAAGTGCAAACTGGTTTTGCTCTATCACAGATGTTTGCGGTTTCATTTTTCTATTGCAAATAATAAAGGGGGCGAAGGAACACGTTATCTCCTATCTACTAAAAAGCAGATTGTAAAGAGTAACCGATTTCCGTTTATGCAATCGGATGTTAACTTTTTTATCTTTAATTTCTTTACTGGATTGTGAAATTGAAAACTAATTATTGGCTTCCTTGGCTTCTTATCCTTATAGTTAAATGAAGTGTAAACATTCGTTTTGTAATTCTAAGTTTGTTTTGAAGCTGGCGAATAATAGCCCTGCATTAAATAATTTCCATTACTTAGTGCGCTGTTGGGATTTCTGGTAATCAATTTGTGTATCAGGTTTCAGATTTCCAAAAATAAACCGCGGAATCTATACAATCTGGTACATTTCTGCAGATTAGTTGCGTCTAGGAATAGTTAGCTTCTTTTTTCTCAATACATCTAGTGATGAACCGTAAGAAAAAAATGATAGTTTTTCTTTTCTGTTATTACTAAAAGTCAAAATTATTTTCATGATAATATTTTAAAAGAAATTCTTTCATAAAACAAAATTTTATATTAAATTAAAATTCATTCGTACTACTTCGAAATCTTAAATTGTAGGTCCTGATCTAATTAGCTAATGTGTGCAAAAATGACCGTCAAGTACAAGACAAACCAACCATTATTGTCTTCCCTTGGTCGGATAACCTATAAATTTCCAAAAATAAAAGTAATGTGTTTACCAGTTTACTAGGACTAAAAAAAAAATCTAAAGAATATTATTGGCTCTATTTCGTGTGTTTGTATTTATACGTATACCTGTGTGTGTATTGCAGTGTAAAATTGCAAAAAATAACCTAATTGACGACTAGAATTAAAATTAATCTTATGGAACATTTTATATTGTATATAAACTTATCAGGATAATAAAAGAGAGACTAGTTTTGCAATTAACAAATAATTTTATTGTTAGATCTATTTAACAATTCGGGAACAAGCTGCGTTACTAAATAAATCAATTAATCTAAATAATTCTAGGCGTCAATTAGGTTATTTTTTGCAATTTTACACTGCAACACACAGGTATACTTATAAATACAAACACACGAAATAGCGCCAATAATATTCTTTAGATTTTTAATATTTTATAGTTAAAATTTTGCCTGTGATTTACTTAAATGGTAAAACTATTGTACCATACGTAATTTACAATAAAGTAAATTTTTTTTTTTTTTTTTGCTACAGCCCGAATTTTTTGAAGTTTTTCCAATCGAATTGTTGCTTTTAGAAATAACATGCTAAGGTTTTATTTTTTTTGAAATATATAAATTTATAATTTTGAAAGGGATTTACGTTGAGGTAAAGTTCGTGAACCCGATCACGATATAGGAAACGAGGAGAAACTTGCTTTCATGCAGAAACTGAAGTCTCTTAACATTGATTTTTGTTTCTAATAAACAATTTTAAATTCTGAAACGGCAATCAATTTGAATATCAATCTAACACTCAATATTTTTTAAGAGAACAGATAATCAAACGAAAATGACAGGGATTGCAACTTTTTTCTGGCAGAATCTGCGGTAGTCTCTCTTGTAAAATTAAAATTTTTACCATTTTGTTATTTTATTCGTGCTACAAGCGAGTCCATTCCACGCAATTTGCATTTTATTTTCGCTTCTGAAAATCATTTCCTTATAGTTGGACGTATTTATATTTCTGTTTTTTCTTTGCATAAAAAAGTTTTGCTAATATAAATTTGTATTATAATAGGCTGATGCTGTTTGATTTGTAGCAAAGCTAATTTTCAAATAATCAAATATTTTCTCTTCGGTAATTAGCAGTTTCGGTTTATATATATATATATATATATATATATATATAATTAAAACTTGTATGTTTGTAGTTGAACTACTGATTGAAATAAAAATTAAACGCGCGCGGGCGATCTCGACTAATTGAAATTATAAAGATTTTCGTTTTAAATTTCTTTATAAATAGCTGATTCGGTATGAATCGATAATCAAAGCATGATTTTATTAGTTAATCATCTTTCCATATTATATATGTTCTATTTAACTTGAATTATAGTTTATTTATTATGAATTATAGTTATGCTATAAAATTAGGAGTGCGATATAAAAATTTACGGATATTTAAATTTGAAATGTTAATTTTGATATGAAGTTACGGTGAAGAATGTAATAAAAAATTTATATTTAAAGTAGATTCTATTTAAAGTAAAGTAGTTTATTTAAATTTTCACAATTTATTAAAAAAGTCGTAAGTTATATCAGTATTTCATTTTCTTTAAATAATAAATTCGTGAATTTATAAAACAAGCATTTTTAATTCGTTTATTTTTTCAGTTAAAAGAAAAATATTTCAAAAATTTTATTTACAAAATGCGCGTAATAATTTAAATAATAAATGGATGTTCAATTAAAATTGCTTTTCCTTGTGAAGGCTTTTAAAACGTTTTATATTCCGTATATAATAATTGATATCGCCCTCAAGCATTCATTTTGTCTTATACGTTTAAAGTAGTTTGAGAAACTTCATACTTACATCAAAATCATTCTTTTTCCGAGAATTCTCTGGGGATTCTCATATTTCTAACCTTAGATGGAAAAAAGTTATTGTATATACGTTGTGCTTTTAGTAACAGAGAAAATGTTTTCTAACAGAAAAAGTAATGAGTTATGGATAATGTTCCTCCATTCGTTTTCCACTAATATGGCGAAATTGTTAGATTTTTGTTTTTTACATATTTAATTTTTTGCATTTATGAGTATTTAAATGCAATGCAAAAGCTATAATCAGTTGAATATTTATTATTGGATTAAATAACTAATTGCTTTTCTAATATATAAAGTCAAATTTTAGATATGGTACTTTATGTATAAAGTGCTTTCTTAGACTACTTTTAAATTGCATAAAAGTTTTAAGTGTGTGCGACTAGAGGATGTGAAAAAAAGCTGTAAAATATATTTTGGAGAAATTTTCTTTTCCTAAGACATTAACCGGAACAGATTACTGTTTTCAAATACTTGAATCTGTTTATTGACCTCCACCTCTATTTGGAAGGAAATTGCTTTCAAGGTGAAATATCGCAATATCGTCCAGTAATCTTCACTGGTCAGCATTCTGAATTCTTGGCAATCCAGTGTAATTAGATGACCATTAGCGGTAGTGTTTTGTTAATAAGTGTCCTTCACTTTCACTCTTTCAGAGATCGTAGTTTGTGAGAGAATATGATAACGAACCTTTTGTTTTTAACAGGGTTGTCTTTGTAGAAGACTTCCAAGGATATTTTTAGCATCTAGTGAGCCAATTATTCAAACATTATATAAATTCAATCGATTTAAATGTCTAGATTTAGATTTTAAGTTACTCGAAATTCTTAGCATTTCTCAATAAATTCGCAAATATTTTAATATCCATTAATCATGATACAAAAATGCAATTGCAAATTTTTTGGAAATCTTTCAGAAAAGTTCGAACAAAGTTAGCTTTTTATTGACTGGTTAAATGTTTCTTGGTCTTTATAAGACACAACTTGTTAATCAGCCTAAAGCTGTTGTAAAACATTTCGATACCCTTTGCTTAAAGTATCTTCTTGGAGGACTTTTCATCGATAGCAAACCATAGTCATTTGTCACCAAGAGGAAACCTGTAAAAACTCCTAAGCACCCTCCCGTCAGAAGGCAGAAGTGTAACATCCATCTGCTGGTGTTCAATTGTCGAAGCCTGCAGTTGAATAATTTGGTTATCTTACGTTTTAACAGTCCTTGGATTTTATTTTAAACTTAGCATGGATTGGCCAGAGTCTGACTAAGGCAGGAGCGTATAGGACACTTTCCCCTGTCTACATGAGACAAGTCCCCAAACTGAATAGAAAGCTCATTTTACGTTGTTTGCGAAATTAAATGCGACTTTCGTTTAACCAGTGCACCATGAACGTAATAGTATGTTTTCATTCTAAGACTCCTCCAATAGATGGTACCACCAGAGGTTTCCACTCCCTCAATTTTGACTTTTATCTGGAAGGGGAAGAGATTTTCTCCAAACCATTACACCACGGTAAAAGCTCAACGACACACCACAGCCCTTTAGATTCCACAGATTTGACGAGCACATATATCGCTTGTACTCTGTCAATTGAACCTTTTAAATTTTCATCCTAAACTCGCGAAGGCCAAGCTGGTAGACGAATGGTTAGCGTTCTTGTCTTCAGTTGATCAGTTCGTTGGTGCGAATCTCACTTTGCCCTTGGATATTTGCAGGGGTTCTGAATATACTTTAAACCATAGGCTCCTGTCCAATTCTCCCGTGTGCAAAATATAATCATTGAGTGACAAACAAAAGCGTCCTATGACAAATATTTCTATCAGTTCGAATTTCTGCTTATGCCGAAAGTTCCAGTAGCTAATGATTTGGTTGTGGGTAAAAAGTGTTAAACCAAATCATAGTTGTACTTAATATTTTAAATACATTTTATTCGTATTATACAAGTTGTTTTGTTACGGTTATTGCTTTCGAAATCAGGATTTAAATTTCATGTAATATTTTAAAAAATTGAATCACGATTATTTATAGCGAAACAGACCATGAATAATAAAAAAATATTGTTAATTTTTATTAATAAAATTTTTTATTTTTTAAGAAATACTAATGGTTGAATTATAAATGAAAAATGCATATCACAATTATGTGGAAAACTATTTTTGAAATAAAAAAGCGTTTGCCCTTTTAATTTCAAATCGAAATAAAACAAAATGTATAAATAATTTATATTAAATTTTCGTATCATATTTAAAGGGGAAAAAGTGAACCAATTTTATAGAGACGACCCCTGTATTTTAATTTGACTGACGTTAAAGTTCAAAATCAACTTTCCTTAACAAAAAAAAAAAAATTAAAGTCTAATTTTGGTTTACCACGTTTATTTTCATGACACATATTTTAAAATTTTAAATAGAATCAAAATATAAAGAATTTTTTGAATTTTGTCATTTCTACTAATTTTGTTTGACAATTTTGAAGCGAAACATCAATATGTGTCATATGAAATCCCACGAAAACACATTCTAAAGATCAGCCCAATCTACAATTGCCTATTCTTTACCAAAAATGATCTAATGCATTGTACTTTTGAGGCCACTATTGTTACATGAAACTACTGCATACGTAATTTTTTCAGCGACATTGTTATTGCTGTGAATTATTCACCTGAAAATATACTTTCTGTTCGATATTTAAACTAGTCGTTTGAATGTATTGTAAAGAATGCCACAATGCAAATTTATTTCACATTTATTGCTCTCGTATAAAGATGTTATATTTCTTTTTTTCTTCTTTTTTTTCCCCCTAAAAAGTGAATTTTTATAGATTTGCATTGAAAAATTTTATTTTCACTGTAGACTTTTCCCTTTTTTGTTATGTAAAATTTTTTATTCCCCTTAATAAAATGCTTTATTTTACGATTAGAATAAAAAGGTAATTAAAATTTTCTGAAAATGGAGCTGAAGTCTAAATGTTCAGTTCTCCAGCGTTCGGTTATTTTCTTACTTTGAGCATGAACGCTCGGAATATGTAAGCCCTTGTTGAATTAATCTTCGTGTGCAAAAAATGTTAAAGAAACAAATCTTGAATTTCGCATACGTATATACTTAATTGGCTTATCCTTCTGTACAGGAAAAGTTGTACACTATGAATGCACAAAAAGTTTCCTTTTTCTGACTTTCCCACTTTTATGAGAATCACGCCGATACTGACTTGAAGACAATTTACGAATACTATGAAAGCCTTTTGTTGGCAATGTATTCGTCAATGCACGTAATTAAGTGATATTTTAACATTCATGGAATAGAATTGGAAGACGGCCTTGGAAATTGAACAATTCTTGTCTGTCTGGACTTCATTAATAGACATTGAACTGAACAAGAAAAGAATTTCAAGAGTTTTGCATACATTGTAAAGAAATAAAATATTTAAAAAAATTCAAGTGTTACATGGAGATAATAATTTGAGAATTGAAGCTAACGGTTTATATTGTAAAAAAATAAAGGTATTTCTTTAACACTTCTGCTATTTCAATTTCGCTGATGAGTGATTTTATGTGATCGGTCATTTGATTATTTCAGAGATTTGAGACAAAAAAAAACAATGTTAAATAACAGGAATTTGTTTTTATGTGTTCAGATGTTGAGAATTATTAGGTGAATTACAAATGCTCGATATTTTTTTAATTCAAAATTGAACAACTTCGTAGAAAAAGATCACTAAATTAAATATCAAATCTGATAATTTAAAAGGGGAGATACCTTAGTTTAAATCTGTATCAGATGTATACTATCTTGTGAAAGTCACTTTTGTGTTCTTTAAGTTAACACTGATATTGCATTCTAGTTTTTGATTTATAATTCGTTTATTGTTTCAGTATTGTGTATTCAAATTTATTTCAAATTAGTTAGTTTAAATTTCATTAATGGAATAATCTTTTTTAGAACTTTCAATATGTAACAATGGCACTGTATTAGCATTATGTACTGTTTTCATGCTTAGCACAGGATTCAGATAAGTTCTATAATAAAATATTTAGTTAATAATTTTTTAATATGCTAATGTTTATTGATTAGTCAATGTCATTCAGGAATTGACTGTCAACATCAGTATATACAGTATCAATACTAGGCATTCAATTCTTCATAAGAACACTTGGTATGTTGTAAAGAAGAAAAAGAGAAGATAATTTCTCTCATCTAACAAAGCATCTCATTTAGGTTGTGCTCTGATTAAATAGTGTGATGTCATTCCACAAACAAAATACATAAAAACTTAGCTCAAATTCATGTTACTAATATTGCGGTTGTTCGTGTATATTGAGAGAGAACCTAGATTTGTATGTAGGAAGATTCAGAAATTCCTTGTACAAAAGTTCTTGTTTGCTTGTGATATTTTAAATGAAGTCTAGTTAAAATTAATTTTTCTCCAGCTCTCTAAAGGTCTTCATACTTTTGTGCTCATTCTTAGCTGGGGATATTTCGGAATTCTAAATATTTGTTGCTGTTAAATAAGCATTTATTTTCAAACTCTGGCCTTATTATGACCTCCAAGTGACTGGGCCCCAGTTTAATCAGCCCTCTTGAGCAAAAAACACCTTTGAGGGATTAAAAAAAATTAGCATATAAGATTTCAATATGCTGTTAGAAATAATTGCTATATTAAAACCATTAAAAAAATTTCAGGTTTTTTCAAACTTCAAATTAGCTAAAATTTTTATTTCAAATTAAAAGTTATTTCAAAACTTTAAAAAAAAATCAACTTTTTTCATGGACCCAATTTTTATCCATTTCTTAATGCAAATTTTATGGGATGTAATTGAAAAGAATATTGAAATGAAGTCTGAAAGCTCTACATTTACCTTTTTTCTCCGGCGTAAAAGGAAAGATGTGCATTGGAGAGCTTGCCTGTGGGTTTTTCGTTAGCGGGCCGTTTATTGGGCAAACAGACGGTGGCGTGATACCGCTTGCCTCGTTTTCTCCTTGTGTGCGACCCGTTTCCAAAGACTGCTGACCTACCAAAGAAAAAAGAAGTTCCTGTTGAGATGTAAAAGGAATTTTTCAAGTGCATTTCTCCCATTTCTGGAGCTTAGCACACAGTGTTTAAAGAATCAAGCCAACATAATAAAATCGCAGTTAATTACGTCAACAATATCGGTCTATTAAAATATTAATGACTTATTCCTTATAAAAACAGGAAAATTTGTATAAAAGAATATCCTATAATTTTTTGAAAATTTTATTAAAAGGGATAAAAATCAATTTTATTTTCGCAACTTTCCGGTGCGAGCGGTAAACTATTATCTTTTGGTTTAAGTAATTTTTATTTGAGATTTTTCAGTTTAATGGTTAATTTTTGCGTCTAACTGGAAATTATGTTATTTGTAGCGTTATTTTTTTCATTTAATTGCAATGCATTAAACAGTTTTTTATTAATACATTTAGATTAAAATACAAGTTTGCATTTTAAGTATTCAATTTTCTTGCTTAAAAATTTCATTTTGAATACGAGTCTAAATTTTTGAAGTTACAATCAGTCCAACGTAACATGATTACATTTGATTATGAATACATTGATTACTATAATTGGATGGTTTTAGTTATTTTTGAAGCTCTTCAAACTGTGTGTTCCTTTGTTTTAAATTTAATGTTACGCGTAGTGGGGGGAAAAAAGTTGGTAGAAGATAGGCTTATCTTTAAAAGTAGATTCTTCTTAATGTTAAGAGGCATCTAGTTCTTTCTTGAGGATGTGATGTTTAATTACATTATTGTCGAGAGTTTTTGAATTGTAAAAGAATAAAATTCCGTAAATTGTTTCATAGAAACCGTTTTTGCTTCCTTATCTGACAATCCTATCAGATTTTTTTCAATTTAGTACTGAGCTAGTAACTGAATGGATCGTGCTTTAGTCTTCATTAGAAAAACTTGCAAGTACCTCCCTTCTCGAGGGTGTAGTTGTTTGTAAGCGTTTAGAATCAATTTTAAATAGTAGGGGTTCTATACGAATCGAACCTTGTATAAAAATGACTAATAATCGAAATCGGACCATGAACTTGATTTAGCTTTAGTAGAATTAATTCATTGCCTCAAAGTATTCCCCATGGAAGACATTTGAAATCTACCATCTGGGGGGATTCGATTTATAGTTATTTTCACTTGTTTTTCTTAAAGCAAATAGTATGCAGTATTTTTAAAGGTAAAAGTAACTTATGTTGATTTGTTGTGAGAATAAAACATCAATCAATAAGACTTGTCTGTGGTAAATATTGTGTCTATATAGTTTTTTTAATAGTTGCAATTTTTAATAGTAAGGCATGTTTGTTATTCATAAAGAGAATAAGAATTTGTGTGCCTTATTTTAATTTCTTTTGATTCGTAAGTAACTTTTAGTTTTCACATGTTTGATTATTTGGGTCTGTATTTTAATTTTTAAAATTGATATTTTTTATGCATGTTATTTTAATGATCGTTTTCTTTTCCAGAAAATGGAGATTCCATCACTTATCAGTGATATGCGGCAATCACCGTCGTCTCCCAACTACTCGATCATTTTCGATTTTGAACGAAATTTCGATAAAAGTCTGAAACGACAGTGGATGATAGCTCATTGGCATCAAGCATTTTATTACATTGGCATTTACATGTTGCTAATTTTCGGGGGTCAAGCGTACATGCAATCCAGGAAAAGATTCGAGTTGAGAAGAACTCTCGCGGCATGGAACGTCTTCCTCGCAGCGTTCTCAATCTTTGGACTCTGCCGAACTCTTCCAGAGCTGACACACGTTTTGAAGGAGTTTGGATTCACCCACTCGGTATGCAACCCAAGTTTCATAGAAGAAGTTAAAGTGAGTGGCTTTTGGACTTGGATGTTCGCCTTGTCTAAAGTTCCTGAACTGGGTGATACGGTCTTCATAGTGCTCCGCAAGCAGCAACTCATTTTCCTTCATTGGTACCACCATATAACTGTTCTCTTGTTCACCTGGTACAGCTACACTGAGCACATCGCCCCTGCCAGGTGGTACGTGGTGATGAATTACTTTGCTCATTCCATGATGTACTCTTACTACGCTCTAAGAGCCATGCGCATCAAGATGCCACATTTTGTGGCCATCCTCATCACTTCCTCTCAGATCCTCCAGATGCTCGTCGGTTGTTTCGTCAGCTATTTCGGTTACCTCACCAGACACAGGGGCGAATTCTGCCAGATACCAGATGACATTGCCAACTACGCTGTGCTTATGTATGCCTCTTACTTCCTGCTGTTTGCTCGTTTCTTCTACGGTACCTACATCTCTCCACCCAGTAAAGCCAAAAAGATTGACTAATGCTACTGAAAATTAGCATTTATTGATAGGACTACAAACATTTGCATTTTCCCTTATCATTGCAAACAAAATCATGCCAACTATGTTTACTTGCTAAATCTATAGTCTATTCTATAGACTGATTAGTAAAACTGTGATGTGACTGCAAACTCATGGGTTGGGTACCATTTGGCTCCTATTTAATTTATGTTCTAAAATTATGCATGTAGAGATACAATCTCCCAGTTTTATCATTCAAATATCTGAATGGAATTTTAGAATTTAATCAATTTTTAGGTATTGTTGAATGTGGTTATTTCTAGATTCATTTGTGTTACACAATCTATGTACACTCTAAGCAATTTATCAAATGTCTTTTTTTCTTTCAATTGTAATAGTTTATTATAATAGTTTTTAAAAATTATTCTAATTTAATATACTTGCTCAGAATATAGTGAAGTAATTCTCTGTTACAAATGGTCCCAATCTACTTTTCCTTAGTACCCGGTTTTAACTTATTGCAATTTATGTTAACATTTAAAAAAGGTGAAATATTGTTTGTAAATATGTAGCTATGTATAAAATTATTTGAGTTCTATATTTATACTTATTTGTTTTAAATTTTGTAGTTGTTAAATTCTGGTTGTGTGTTGAGAATGTTTAAAAAAGCATTTTCAGACATTTAATGCTATTAACTGTTTTTGTATCAAGCTGCGATTTTACAAATTTGAGAAATGCTCACACCTGCGGATACTTATAATGTAAAAAAAATTGAATTTGGTCATTTTTAAAGCTTTCTGAAATTGCTGAAATATATTGATGAGTTGAAATTCAAAACTTAGACGTAATGAAAAAATTTTTGACTTGCTTAAAAAGTAGATTCGTTTTATAATAAAGTTGATCAGCAAATTTAGTAAATTTTTATCGTTAAACTGAAATATTGCAAGTTATTTCAACTTAAACGGTTTATTTCTGTTCAAATTTTTTCTCTTTTGATTTAAAATAAGTCTATAGACTGATCAAGTTTAAATCTAATGTAGAAATTATTTTGCGTTTTATTTGTCACTGTTATTAATTTATAAATTTTTAATTCTTTTTTAAAAGATCACATAAAATCTGTCATTAACCCCTTTTTTTGATTCTGCCAGTGACTCCATTTCTTTGCATGAAATGCTAATTAGTCTGAAGCATTTTCTACATAAAAATTTCTCTAGAGTTTGATGTATTTTTCTTAACAGATAAAAATTTTCTTTGAAGTTGATTAAATGAATCTTGTACAGTTTCTTCCAATTTGCTTAGCTTAAAACCAGTTGAATTTGCCTAAAAATCAGCATTTCCTTTTAAATCAACCGATTAACATTTTGGTAAGTCTCCTTTAAATTGAAAACTTAATTTTTTCCTATATTAACCTTATATCTGGAATTCAAAATTACATCATCGTATGAGATTATTATTAAACATAATGAATTTTGTAACTATTCACGCGTTTCTAAAATTCAAAAGGCTTAGCATATTAAAAAGAAATCACATCGAATTTGTTATATAGGCCGAACTATACCTAGAGTTTTACATTCCAAGTAAGGCTTCATGTGCACTTGTAGAGAATTTTTCTTGAAGTTACAATTAAGAAAGTTTTTAGCCCTCCCATATGGTTAGATTTATGTCTGTTTCTAAACGAATCCATCAGAACTGCGAAGTGCGAGATCTTTATATCAGTGTTGGAATTCCCCCCTGTAAGAAAAGAGGAGTTGCACTTGTTAATGCGTGGCTTCCAGCGTACAAGGTGACTGCTTGAATTGTGATGTTGTGTTTGTCCATAGCGTTTCTTTCCTTGATCGCATTCTGTTTTTATATATAAAAAGCACATTTAAAGGTGCGTTTTGATGTTCATTTTATGCTTTTGTATTTAACCAAAGTTTAAGACATTTTTTAGTGTACATATATTTTTGATAGTGTGTGAAATAAAATGTTAATGTAGAAAAGGTTTCTTTCATTTTTGTCTACTTACATTATCTTGAAATTTGTCACTTGATTCATACCCAAAACTGATTTTTCCTATGATAATCTTATTTTGTAGCAATTTAATGTTTGTTAAAATAACTGATTTTTAAATTATTGTGTATTTAAATTGTATATATATATATAATATTAAATTGACGCAATTCTGTCAGTTTGCAAATACATCTTTGTAAATACTGAATAGCTTTAGTTTTCTAATTTCAAACATAAAATTCAATCTCTTATAGTAAGAAAAAAAATGAATTCCAGATTAAACAAAATTTACTTTAAAAAAAAGTGTCTGCCAAGAGTTCTTAGAATTTTGCACAACAAAAACTAATGTTAAAGACTTATTGAAAGCTAACATTTTAAATTAAATATGACAGGCTAATTGTGACATAATTGTATTCTTTGCAATGTCTTGGAAAGAATGCAGTCCAGTCGTAATTCCTGGTCACTGGACAACACGCGTGTTTTATTTATAAAGCTCTCGTTAGAACAAGGCCAGAAACTGCTATTCATTTGTTGTTACCCAGTAGGCAAACTGTGAACCAAGTCACGGAGGCGAGTAGGATTACCCACGCAACCCGATTGTTTATAGGGTGAGCCACATTCATGCCCGAACCGGGATTCGAACCCGGGGCCCACTGCTCAGGAGTCGGGAACCTTAACTATTCAGCAACCGGTTGGCGCTTAAAAATTTCCTTTGTGATATTTAGAGGTGAATATTTTTGAAAATACATTCCTGTAATCTGTATGCTGTGGATGTTAAATAGTTTTTAATTGTGAGACGAAAATAAGTTTGATGTCATATAGGGGATAAGCTAAGCATTTCCTTTCATCGTATTGTCATCAAAACTTGAAAATATATTACTGCTTAAATCTTCTTTTATAAGCTTCGCATTTTAAAAATTTTTATCACAATCTTTCCAAACTTATCAGTATTAAAATAAATTATGAAATAGAGCATGTTCATGTATTACTCTTAAGTGTGATTCACCAATCAAATGGAATATTGAAGTTTACGATTTTTAATTACTTTTATGAAATTAGAGTTTTTTTAAAATTTTTAATAATTTTAAATTCTTCTCTCGTCGAATTGATCATCTGCTTTTTGAATAATAGAAAAAGGTCGGGATCACTTTCGTGACAAAGGGCTGGAAGAAGTAAAGCCGGGAATTGCCATACTTGAGCAACGAAAAATATCTCGAAATTGTGTTTAAACAGATTGTTGGCATTTACATCCAAATACCGTTGCTTACTATCCAAAGTTAAGCCCACTCAGTCAAATGGAAAAGGTTAAATGTTCACATTTGTAAGTTGGAATCTCATTTTTCCTCAAGCGAAATTCTTTTTTGATAACAATTTACATTAGAACTCATTACTATTATATTTTGCTATAAAATCCTTATTTGGCAAAAAGTTTATGCATGTAAAAAACTTTTCATTAAATATTCTTGTAATATTTTTTCGGATGCTTTTGTAAAATTAATATTTGAAGTAAAAAATATATATTCCCATTTATATATCATTTCACATCATTAACAGTGCAATTAGCTATCCACAATTTTAAGGACTTAAGATTCTCCAATAAAAACCTCAATCCAAGTTTCTTAACCATAAGAGATTCAAAAAAATTTTATACTCGAAGAAAACGAAAATTGCATGGAAATGAGTTCGCAAAAAGATTTTTTAAAACTTTAATTCGTAAAGGAGAATTAAAAGGATCTAGTAAGTAGTTCATTAACCCCTTAATTGTGACATATATTGCAGAAAAATGGAAAATATTTTTGACTGCTTAATTTTATTCTTTATATTATAAGAGTTAGAAAATGCTCTTTTATTACAAAAATAAAATTTTAAATACAATAACTACTATATTTATAATTTTTACAAACGCATAAAACATTGATTACACATACATCTTATTCATATTGAGCAAATTAAACGAAATTTTGATGCTAAATGTAATATAATTAGTATAAACTAGTATAATATAAAAAACAATGATTTTCAATACATAAATTTTACAAATCATTTACAGTATGGTATATCCCAAAACATAGTACTGCGCACAAGCCTATATATCGCACTCTTTACAATAAACTCTTATCTCACGCCTTATTCTCTTTCCTTGTTCATTGGTTTTACGACAGCATATAAAACACTGCCTCTTTTTGGAGTAGATTTTTTTCCCGATTGATGGGGGTGTGTTCTGGAAAGTATCAACCTATAAGGCGCAGTAAGCTTACACTAGGACGCCCTGGTCATGGTAGCTGGACGCCGAGCTGGCAGCCGAATGGTTAGCGCTCTTGCCTTCGGTTCAACAGTTCGTGGGTTCGAATCCAACCTTGGGCATGGATGTTTGTAGTGGTTCGGAATCCACTTTAAACCGTAAGTCACGGTCTAATTAGCCCTCGTGTGCAAAAAATGACCGTTGAGCGACAAACAAACAAACAAAACCTGGTAGCTGGACATTTCGTTCATTTAGTTCAACAATTGATTTTCTGAATTTCATATTATTTTTCGCACTTTCTGTTTAAGTATACAAAATAACGCCTGGTGTATTTGATAGAAAAATATTTTCTAGTAATATTTTTTACCTCCTTTTCTAGCAACTGGGTAATCTGTAAAATGTTTATCAACACCTCCTATAGTGCTGTAATTATGGACTTCCTTTGGTTTTAATTTTTCTTTTTTCTTATATTTAAACTCAATCAATTCGGTGGTATGGACTGAAGAAAGCAAACAAACATCCTTTTTATTAGTCCATTTTATAGCAGTAACTTTTCCACATTAAAAAGAAACAACGTCGCTTTTTTTTTTTTTTTTTTTTGAAATTTTTAGTATTTGATCCCGAGGAACTGAACTGTACTCCTCATTAGTGTGTGAATCAGACATTGTGGAAAAAGAAAATTATTTCCAAAAAAACAAAGCAACCGAAACTAAATTAGAAAGCGAAACTCTGTTTTTTATCAATCCAAACATGTCTTTGTTTATCTGATGAGCTGACAACATCCACATTTTGCCTCCCCCAACCGAAGTCAGAAAACTAGGACCACTTGTGTCATTTATGAGGAAAATATGAAATTAAGTATCCTAAAGTAGAAACGATGAGCATCTCGGGCATCACAAATACTGCACGCAGTAGTTGCCCGAACTGGATTCAGGCGACACTGGCAAGGGGTTAAAGCTTAGAAATTTTAAATTAGAGAGGTTTAAAAAATATCGTATCTACTGTATTCACGTGTTTAAAAATGTAAATTTGTATGAAAAAATTTTTTAATTTATATTAAAAATTGTAATCTAATGAGCAATTAAATGGGTTGTGCTCTGGCTTTCAGTTCATTTGTTCAACTCACTTATCTGATATGAATTATTGCAGTGGTTTAGAATTTACAATAAATAAAATTTCAGACGAATAAGAGACCCTTATGCAAGATTTGACTGCAGAGCCACAAACTAGCCAAAATGAACTTGGCGAAATATTTAGAATTCCTTTTTTTATGATATAAAGCAAAATGCAGTGCTAAAATTAGTCAATGTGAATCTAAAAAAAGCGGATACAAAATTGTGAGATAGATCAGTGTTTCTCAACTGAATTTACTCCAAGGACCGGTAAAATATTTCGGCACGTTCGCGCGGACCGGTAATATTAATAATTTGACCCAATGCACAATTTTTCACAAAGATAAATCATGAAGACATACATAATTTTTAAAGCATTTTGTTTGTTATAATTTACATTTGTATATTATGTACTATTATTATTGTAATGTAGGTACTGTATCGATGGTCGGCCTATAAAAGCTGGATATTTCGTGGCCCGGTAAATATTTCTTGTGGACCGGTACCGGTCCGCGGACCGGCGGTTGAGAAACACTGAGATAGATAATCTGCTATCTTACTGATGTCATCAATGTGATCACCGTCATAATGTCGTCATCTCAGTGAGATAATTTTCTCACGGAAATGACATTGTTGTATTATATCCGTTTCGCCTCGTTTTCTTGTCAAGTAAACTTTATTTTTTGATATCTATTCGTTTTCAATAATTCCTGTCTAATTCTAAAATCAAGCCTCTAGTTTTGCTTGCATCAATTATTGCTGAAATTTCCTTCGAATTATACAGTTGTATTAATTAGGCAGTAATATAGGAAGATAGCAACAGATTAGATTTTAGTTGAAATGATTTGTTTAATTTATATAAACTAAGTGTCTGTCCAGTAATATTTTAAATGTTTCACTAAGAGTTTTTAAGGAACGCTTATTTTGAGGGACTCTATGCCACACAAAATAAAATTGACGCATTAAATATTCAAATTTTCTGGAATCATTCTTATTTTTTATGCAGGAGAATGAAGTTATGCGTATTGAAACTCAATAATAGCCCTTAAATGAAAACTAATAAAATACATTGGCTAATGAATAAACAAGAATTCGTAATTAAAATTGCTATGTAAATCTGGCTATAATATAAATACAAGAAAAGAATAAGATTAAATTACAATGGTCCCAGTTATAATTGGAAACTTGAGCAAAAATTCGTTTTGTGAATCCCTATGAAGACAAGTTTGTATATTGTAATATTTTTATTAATATGTCAGATTTTATCATGCTTTGATGTTAAGACCGCACACTGTTCAGAGAGAGTTCTTTTATTCAATTCCAAACACTGGAATAGGATTACATTTAACCTTTTTGCATGGATATTTGTTGGTGTGAGTCAACTCCCTCGTATGCAGAGGTGGGACTAAAGTGATAAATAAAATAAATGTCATTGGTAACGGATTTTGTGGCAGATGCCAGAGTAAATCATCGTGTTGAGAGAGCCAGTGCGTGTAAAATATTGGTTGGATGTAATATTCCACCATTTGGATGTGTCCACCATGTTAAGAAGGAATTAAAAATATCTCTTCATTATTGGTTTATAATGAACTTGTTGAGTAGCTACGCTTAATAGTTTTGGTTGGCAAAAATAAACCACAAAACTTGAACAAAAGGTTAAGAAAGTTTATAATGTGAGCGTAAGCAAGACATTAGTCTTAAGATTTAAAAGAGATTGTTTGCAAATATTGCAATTATTATTTTAGAATTCTCTATTAATGAATGGGGTTTTTAAAAATTCGTATCATCCTTGACGATTAAAACAAACCACAATGTGAATGTTTTATCTTGTCTTTTTCACTTTGATTTTTCTTCTTTTCTATTGCCAATGTGTTAATGACGAATCAATGGAAAACATCTTCTCAAACATGCTTTGTTAGTATATAAGAAATTTGGTTTCTGAGTTTGGTGATTTTTTTGGCGGATTTTCTCTTTTATCTGACGGTTTTTATTACGTCGTACAGATGAAGACCAATAAGAATTATGTTGAAAATTCAATTTTGATAATTCTAGTGCTTAGGTCATCACGACGAGATTTAGAACATTTTGTTCTATTTTCGCATTTTACTAGAAATTTTTGCGATGAAACTTCGTATGAATTTTTTTAGCGTGTTTTACAATTTGCTTGACATTTTGGATACTTAAATTCCAAGTTGTATTGCTCTTTTTCATTACTTTAAATAATCTTTACGTCACAATTTCAACATATTCGTGAGGCATTACGTCATCTTGGATACATTTCGTCATCGCCAAAAAAATTCTAAATTTGAGACACTGGATTATACGGCACCAGTGCCTATTTTATTATCAAAATATACTTACACAGTATTCTCAGACTTTCGATGGTAAACCTCGCTTTGTTTGGTGCCGCTTGAAGAATGCGAGGCTGAATCCTAGTATCCGTAACGTGATGTTTTTGGCGACTTTACAATTCGGATTGTATATTTATGTGGTTACATTTTGAGATTCTTAATTTTTTTTTTTTTGATTATATAACGCTTATGTATGCTTACGGTTATGAATCGCATTAATTTCTCAGTTGGTGACATTTTTGAAAACCACGCCAAATGCGTTACGTATGTTAGGATTTTATCGAATGCAATATAAAGGCAGGCAGCACATTTGTCGACAAATCGGATTTACGACACCGTCTCAAAATTATATGACGTAGATGAATCGTTATCTAACGTCATGGATATTTTAAACCATTGAGAATTGTCGTAATGTGGCGTAATCATGATCTCAACTGGAACGAAAGAAACAATCATTTTATGATTAATAAAATGCATTATAATTTCATTGATTAAAAAGCTCGAAAAGTACTTCAAAAGCTAATAAATTCAATCACATTCGAAGAAAGCTTAGCATTTAAGCTCTGTCGTCACTTATAAAAAGTGACTGCAACGTTTTTAATAAAATTTTATTATTTTTTATTTAAACAAAAATGGCAAATTTAAAATTAAAAATTTGCCTTACAATTTTTTATTTTACTTGAATGCACTATATAATATACGAAAAAAATAATTAAATTACAATTAATTATACTGTAAATAATAAGTGAAATCATTTATAGTGGGAGATACATAAATGATAATCACAAAATTATGAAGACCGTCTATATTAGGAATTTTTTGTTAATATACAGTATTACTGCTTTAATGTATTTGCATTTATTTAGGGATTGAATCACAGAAGTATTTAGAGAAATATACCATTCTTCATGGCGATTTTGTTTAAGTTCTGAAAGAGATAACAATGGAAAATATCGATTACGGTTTAAAAAATTCTAAAATAAGCTAACGGGTTTATTATATTTATGTCAAAAGACTGTGCAAGGCAGATGTTTCATTTCATTTTCGTGTTTATTAAATGATGATTATTTAATTCATTGAACAAGTCCCACTGCATGAAAAGAAGCAACAACTTTCTGAAAAGCTTTATCTCCTGCAGGAAACAAAATTTGATCACAGAATGAACCTTGTCAGCTAAAATGTTTCTATATCTCTCCCCGGTAATTTTTTTTAAAGTTATGATAGGACCAGCGAAAAATCTCGACACGATTACCAATACCATGACAGATCCACCTCCATGCTTGACACATGCAAAGGAACAATCACATCCATGCGTTTGTGTGGACATCCTCCA
Source organism: Latrodectus hesperus (assembly GCA_037975125.1). Classification (NCBI taxonomy): domain Eukaryota; kingdom Metazoa; phylum Arthropoda; class Arachnida; order Araneae; family Theridiidae; genus Latrodectus; species Latrodectus hesperus. The sequence goes on from CM075853.1 coordinate 32,539,224, forward strand.
AAAATGTACCCATCCTGTTGAAGGGAAATACATTGAAAGCTAATTTGGCGGATCACATAATTGCTTGAAACCTATAAATTGATAGAATTTTGTGATTGTTGCACTACTGTAGAAGAAATTTTGTATTAATATCTGTAAGAAGTTGCCAAAGGGGAATAACTTCTTGGCTGTAAATATTCTACTTATCAAGAAGTGTCATAACTGTAGCGATTGACATTGTAGAACCCAGATGGTGATTGAGCTCAACGGTCATTTTGGTTGATCAACATCATTTGGAGGCATTGGGAAAACAGTCGTTTTGGTTTTATATATTCTCTCTTTTAGATATTACAGTTCGCTCAGTCCATCATTAGTAGGCTGTTTAGTAGGATGGTTGATCAACATCATTTGGAGGCATTGGGAAAACAGTCGTTTTGGTTTTATATATTCTCTCTTTTAGATATTACAGTTCGCTCAGTCCATCATTAGTAGGATGGTTGATCAACATCATTTGGAGGCATTGGGAAAACAGTCGTTTTGGTTTTATATATTCTCTCTTTTAGATATTACAGATTGCTCAGTCCATCATTAGTAGGATGGTTGATCAACATCATTTGGAGGCATTGGGAAAACAGTCGTTTTGGTTTTATATATTCTCTTTTTAGATATTACAGTTCGCTCAGTCCATCATTAGTAGGCTGTTTAGTAGGATGGTTGATCAACATCATTTGGAGGCATTGGGAAAACAGTCGTTTTGGTTTTATATATTCTCTCTTTTAGATATTACAGTTCGCTCAGTCCATCATTAGTAGGATGGTTGATCAACATCATTTGGAGGCATTGGGAAAACAGTCGTTTTGGTTTTATATATTCTCTCTTTTAGATATTACAGATTGCTCAGTCCATCATTAGTAGGGTTGCAAGTGGACACATTAAATGCTTCTCTTTTCATGAGGGAAAAGAGTCTATGTGACATGTGTTCGAAATGAAACCATGTGTAGGCCTCTCCGGACCACTTGATGAACTGTGCAGGTTTTGACAGGGAGGACATATTTCTTAGTCATTTTCTGGTGGATTATTTGAAGATTTAAGCTCTGAATCTAGTCTTGCCTGCCGCTTGATCTGGTAGAATAAGTGAACAACAATTCGTTTCAATACCAGTCGGTCTCTTACATTGACATTTTTCATCTCTCCATGATTTCACTTTGCCAAATCTTTTGGCCGCGCTGTGTGTTCGCTGTCATGATTTTTGAGACACAGTTCCTTTAGAAACACTTAAAAGTTGGAATGTTTTGATCATAGTGGCTCCAACTTGTGAAACTCCTATAATTGGCTTTTTTAAAACCCGTGACACACATCTGACATTTTTTACTTTCTAAAAAATTCGATGATGCATATAAATTTCCTTAAGTTTACTTAATACATTATGATATATATTCTTTATATTAGAAGAAGTATTGCACTTTTTCGGTATGAATACATTATTAAAAATATTGAAGAAAACGTAAAATAATAGTTAAACGCTAATGTGTGTTTGGCATTTGTAAAATAAAAATAAAAAACTGCTGAGATAGGATTATATTTTATACTTACGAAACTCATTCTAAAATGTCATTTCTATTCACAAGTACTTCCATTATTTTGAAAATGTAAAATTTTAATACAAATCGATTATCAGCTTTAAATTGAATTAAAGGAAAATATTAATTCCTTTTATTTCGATTTCTTATCCTTTTTGAGTTTTTGGAGAGTCTAGTTTCTCATTTCTTCAAAAGATTAGCAGTTTCGTAGATTACGATTGAAAATGAAAATTATTCGATTTTTGATATTTCTTATTTTAAGGTTGAACAAATTTTTCTTTAGCATAAAAAATAGACTTGTAAAATAAAAAATAACTTGTATTTTATTACATTAATTTAATCTCAATGCTATCTATTTAAATTTAATTATTAAATATGCTTAATTTTACAGAATTTTTAACTTTCTACAACCATTCTGGCAAACGAATGTTCTTGCCTTTACAATTCATGGGTTCAACTCACAACACAGATATGAATGTTCATAGTTCAGAAGCTTAAAAGTTTTAATTAAATCAGCCTTTGTTAGCAAAAAGTCATAGAAACCTTCCACAAATCTTATAAGCCTACTAATTTACAATACTCTTAAAGGAATTATTGTATCTCTTGTTTCGGTTTTAAATGGCAATTTAAACAAGAATTGATCAAAACTAATAAAGATGTTACATATGATAAAATAGTTAAAATATGAAACAATAAATCTCATTTTCGAACGAACTGAAAGGAATTAACTAATTCGAAGCACAGGCTTGTTTACTTTATTGACATTTTTTTTCCATCCAGATTATGATGAACTACTGCAGTGCCATCTCTTGTGATTTTGCTTAAATGAATTTATGCCAATAAAACTCTTTTAGAACCTGGTCTATGTTTACACTTCCATAAATTTTCTCAAAAGTTAAAAAGTATGCCATCTGTTTTAGCTTAAATGTAAGTTATTCACATTCACAAAAAATGTAATAGTTTAAATTATTATTAATCTAAAATGATTAAAAGAAATACAATTTATGTAAATTGATTCTAAATTCTTCTCTCGTTAGAATATCTCTTAATTCATCAAATATTCATCTCTCCTTACTTTTTTTTAATAAATTTATTTAATACCCACCGCTTTTATATTCTAAACAACATTTGCATATTTAAATTATGTTCGCGATAAATTGATTCTCAATTTCATATTTTAATAAATTTATAAAATATATAAATTTTATATTCCACACACACATACATACTCGTTAAGATTAATCTATCTCTATACAGTTAACTAAATAAATGCGTAGACTCGTATAAAAGATGCAACACCGTCTTAAAACAAGTTCAAAACAAGTTGCTCTTTTTAAGTTTATCTTGAAAGTATAGTTTCAGCATTGAACAAAATTATATTGGAAAAGGACTTATAATCTTAAATTTTCTTATAAGTTATTCTTATCAAGGGGAGCCTGAAATTGCACTATTAAGAGCTAACTGCGTTAGTATTCTTCGAAAAATTCTCATGGCATCAAACCTGTAGATAAAGTGAGTGCGGAATTGACTTTAAAGAAAAACTAGTTTCAGTTTTCCGTTCTTGACGGAAATAGTTAAAGTTTAACTAGGTGTAAAATGAAGACAAAAAAAAAATGTATTCTCGCTTGAATTGTGTGGCGTTTGAAAAATAAAGAAAAGGAGGGCACATGAATCAATCGTTTTTTTTTATTTAAATTGTCGGAAATTAACATTTCGATGTATAATTCTGATTACTCATTGTATACCGATACCATTATATCGGTGTACAATGAAAAATCAGAATTTTTTTCCAAAGAAAGAAATTGAAATATTAATATCTATTAATTATTAGAGAAAAAGAACAAATTAAAATCCTGGTAAAATGCCCAGCTTAAAGTATAGGAGGGAAGACAACGGATTTTGGGGTGAAAGGTTTCACATTCGATAGGAATTAATGATGTAGAAAGATGGGAGGATATTCAAGTATTAAGTAAAGATCTTTGTGGAGTGTGGAAGATTTATGGTTTGTTTATATCTTTTGACAAAAGAGTAGGGAAAATCTGTCAGGAATGCTTTCATATTTTTCAAAGAATATGAAAAGCAAAATAGATCATACCTCAACTGATTAAAAGTTCTGGCTCGGCACTCTTATTCTTTGATGAGTTACGGTAAGGGATTACTCATATTTTCAATCTATTTCCCATTAAGTGTCAGATAAAGAACCTCTGCCTCTAGAACGAATTTCCATTTTTCATATTCTTAGAATTCATCAATCAAAATAAATATTTACAGGTTCAATAAAAGGTTTTCTACTATTTGGAGATCTAATTGTTTCTCTCTTTTCCCACAAGTTTCAAATTAATTTTAGCATCTACTACATAAAGGATGCTTCAGTTACAAGAAGTAAAACTCATCGAAATTTGTAGGATTCTTAGTCAAGAAAAAGGACTCCTTGACCATATTTTCTAGTTTTCTTTTTATTCATGTAATTACTATCAATAATTCATCAGGTTTTTTGGGCTCGGTGTAGGTACGGGTACCCCTAGGTTTGGCAAAAAATTTGGCTATAAACTTTTATTTTTCGTAACTTTGGTATTTTCAGCGCTTTAACTAATATATTTTTGGGGCTGCCACTTTGTTATTCATATTTTGGCGTCTATCTTGGCGTAAAAAAATCAAAGGGTAAGTAATCAAAAGTAAGTACACTTTTGCTTTTTCTTGTTTATTTACAGAGGACATTTTCCAAAACTTTATAATCATTAAAAAAATAACAAATCAGCTTTTTTATCTGCTCATAATAACCAATTGCTTTATTTTTATAGCTTTCATTTGAAATGTTTTATATCATATTAATTTTGTTTTTCTTTTATTAATATTTTTATCTTCCTTGCCGGAAAATATACAACAAATGTGTTAGTGACGATAAAATAGTTTTAAAACAGAAAATTATTTATTTTAAATGATATACCAAGCTGTGCCTGAATCTATTAACTTAATCAACTAATTCAAGTAACTGGAAATTGATTTCAAATGACTTGATTTTCTTAGAACTTTCTCAATACTTATATATATAATAAAAATATACTTAAAATATCGACAATCTGCAAACCTAACATAGCCTGAGAAAACAGTTTTAGCTACAGAAGTATTACTGAAATAGTTGTTTGAGTTTATGGGTATGTGGAGGTGTAAATACGACCAAATACCTACTCCCTTAACATTCTTCCAACTTACTTGGTGGATATCTTAATCTCACAGCAGCTTAAAGTTGCTCTTTTATCTACCATGCAATGTCAAAAATCTATTGGGTTGTTCGGAAAGTAATTTCGTTTTTCATGAAAATGAAAAACGTATAACGAATAAATATCGTATTGCATTGCATATTGTCCATTCTAGTCCAATAGCTTTTACCATCTTTCTGGTAGTAGCACGATTTCACACTCATAAAGTGGTTGGTTTTTACGAGCAAAAAGCTGATCCAGGTGGGAAAAACGAAATGACTTTCCGAACAACCCAGTATTTCACGTTGTTCTTTAGACTTGAGATTTGCGATCCATTATTCTGAAGAAAACACTTTTGCCAATGGGTAACGTTTTTTATTCGATTGGCACAGTATAATCTTCCGGTATTCACCTGATAAATCTTTATTAATTATTATCAAGATGGTTTTATTTTCAATATTTTCTCTGAAAATCATGTTGAATTTGGTGTACATGTGTATTTCAGCAACAATGATTTTTGTTTTTGCCATGGCACCACAAAATATCACGTCCGATGTATGAAATTCATATTCTGTAGACATTATTTTATGTTTAAAGAAAGAAAGAAAGTAGATTACAAGAGCAAAACTGAGTGGAACCTGCATAGTATGAAATCAAACAATAAAAATTTTCTAGAAAAATATCTGTAGTTACAAAAGAGTATCTAAGAGGGACGAAGCCTTAAGTCAAGTACTGATGAATGAAATTGTAAGCAAATATTTTTTTCAATCTATCAGTACAAAGTCAATTAGCAATTATTCTACAATTAATAAAATAATGTTAGCAAGATAGTGTTATGAAACAAACAAACAAATAAATGACTCCAATTTTGAAACATACACATTTAATTAAAAAATGAACAAAATTTACAAGGAGCCATGTATGGATTCGCGACAATCTCTCTCGCCTGCTTCGCGTACAACGAGAGTCTCTCTGAAAATCAAAACAAAACAAAAAAAAAAAAAAAAACATAGGATCTTAAAATCGAAAGTGCCGATGGTGAGACATTACAGACTAAATTATTCCTTCCTTCCCCGGAGTTTTTTTTTTCTTTTTCTCATTCTAAGGAAATCAACCTGCAAATAAAAAAGAAAAAAACACACACAAACAACAAAGAGCAAAATTTAGTATTACAGATAGCCCTGATCAATCGGACTCTGGCTGAAACACAAAATTATATGGAATTATATAATATTAAATATAAAATAAAATTATATCAAAATAGCACAAAATAATTATTTAACACAACAGAATTTTCAACCTTAACTAAACTTACAAATAGACACATTTTTACTATAAAAAACATTTTTTTTATGTACACATGTAACAACAATTGAAATTTGTATTAAAAAAAACATTTTAATTGAATATCTGAGAAAAAGAAAATAATTAAGTTTGGTTATTCAGCATTCTACTGAGACTATCGGCATTCTGATGTAATTTGCCCTTTCTGTGAACAATATCAAAATTTAGGCTTTGAAGTACCAAAGCCCACCTTAAAAGTCTGGGATTAGATCCTGTATGATGTTTTAACCAAACTAAAGGGTTATGATCAGTTTCGATAATAAATTTATACTGACCATCTAAATAATATTTTAATTTAGTAACAGCAAAAATTATTGCTGCACATTCCTTTTCTATAGTGCTATAATTTTTCTCAGATTTTGAAAATTTTTTACTCAGAAATAGGATAGGGTGTTCATTTTCATTTTGATCTCTCTGAGATAAAACTACACCTATTCCTAAGTTTGAGGCATCACATTGAATGATAAATTGTTTTTGAAAGTCTGGACTGTAAAGTACAGGCTTCTTTATTAAAGTGTTCTTTAATTCTATGAATGCCTTTTCGCAGTTATTATTCCATATTACAGTTCCTTTCTTGGACTTCCCTTTTAACAGGTCGGATAAAGGCGCAGCAACTACCGAAAATTCTGGTATATACTTGCGATAGTACCCAACAAGACCTAGGAAAGCTCGTACTTCGGTTTTGCTTGAGGGACGTTCGAAATCGGTAATGGCTTTCACTTTAATATCACCTGGTGTTCTTTGACCTTGTCCTACAAAGTGTCCCAAATATTTAACACGAAGTTGAGCGAATTTGCACTTAAGGGGTTTTACAGTCAATTTCGCAAATCGAATCTTCTCCAGAACACATTTAAGATGTTGGATGTGATCAGACCAAGTAAGTGAATATATAGCTATGTCATCTAAATAAGGCACAGCAAAATGTTCGCAATTTTTTAATAAATCAGCCATTAACTTACTGAAATAGTAAGGAGCATTCTTCAAACCGAATGCCATTCTCAAAGGTTTATAAACACCAAATGTCGTCGTAAATGCAGCATATCTTTGAGCCTTAGGACTCAAAGGTATCTGCCAATAACCTCGTGTTAAGTCTAATAAAGATATGAACTTCGCTTTCGAAACGGATTCAACACGCTCTTCAATATTTGGTAATGGATAATATTGCGTCCTGGTAACCTCATTTAACCTGCGATAATCAATGCACGGACGAGGTTCTTTTCCAGGAGCTTCAACTAATATTAAAGGTGATGTGTAATCGGATTCACCTGGTTCCACCACCTTCAATTTCAACATCTTGTCTACTTCCGATTTCAGAATTTCTGTCTGTCGTGGGGACATTCGATATGGTTTAGCTATAATAGATTTATTAGATTCTAACTCGATGGCCAGTTCAGCCAGTTCTGTACAACCCGGTTCATTTGAAAAAATATCAATAAATTGAATCAAAAGTCTACTCAATTGTTTCTTCTGATCGTCCTCTAACTTTTCATTAAAAGAGCTTTCAGGAAAAGTCTCTAAAAGGGTAGATGAATTAATTTCAAAACTTGGGATATCTTCTTTCTCAGAATCAATATCTTCATTATCAGAATTAGAGGTAAAAATTAAATTAACATCTTCTGGACGCTGAAAATAAGGTTTTAACATATTTACATGGTATACATGTAATTTTTCCTTATCGGGAAATTGTATTACGTAATTTGTGTCCGATAGTCGTTTTACTACTTTTCCTGGACCTATCCAATGAACAGAAAATTTGTTTGATCTAGAAGGTGCAACAACTAACACAAGATCATTTTCTTTGAATTCTCTTTTCGTAGCCTTATGGTCATACCAAAGTTTTTGTTTTTCTTTAGCCTCTGTCATATTTTGCACAGCTAATTCTTGGCATCTTTTCATTCTATTTAAAAGATTAAAAACGTAAGCAATCACACTATCTTCTTCAATGGTTTTACCAGTTAGATTTTCATATAATAGTGTTACGGGTGTTCTTAAGTTCCGACCATGGACTAATTCTGCAGGAGAATATCCAATGCTATCATGAATGCAAGTTCTAAGAGCAAAAAGTGCCTGAGGTAAAATCTTCTGCCAATCTGTACCTTTTTCTAAGCAAAGGACTTTCAGTATTCTCTTTAAAGTTCTATGCAATCTCTCAACAGGATTGCTTTGAGGATGCTGAACGGAACTATGCACAACTTTAATACCAAATTTTTCTAAAAATTCTGATGTTAGGACACTCATGAAGGATGTTCCTTGATCACTTTGCAACTCCCTAGGAAAACCCATGCGGCTAAATATCTGAAGAAAAGCATCAATCACAGTAGTAGAACGTATATCTGGTACTGGGATGGCATCTGGATACTTGGATGACATGCAAATGGCTGTTATAATATACCGGTTACCACAGGAAGTTATAGGTAAAGGACCACATGCATCAACGTTAATTCTTGTAAATATTTCCGGAATTACTGGAACCAGTTTCAAAGGAGCCCTTTTCTTATCTTGAGGCTTTCCTACTCGTTGACATTTGTCACAAGATTTAACAAAATTTTCAATTTCTTTAAAGCAGTTAGGCCAGTAGAAAGTTTTGCACAGCATATCTTTTGTTTTAGTTATACCTAAATGAGCTGCAGTTATCTCATGGCAGATCCCTTTTAGTTGGTTGCGAAACTTCTTGGGCACAACTAATAATCTTCTTACAGTTCCATCATTGTCCATTTTATTATAAAACAACAATTGATTTATTATAATATATTTATTGTCTTTTGAAGATTGTCGTTTAGCTTGCTCAAAGAGAGGTTTCAAATCTTCGCACACCTTTTGTTCCCGAGCAAATTCTTCTGGAGATGTTTTTATCAAATCCATCCCTTCAACTTCGGTTTCTAATGGTGGCAAAATTGTATTTTGCTCTAATTCTTCATTTTGTTTAGTTTGGAAGCAAGACCTAGAAGATTCTATTTCAGAATCAATAATCTCTTTATTCGTGCTATTTTCCTTCCGTCTTCTTTGAGCTCGAGTTTCTATAGCATTTATCATATGTATTTTCACCTCCTCATGCTTTTTAATTTCCTGAAATAAAGCGGCTGTTTTGTTTCCCAGTAAATATCTTCCTTGATCCAAAGAATCTCGAAGAACTGCTGCCTTTGTCAAAATGTGACCTAATTCACAATTTATTTCAACCTCGGCAATAGGTAAGCATACTAAAGTTTCATCAAGAGGTGTTCTTAGCCAAACCTTTTCCTTCGTGAACATATCAGGTTTCACGTATTTTCCACAAATCAAATCAAGAGTTGCTCCAGTGTCTCTTAAGATTGGCATTTGAATTCCATTAACAGTGCCGATACTAGTGTAAGGAACCATCAACTCATTAAATGTACTTCTAGCAATTTCGCTGGATGCTACCGATTCTAAGTTCTTTTTTATTTTGTCACACTGAGGCCGCAAATGACTATAAGAACCACATTCATAACATCGGAGTTGTTTTCTTTTTTCGAATTCCTTTTCATGTGAATAATTAGAATTTTTATTCTCGACTTTTTTAGGAACACGAGATTTATAATTCAGAACTACTTCATTAAACTTAAAGGCACGGTTTTCATTTTGTTGACGAAAACCAAAATTATTTCGAGGGAGTTTTGCAAAATCTTTCGTCTTAAAACTATCTCTTAAACTTTCATATTCATCTATTTTCTCTGCCAGATCATACGGCGAATTTATTTTAAGCCATTCCGCCAAAAAATGTTCCTTAATTTCAATTGGCACACGACTTTTCAATTGATCTGTTACCATTAGTTCCTTAAGCTGTTCAAATGTCGTTATTTCTAATTCCGTAAGCCATTCCGTAAAGTAACTATTCAATTCTTGTGCATAGTTTCTCCATGATTTTTCTGACGTTTTCTGGTGTTTAAGAAACAATTGTCCTAAATTTTCGCTATTTAACTTGAATCGTTTAAGAATAATTTCCTTCACGTAATCGTAATCATCAGCCCTTTCTGGAGGTTCTCTAGCTAACATGTTAGATATCTCTGAAGGTAAAGCACTTACAAGATAAACTACCCATTCGTTTTTTGGAATATGAGCCATTTCTGCTCTACGCTCAAAATTTATTAAGTATAAACTCATCTCATCTTTCCTTTCATCGAATTTTGGCGTTATTTGCATTAATTGAATTTTTTGAGCATGTTCAGTCCTATTTGTAACTGATTCTGTGTTCGAAATTGCAGCATTTGAAGAGATTTCTAGACGTTTCATTTCTAAAATATGTTCTCTTTCTTCACGTCTAATTCTTTCTTCTTTTTCTATTTCTTCACGTCTAATTCTTTCTTCTTTTTCTTCTCGCCTAATTCTTTCCTCTTTTTCTAGTATTTCTCGCCTAACTCTTTCTTCTTTTTCATCCTGTTCCCTTTTAACTCTTTCCTCGATTACCCTATCTAATATACATTTTACTTCTTCCTCATTAAAGTTTTTACTAGTTAAAATTAATTTTTTAATATCTGGGATTTTAAAAGAATCTGGAACCATTTCCCCTAACTCTTCAGCTATTTCTACTAAATCTCCCTTTTTCCCCCGTGCTAAAAAAGCCATTTTATTTATTAACGCTTTATCTCAGAAGAGATGCTGTAATGAGAGGAAAAACAGACTACACCCACCTATATACAAAATTTCGTAAATAACTATTGAAATTATTTAACACACTCTACTAATATAAAACATATCTATAACATTTAAAAATTTAAACGAAAACAAACTATATTGTAATACAACAAATAGTGTATAAACAGCAAATCATATATTTGGAAAAGAAGAACAAGTTTAATATTAAATCTTCTACTCTCGATTTCAAGTTTTTTTTATCACCAAGCTAATACTTGATACTCAGATAAATTGAATTATTAATCAAAAATGTATAAATTTTATAAAATCAGATTCTTATACAAATACTACTATATTAAATCAGAAAATAAAATTATACATATTTTTGAATCCTTATTTAATTCAAAATATAAAACACTACAATTCTTAACAACAATATAAATTAAAAGCTTTAACTAATCTAAACCAGAAATCAGCTTTCGATTTTAAATCAATAAACTTAGTTAGTTAATCATACACGACATGAAAATGATAATAACGTACGATATTTTAAACAGTAAGAAAATATAAAAAACATATAAATAAATCTCACATTACTTTAAATTCAAACCTATTTGTAATCATGTACTTTCGTTTTCACATAACGAAATCAAAACCTTTCTAAAGTATATATTACTTTCATAAAATCTACTTTCAGTGAAACATTCAAAAAATTATGAATTTAAGTGTACTTTCGATTTTACACATTAATCTATAACAACATAGTTATTTTAACATATTCCTACGTGAATTGAAATACATCAACCACATAAAAATTATGAAATGCAAATTTATAATAAGATACACTTTTCTTATAAAAAATATTACACTGTAAATTCGAATACACGAAATACAGAAATTAGCTTTGTAATATGGAATACACCATTTACAAACTTATAAACAAAGTTAATTGATATAACATGAAAAACTCTAAATAAGATTGGAACTAAATATTCTATAAATTTATATAACATTCCAAACTATTTATTTTCAATAGTAGCCAGAGAAAGATTGATCAAAATGGCCTACCTGTATTCCAACATTGCGGCACGTAATCCATTATAGTGCACATAATTAATTTCCATAGTGGATGCTAATGCAAAGCATTAAAAAAGCATCAAACCGCTGCCACCAAAAACATAAGTTTGTTATGAAACAAACAAACAAATAAATGACTCCAATTTTGAAACATACACATTTAATTAAAAAATGAACAAAATTTACAAGGAGCCATGTATGGGTTCGCGACAATCTCTCTCGCCTGCTTCGCGTACAACGAGAGTCTCTCTGAAAATCAAAACAAAATAAAAAAAAACAAAAAAAACATAGGATCTTAAAATCGAAAGTGCCGATGGTGAGACATTACAATAGGTTAGCTTTTGAGAAAGCAAAGAAATTATATGGGAACACCAGAATACAAGCGTTAAATTTGATTGATTTTAGTTTAATAAGTTAGAGGAACAGGGCGCTTAATCTTCCTCATTATAATTACGTTTATTCTAACTATTATTTTATACCCATTAAAGGATATTAGGCAATTTACATTGTAACCATTATTTTAAGGATTATACTTATATTAGTATTTAAGTTATTCTAAGCAACCAAATAAATTTAAAAGAAGACATAAATTTCTATTTTTTTTAGTTTTTTTAAGCACTATGCAATGGATACGTAGTATTAAGCAATTTTTATATTTATTATAAAATTATTATTCTGTGTTAGAGTACTCATCCATAAAAAGGTGGGTTATATAATTTATATGTCACAAAGTAGTATTCACAGAAAACTTTTTCAGAAACATTACTGAGAATAAATATATAGAAACTCACTCTATGTGGGAATCTTATTTAATCGGTTGGTGAAAAATTGAGGGCTACAATCAGACAGCCAAATTAAAGATATTTTAACAAATACCAAAAATGTATTTTTAAATAAACACACTAAGGACATATTTGGTAAAGCGTAGCTTATACTATGAGAATTTTGCCCATTTACTTTGTATTCTGTGAAGCATTTTATGTATAGAAAAGCAATATTTAAACATCTCAGAAGAGTCAGCACAGAAAAATCTCAAGCTCTCAAACTGAAGTATAAGTATATAATAAAGAAAAAAAGCAGCATTTGTCTTCTTTTATACTACAATTTGGGATAGAAATTGGAAATATCCCTCCAAAAATGTAGTTTTATATCTATATTACAGTGAGCTGAATTTTTAAAATTATTAATAATTGAAACGGGTTTTTTTGATAAAAATTATTGAATTTTATCTTGTATATACATAAAACTTAACCATTTTGAAAATTTATTTTCATGATATCTCAATTTCTTTAAGATCTATTTAATTATCTCATTTTGTGGGCATATGTTCGAATGTTTAGGAAAAAAACATGTGTTATTTCATCTTCGGTGTGTCTAAAATTTATCTTCTGGGATATTCTCAGTTAAGACAATTTCTGTTTTTGAAATTTTGTTACAATATTTATACATAAAATTTGAAATTATACTTATACACTCCTATTTTACACTAATTTCATATACATAAAAAATAAGATAGACACTCTATTTGCAATCTAATTTCATATATATAAAAAAATAAGATTTGGTATAAACTGTGGTGTCAGTTACGTAAGTATATAATTGGTTTTAATTTATACCATATCTTTTATATTAAATATTGAGTAGGGTTATCATAAATTAATTTTGTGAGAGAGATCTATGGAAAAAACTAATAATTAAATCTTTTTCCTTGATACGCAAATTAATACTGATACCTTAATTTTCATATATTCACTGTTTCAAAATCACAGGAAAACCATATACTTAATTTTCTTAAAGGAAATATACATAATTCATTATAGTAATTTTAAATTATTGAGCCTTTTTATTAACTTCTATTCTTATTTACAGTGGAACTTCTTATTCGAAGTGAACATTTAAGAATTTAAATTCGTAACCATGGCCAAAAAACAGCATAAACCAGTTTATAAGACGGTCGTAAACCCTTGCTTTAGTAAATTTATCGTTATAACATTCATTTCCCTTTTAAACATTTTTTTAAATCCTTCCAAAATGGTAATTCGAAAGTCGATTTCATATCATGATAATAAGCATTTTGCCAATAACTGTCAGTCTGGTGACACAGATTCTCAAGGCTCATAGAATGATAATAAATAGTTAAGTAAATAACTTACGGATACAGTTAAGTTTTTGTCTCGATAAGGTATATTTTTTTAGCTTCATAATTTGTAATTTTTTTCCAATCATTGATTGCGTCCGCAATCAATCTTAAACTTTTTCAAATTTCTAATCAATCAACCACAAAATTTATGTTTTTATTAAATTCATAAAAAAACTAAAAATTAATTTTTATTGATGTATTTACGCTTTGGTAGCGTAAGTTTTTATGTAATTAATACATAAAAAGTTAGCGTACGCTATTTGAAAATATGTTATCTAAAGTTTAATAAAATATTCTTTCTTATGCATTTGTTTTGCAATTTTATATTCATCAATATAGCAACCAAGATTTTTTTACTGAAATTTTAAGACTTCTGTACACTTAAATGAAACATTAACCTTGAAAAATCTGTATGGAACTTATTAAATTATTGAAGCCATGCATGAATTGTTGATTATAAATTACCAATTATTGAAGCCATCTTCCATGCATTTAATTAATAATTTGCTCAATAGTTGCTCTTCAACTTTTGTGTAAGAAACATAAAGTAAAAGTCGTTTGTAATATAAACATAAACAAGTAAAAATGTTATCAAATAAAAAAATGTCTTGAATTATATTCAAATGCATTCGGCGAAAAGAATGAAAATCGATTGTAAATACAGATGTAAAGTAGAAAAAAATGGCTTTAAAAGAAAACATTCTATACACTTGTATTAAGCAGAGTTCTGAGGAAGAATAAATATTTAAGAAAAGCGTTCTGCGAAAAGTATATTGAGTTGAAGAAATGAGTGAGGTGTGCATTAGTTAAGTGTGGAAGGATTGAAGGAAAAAAAAGTTGTTGAGGAAAAGCGAATATCATGGCAAAAAATAAGTGAATTGAATCTAAGAAGATATCAATTGAAAAATAACTGGATGTAAATTTTAAAAAAATTATTAAATATTTGAATGCATCAAAAAAACATTTGATTAGCATTAACAATTGGAATAAAAGTGAAAACTTTCACCATCCCATAAATAGAAATGAAAATAAAATCTATCAAATAAGTATACTATTGCTTTTCAGAAAACTGCCTTACTGAAGACATTTAGTGAAATGGATTCCTTTTTCATTTGAACAAATCACACATGCCTAGAAATAATGTTTTATTCTAACTTATTACCCTAATTTATTGCTTTTTAATTAAGAAATAAAAAGTTAACTGTTTTGTTAATTTTAATCCATGATACAATGCGTTAATTTCTTACGTGAGGAAAAGATTTAAAATTAAATTTAAAAAATGTTTCTCTCTCATTACATGTAGAAACCAGTTTGCAAGATAATTATGAATACATCGCCAATAAATTTTGTCGTAAGTATTATTTATTCAACTGTTTTTTATCTTTTTAGGAAACTGTAAATTTAAAGCTAATAATATAATTGACTCTCTTAAATAACACAAATAATTACCATTTTGTACAATGTAAAATAGATTATCAAAAGATAACACAAAAAAGCAAAACCCCATTATATTTACGTAAGAGAGTGCAAGACGAAGAATATTCTATAATATTAAGCAGCTAATTTATTTTATAGTTAGGAAAAATTTTTTCAATAATTAATTTAAAGGCAATACTTTGGAATTTATATATTGCAATATTTAATCTCAAATCTTTCATCGCACTTGCTGACTTTGACAGTTATGACAGATTAATTCGAATAAGAAGAATTTTCATTCTTAAAATCGCTTGCAGCATCTTAAAGTCATTGCAATGTTCGATTTGATGTAAAGTATTGCTAAAAGTATTATGCTAATTTCTATTACGTATTTTGTGTACAAGTGCTCTTCCTATGACATCAAGTAATGTTTAATCCAACAGCTGAAAGCTTTTATAAGAATTTATTTACTCACCCACGGGGAATTTATTATCACTGCTGAGAGATTTTCATAGATAATAGGCCGTATTCATATGTCTCAAGTGAGAAAATCGGTGATATTCTCTGAAGATTTCCGGAGATATTCGAAAACGAAAAGTAGAAATGCAGTACTTATCCCTTTTCTGTGTAGCATTTTCTTGGACTAATATGGGACATTTCATTCTGAAGAACGTGTTTCTATCACTAAGACGCGCTCTGTTCTGGGGCTCTTCGTCTAACACAGTTTAGTAGATAAATTAAGACTTGAAAAATTATCGGGCATCTATTGCATATATGTCTTCTAAAAAGACTTTTCACAGACAGAAGGCTTCATTCATTTGTCACGAAATATTTAAATTCCGGAAGTGCGCAAATACTCGCCCTTTGAGAGTTACAATGAGAAATCAGTAAGACAACATTCATCAATAAAATTTCAGTGGCGACTCCAGTGGTGAACATAAGATTTTCCATACAGAGAAAACCTCGAAAAATCTCTAGGAAGCTAAGGCCAAATAAAAGGGTCGATTTAAACTTTCAGGAGTTATATGAAAATATCATTTTGTGTAGTGTCTTGAATTAAAAAAACTAATTGTAAAATATTTGGCCCTCCCAAAATGTGTCAGGCATTTTTACAGTTATCAAAATCCCAAATGAAACGTATGCCCACGTATCACTTTCTGGTACATGGGCGTACGTTCCATTTGGTACAGAGACTCTACAGAATATGCAATTTTAGCAGGGAACTTTGTGAATACCTTGTTTTAGCGAAACAGATTTTTTTTTATTATTTTGCAATAAAGTTGCTGTGAAAGAATCAACAGGCAGTCGTTTGAAGTTGAGGAATTTTATTATACAGTTCTAAATAGGATTTTAAGATTAAAATCTTTTACTTAAATTTAATGATTAAATGTATAAAATGGTAGAAAAGAGCTTCTCTGCAATATTTAAGAAAAGCACAAACACTTTTATCTTGAGTACACATTCTTTATGTGTTAAAGGACAACCAATACTGTTGCATAGAACTGCAGGAATTCTGAATCATAATGATAGTTGAAACTATATGATAGCCGAAACAAGGATACTTGTAAGGATGAATCATGTACCTCTGTTGAAATGAGGATGGGAATATGGACAATATTTTTTTACTTTAGCTGCGTGGACGCTTGTCTTGAGGACTCTATACAGCTATACTGGAATATTGATGGATTACGATGATTAAAAATCTACGATGCTGTAGTTCTATGGCTGTTACAGGATGAGTACAGTACGTTTGGGGTATATTGATAAATACTTCATGAACTTGAGGAGAAGTTACTATAATCTAAATAAAGGAATGAGAATTAAGGTTTCTACGTTCACTCTTGCATGCTTATCATGATGGCAACTTAAATACTTCTGTAATAATTTTGAAATGTTGATTAATAATGGTAATTGAAAACTATGGTTGCATGAATGCTTATAATGATTATTGTAGCACCGTTTTGGAATATTGAGAGATATCTATGGTTGAGAATCTGTTATAAATGTTATAATATAGTTAGTTTTCATGAAGATTGTAGTACATCTGCTGGAGGATTGATTACTTATGCATGATGTGCAAGAAGTCAACTGCTGAAAAATTGTAAAAATACACATCAAAGAATAATTATTGGTGGATATTATCTACATTAGCTTGAAGTTTATGGATGTATTGAAGATTAATGTGTGTGGGCGTAGCATTAAAAAATAATTCTACTAACTCACAAGAAGGTATATGCACGACCACTAAGTATTACGATCCCCAATTTCACTTTTGGTCTTTGAAATGAACACAAATCCATGAAAATGTCTTAACAAATGTAATGATAAAATATTAAAAATTACGCTCAATATTTTATAACTTCATCAAAAATTTAAATAGTTGAAGAAATATGGATGAGGATTTAATGGAAGCATTATTTCAATTTTAACAAGCACATTTAATGTCCCACTTATTATATAAATACTTATTTATGAGATGAAACTAACTTGCCGAGGTGTTGTTTAAATGTTCAATAATTATTAATTAAATTAAATTAAAGAACCAAACACTTCAAGAAATACAAAACAACAACGCGTAGAAACGCGAGTTTAACAATTCACTTCTGAGTTTTATAACGTTTAGGTCCAACTCACTTTAGTTCACTTCAAGGATCATTGCTAGTTCAGTTCAGTTCAAATATTATTTGGGTAGTTAGCGAGGTACTCGACACAAAATCTTTCAGTGGTTATTAACCAAGATGAAATAATTAAACAGCCTATGTGTTAGATTTGAAGATAATATTGAGAGAATAAAAGATTTAAGTCCATTTTCAATTTAGAGATAATAGTATTGACAAAGAGGCATGTTTATATTAACTTTAGGTAAAAGCTTCCAAATATGCACTTTTGGAGATTTAGTGGAGAGAAGTCTAGCATTTAAATAAGAATGAAAAATTATCATCAAGAAAAAAATATTATTGAAATTAGAAATCTTATATATAAATTTAAAAAATCCTTTTTGAGTTTTTTTTTTTAATTTTTTAATGTATATGATTTCCGTGATGACAATGTGTTTAATACAACTAGTTTAAGCCTTTTCTTAAAAGCGTTCGAATCAAGATTTTAAGAATACGAAATATAATTTAAGAATTTTAATGTTATGAAATAAAAATAATCAGAATCTATATAAAATTGTATGTTTTTATTTTTTAACTTAAAACTGAATATATAATTCTATAATAATATATTCAAATAAATAAACAGCTTAGGAATTCTTAGTCTCAATTTCTTAATATTTTATATTTCAATAAATCTTATGTTGTATATCTGAGGGAAGACTTATTCTCTTAAATTTATTCCTATAAAAATACAGAATAAATTCTTTTAAGTTATTTTTATTACCTAATTCCGAAATATAATTTATTTTACTAATTATAAAAATTCAGAGAATGTGCTGTTTTATCTTTTAATTTAGTTATTCATTTTCTTATTTTTTTCTATTTAAAATTTTTAATTATATTTTATGCATTTTTCACATTTTATCCTAATTTTTCATGCAAAGATTTCACTTCAGGATACTAATTGTCTGCCATCAGCTTTTTCTAAGAAAATGAATACCATGGCTCTGCGACATATTTTTCTATGGCACTGTAAAGAACTTACACTTCGAAAGTTTTATAATTTATATATACACAAGCATATAAAATATCAGTGAATAAAAACACCTATTTTCTGCAAATATAGAATTCAATTGTATTGTATTGATTTATGAATTTCGCAAGCATTGCAGTTATGAGAATCAATAAAACTGCGACACTTTTCTAAAAAATAGATAACACAGAGATAAGTAAAATCTTGTAAAATTGACCTTGCTGATTTTAGATAAGTGTTTCCTCAGACGATTTCATCCGGTTAATGCCACCACTGAGAATGCGTATAAAACAACGTTTTAACACATTTGGCTAGTCATCTTTTTCGGAAATCGATTAGTTAATTGAGGAAAGTACCGATTCAGGTGTCGACTGTGCTAATTAATAGTAATTACCATCGTTATGGAGTAATTCAGTAATGTGTAAATTTTCACGTGCACTAATACTCTAATTAATGAATGACTCTGCCATTGATGAAGCAAATATCCTAATGAGATGGAAAATAAGGAACAATTATTTTACTTCTTCCATCATCCAATTTCAGGTTAGGTAGTTTTTTCCGTTAGATACTTAAATAAAATTATTGTAACATATGTACTTGCTGTATTGGTTGAAATGCTCCAACTTTTATATTTGGACTCAAAACTTTGTCGTCAAGCATTTTTAACAGTCGTTATTATTAAGAATAAATAAAAAATACCACAGTTCTATTTATAAAACATAAACTATAATAAAATATAATGTCAGAAGACTTGTATAAATTATTTTAAATAAGAAAGGAGTTTAAATGCACACGAACGCAAAAGAAAGCAAAAAATTTTTATTTCACAATATTTGTGAGTCCTTTTGCGTTAAATCTTTAAGCATATCACCACAATTATATGTCATATAAATTCTGAGAATTTATTCATATAGTAAACTTTATTTATTATTTTCCGCGTGAATTTTTGAATGCATCATTTTAAGACAAAAGTGCAATATTTGAAATTGAATGCTTATGTTTGTATCCTCCAATTTTTTTTAAAAAAAACAGACATTTCTGGGGCTATGATAAAGTTTACTTCCCTTTTAATGGTCTATATGGAAAATATTGATAAAATCTTATCTTTTAGAATTCAGAAGACAACATGATCTCATTCGTCTCCGAAAAATCGTGATAAAATTCAAACTTTTCTTCTAAAAATTGAAGAATGATGTAAAGAATAAGAAACTTAAAAGTGTAGTTGTTACTTATGACACTATGACAAGACAAGCTCGCTATGTTGTTGGCTATGTGAAGTTAAGTCAGTAGGGCATGTCTTCCGTTTAACCAGAGCACTACGAAGGTGAAAGCACAACTTTGCCCCAAACTCCCCCAGATAGATGGCACCACCAGAGGATTCACTCTCTCAATTTTGACATTGATCTGGAGAAGGAGGAAATCTCCAGACCATTACACCCAGGCTAACTTGCTCAATGACCGACCACAGTATTTTCGATTCAACAGATTTAATGAGCACGAATATCGCCTCTACTCGGTGGGTCTTTGGCGGCATTGGGAATTGAACCCAGTTTTACGTATGGAAGGCTGATGCCCAAACCGCTAAGCTACCACGGCCCAGAAACTCAAACGTGATTCCACTAAGAGTATAGTTATAAATTTCTCGGTCAAAAAATTTTTCTCTTCATTTTAAATTCATAAATTCTTTATCTATAGTATAGTTTAATTGCACGAGGATTTTGAGTAATTACTTCATTAATAACTTTACTTTTAAATACTATATTCAATGGAAGAAAAACACCACCCAATAAATAAAATTCGCAAAATTATCAAGAAACAAATTAACCGAAATCCAAGAAACTCAATGAAAAAGAGAATCAGTTAGACAAATTGCAAAACAAGAACTTGTACTTAAGCCATATAAATTTCGAAAAGAACAGAAACACGGTTGCAAAGATGTCGATCTCTCCTTTGAAAGTCCGCAAAAGGCGCATGGAAGTATTTCATCTTTACTGACGAAAAACGTTTCACAATTGAACAATCCTAAAATTGATAAAATGACCGTAACTAGTCATCTGATCGTCCTGGAACTTCCAGGAAGAGTAGAACGTCGGTAAAAACCACAGTCAATTATGCTTTGGGGAGGCATTTGTGAATCTGGAAAAACTCCTTTGATTTTCATAGATCAAAGAGTCAAAATGAACAAGATCTTATAATCCAATGAGGTTTTACAGTTGGTTTTACTTCCTTAGGCCCAAAAAGATTTTTAAAACAGCCTCTGGACACTTTAACAAGACTCTTCCCCTTCTCATAGAGCAAAAGCAACGCAAGACTGGTGTCAAACAAATCATACAGATTTCATAGCTGTGGGAATGTGGTCCCATATTCACCTGACTCAAACCCAATGGACTATAGTATTTGGTCGTTTCTGTAATCAAGAGTATGCTCTAAGCGACATCAAAGTTTGGAATGCCTAAAGGCTACCCTTAAGAAGGAATGGGTTAAATTAAAACCTGATGAACTGCGGCCCATTGCAGAAAATTTTACGTGACGTATAAAACTCTGTATCAATGCCCAAGAGGGTCATTTTGAAAATACTAAATATGTTGTGTATCTAAGTAACGAAAGACTTAAGTAAAGTTAGTTTCTTGAAAATAAATTCCATGCTTTTAATACAATATTTTTTTATCAACAGGATAAAGTTATCAACCTGTAATTATGTTATAATTTAACCATATCTGAGAACACATTTCTGTAGCTTAAAATAGCATAATGTTTCAAATTACAACTCTGTTAACAAATATTAGTAATATGTTTGGATCAACAGGAAAATAGTGGAGTTAAATGTTTCTTACAAAACATTACTGGAATATCGAATTTCTGTGTCTTGTGTTGCCCTTTCCTTCTCTTATATATTCTTTCTTTAGGTATCACCTACTTTAACTATTAATGCTCATTGTCAAAACAGCATTTGCTTCAAATTATCAACTAGTTCATATCCAAATTATGAAATGTAAATATTCGTATTTCTTTAATGAAATTTAAAATTTAATATAATAAATCAAAACGTTTTTTGCAATAGATTTTTAAAAACTATGTTCTCTAAAAATCACGGTAGTTTCATTTAAATGCTTTAAGCAAACTTATAGATATTGAAATTGCGTTTTATGGGTAGTTTTATAAAAACTTTTCCTTGTAAAAATAGAGTTCAATTATACCAAGAATTTTGAAACATTTTGCACTTTCCTTATAAATTTATTTTAAAAAAAATCAAAAAAGTAATCATAGTTCGAAAATAATGAGCATATTAAAATAGGATTGAATATATTTGAAGTTGAGATAACAAAAAATGTTTCAGATTTAGAATGATAAATACCCTACCACCAATACCAGTTATAATTAATAAGAGAATACTAATTATTTAAATTTTGATACATATTCCCTTTGAAAATGGAGTGCAATAAATCCCTTTCAAACTTGTATATTTTATGTGCATATATAATAATGAAAAGTGCAATACAAAATGCTAAACACAAATTGTCTCATAATTTTAATTTATAATCACGAGATCGATTCGGAAACTGAGAAAGCAGTCACTCCATACTATGTCAAGAGAAAGACACTAGTCCTTAAAAATGTTTAACAAGCATAAATTGTCTTGGCATATTAGTTGTAGCTTGTAATAACTGGAAAGAACGTTTTTTATTTCGTTAAATTTGTTTCTGCATCTCTATTTTTGATGATGGAATTCGCTAGAGTTCAGTAATGTGAATGTGATGTAGAAATATTGATTAATTACTATGTATTAGCAGCATATTAATTATTTATGTTGCTAATACATATCAAAATTAACGATAAGTTTTTCACTGGACCAGAACAAAACCTTGCTTTCCGAATACAAAATCCACTGCTTTCTCATACACGCTTACGATATCCAGCCGAATAAGTGGAAAAATTCAGCTGAAAACGGTTGTGCCTTGAGGGTCAGATTCAGTAAAGATCTTGTACCAATTTCTTGTAAATATGGAGAAAGGAGAATATCAATTCAGGAGTTGAATTTGTTATTTGATCATGTTTAAAAATTAAAGAAGCAGTTTAAAACATCGGCAATAACCATATCTATCTCGTGTTTTTAAGAGTGCAATTTCAATACCACATTAATTAAAAGCTTATTTATTACTAAGAAGATCTGTACAGGACATTAGCTCTTCAAAGCATATGAATATTATCTACTGGTATAATGAAGAAATTTCGAAGGGAATGGCTGATAGTTTAACTTTTATTCGGTATAAATTATAATTTATTCATTGGTTAAATACAGATTAAAAAAACTAGAGTCAGTTATCTACATTTAGGGGTTTGGAGTGGCTATTAAATAGGAAGCGAAAAAACGAATGTAAGGAATAAAGACTGCAACATTTTTAATAATTTTATTTTGTCAGATGTTGCTGGCCTTTATACTTACTGCACACATAACAACTGTACGAGAAAAGGAATATGATGTGATATGAAAATGATTAGCTTTTAAACGCATTCATGAAAAACAGACAGTGTACATATATGTACATTGTCTGTAATAATAATGACATTGTACAGTAGGTAATGCATGTATTTAAATATATTTAAACAATGAAATTGTACAATAGGGTTTCTTAAACTCCATTTAAATGTTGTTGGTTGGATAAAAGTTGTTGGAATAACACGTTTAAGAAGAAGAAATGCTTCACAACATGTTTCTGATTTTGTTTGAGGTCGAGTTACAACCCACTAAGATTGCTGTTTATCATATTACAATATCATATCAATTGAGATTCCATGACTGGTTGCAAATTATAGAATCGATAGATTCAATGCAGTCATATAGCTCGTTCACCATTAAGAACTACGGAGAGGATAGGCGTTTACCTCATAACTTTAAAAGTGTGTATGTAATAAATGTACGTACATTTAAAGTTATGAAGGAAAAAACCCAAGATCAATTATAAATGTTATCAGCACTGAATAAGGAAATGGAAAAATTTACAAGATGACAAAAATATTCACGAACAGTTCAACGATGGTTGTAGCAGCATGAACTTTTAGTCTGATGAACGTGACTTTGGCTTCCTTAGATGCTACATTACTGACAAAAGCACGTGCAATGATGTGAATAGTTAAAAACATGGATGCAAATAATGTGATGTTCTATATTCTGATGAAAATGGGTCCTGTATTAGTTTCATAATGGTCATATTTGGATATGATGGTATCAAGGAAAGTGCACATTATCATCGATATCATTACACTCACTCATCACTGTTAGTCATAGTATATGATGCTGTCGGAGACATGTATCAGTCATTATTTTGATCGCACTTTTTGTCACTTTCAAGTTCATCTTTTCAGTCACTCTTTGTGTTAACTTTGAACAGTATTCAAGGGATTTATGTTTTGTTAAGTCCCATGGTTCTACCTTTTATTCGGGTCTTTCATTGTGCGACATTGACATTACCAAGATAATGCACAACCGAATGTTAATGGTATTTTAAGGAATTCCCTTGATAGAGAAGATTTTCGACGATTGCTCTGGCCAGCATGTTCTTCACATCTGTCATTAATAGTTTATGCGTAGTCAATAATGGTCGAGAGATTGGCTTGTCATTATACGTTAGTTATCACACAGTCGATGAATTGTTACACCGCATTGAAATTGTATGAGCAACTGTATCTGCCTGTATATACCATCCAATATTTGTTTGGCTCAATACTCATGCGTATAAATGTTGTTATTGCAGCTAGAGGTGATTGCATGTTCTTGTGATTAATTCTCAAATCTTTGTTTCCAAATTTTTTGAATTTTTTAATCACTTGTTATTGATTCTAAAGAGTGCAATTCCAAATTCAAAGAGGAGACTTTCTGATTTATAAAAATTGGATTTCCCAGAAAATTCACTGAATAGAGATATGAGATAGAATCTCTTGGCAACAAGCAGCAAACCCAAGGACCTCACTAAATTATTTTTCAATTGTAAATTGTGAAAATTTTTTACTGTTATAGTTCCTAATTCCCATAATTTTCATTTATCATTTAAGATTCATATTGTTACAAATTTGTAAATAATGATTATATTTGTCTTAAAATATCTCAGACAGATCAGAAATTCTCACATTTTGGGCAAAAATTGCGGTATTTAGACGTGTTGTAGTTTAAAAGCGGATTTCCTAATGATTTGGCGACTTGGCGACAGTTGGCGAGATTCTTGGCGACTTGGCGACGGTTGGCGAGATTTTTGGCGACTTGGCGAGAAATCGATACTTCTGGAAACATCCATCACCTAAGCTCTAGGACCAATATTTTCCGAGATAGCCTAGAAGCTTCCAGAGCCTTGGCGAAATTGGTAGATTTCTCCGCCAAGTCAGGTATAAATACCGCAGCCCGACATGGAGTAGAGTAGAGTATTGTGAAGACAGTCAGTGAGTGAATACGCGCGATTAGTTGTGACTGCTAGTTGTTCTCTGTCTGAGGTATTTGAGACCTGTGATTAGAAGCTGTTTCTTATTATTCTATCTGACGAATTGTAGCTGTGATTGTTACAGCGGGAATTTCGTTTACCTTGTGAAATTTTTACGAATAAAAGTCTTGTGTTCATTAAGTGGTTGCTTTATTCAACTCTCAATCGACACGAACCCGTGAAGCTCGGTACAACTGGTGTCAGAATCGGGATTGAAGAGTTGATGCAGCGTGTCACAAGAAAAATGGATATGGATTTAATGAAAAGTCTTCTCGAAAAATTAGCGGAGCAGATGGCTGAGATGAAAACTGAGATGAAAGCTGGACAAGAAGAGATGAAAGCTGGACAAGAAGAGATGAAAGCTAGACAAGAAGAGATGAAAGCTGGACAAGAAGAGATGAAAGCTGGACAAGAAGAGATGAAAGCTAGACAAGAAGAGATGAAAGCTGGACAAGAAGAGATTAAAACCGAGATGATGAAAGAGATAAAATCTGGACAGGAAGAGATGAAAGCTGGACAGGAGGAGCTTAAAAAGGAACTTAAGAAGGACATTGTAAGTGTTAAAGAAGAATTCTCCAACATCATTCAGGAGAAGATGAATGCAATGGAAGATAAGGTAACTTCAGTAGAAACTAAAGTTCTGGAGATAGAAGAAAACGTGGAAGAAGCATTAGACAATATCAATAAGGAGATTGAAAGCTTGAAGAAACAAATGTCAAACAGACATGAGGAACCCAACGTGACATTTGTGCCTTCCCTAGCCAATATTAAACTCTCAACATTTGATGGGAAATCATCCTGGCAAGTATACAAGACCCAGTTTATGATGGTAGCGGAAGCTAATGGATGGAATCCCCGAGCCCAAGCTTTTCACCTGGCGGCTTCTTTAAGAGGAGACGCGGCTGACATCCTCGAGACGCTTCCGGAGGAGCAGAGGCACGATTTCCAAGCCCTATCGAGTGCCCTTGAGTTGCGGTTTGGAGATAAGTGCACTAAAGAATATAGCAGACTACAGTTAAAGTCCCGCTATCAAAAAGCGGGTGAAAGTCTGCAAGAATTGGCTGCCGATATTCAACGACTTTCCCATCTAGCATTTTCGGACTGCCCAGCTGAGACACGTCAAGATCTGGCTCTCCATCACTTCATCGATAGTGTGAGGGATCCGGAGATACAGAAAACACTTAGACTCGCCGATGTCAAAGATATTGGATCTGCCCTAGTCTACGCACATAAGATAGAGGCTGCCCAGCAGGCCGCGCGTAAAGACCGGCACTCAATCAGAGCCGTCTCTACTACTGATACGGACTATGATCTCAGAAAGCAAATCGAAGATCTGCGGCGAAAATTCCGTAACTTAGAATTGAGTAAAGGTGGCAGAAACATGAAAATTCAGTGTTGGACTTGCGGTGGAGTCGGACACGTACGTAGATACTGTCCGAAAACAAAAGATGGTGGAATTCCTAAAATGGAAATACGTCAACGCAAAGAAACTCTTCATGGAAATACTGATGCATTATCAAGGAAACCGTGTAATGAAAGCTGCCGATATTGTTCTAGAGTAGAGAAGAACTATCAGCTGATAAATACTTCGGTACGCCAAGTTACTGTTTCACCTCCATCAAAACCAGACCCATGGAGTGATGAAGGACTTAGGGAAGCCCAAAAAGAAGACCCAGATATAAATCCAATTCTTGAATTGAAAGAATCTTCTAGTATGAGACCAAGTTGGCAGGATATCTCCACCTACAGTCCTGCTACTAAGCAATATTGGGCTCTTTGGGACTCACTCCATATAAGAAATGGTGTCTTATACAAGAAATGGGAGTCCGATGATGGACGTAATTTCAAATGGCAGCTTGTTCTTCCAAAATCAAGAATTTCAGATGTTTTGAAAGAATTGCACAGTAGCTCAACTGGAGGCCACTTCGGAGTAATGAAAACTCTACAGAAAGTTCGAGAACGCTTCTATTGGAGCAAAACGAGACAAGATGTAGAGAAATGGTGCCAATCTTGTGATGACTGTGCGGCACGTAAAGGACCGAAGAAACGTAGCCGAGGAAGGTTGCAGCGGTACAACGTAGGAGCACCTTTTGAGAGGATAGCATTGGACATTTTGGGTCCTTTACCACGATCCTCAAATGGCAACAAATACATACTAGTTGTCATGGACTACTTTACTAAGTGGCCTGAAGCGTTTGCAATCCCCGATCAAGAGGCGACTACAGTAGCCGAGGTTCTAGTGCAACAATGGGTTTCCAGATTCGGCACACCCTTACAAATTCATTCTGATCAAGGGACAAATTTCACCTCTGTTGTGTTTAAAGGAATGTGTCAAATTCTCGGAATAGACAAGACGCAGACCACGCCACTACACCCACAATCGGATGGCATGGTAGAGAGGTTTAACAGAACCATCTTGAATAACCTCTCCCTTATGGTTTCCAGAAATCAGCAAGATTGGGATTTGAAGCTACCGCTGTTTCTTCTTGCATATCGCAGTGCTGTCCATGAGACTACCGGATATACTCCTTCACAGATGCTCTTTGGTCGCGAACTTCGTCTCCCTTGTGATCTTCAGTTTGGTCGTCCACCGGATACATCTTCATCGCCAGAGGAATACCTTCGAGACCTTCAGGCACGTCTTGAAGATGTCCATAACTTCGCTCGAGACCGAATCAACCTGACGACCGAAAGAATGAAGACAAGGTATGACACAAGAGCGACGGGACATGAATTCCAAGAAGGTGACAAAGTTTGGTTGTGGAACCCGATTCGACGTAAAGGACTTTCTCCAAAGTTGCAAGCCAACTGGGAAGGTCCCTACACAGTCCTAAAAAGACTGAACGACGTCGTGGTTCGTATAAGAAAATCATCTGCTTCAAAACCAAAGGTAGTACATTATGATAGATTAGCTCCTTATCGTAATGTAGAGTAAAAATCAGTAGACCATGGTCTGTTTGTAAATAGTATAGATAATTTTAATCTTTTCTATTTTCTTGTATTTATAGTTGCTTGTGTATGTAATGTACTCTGTATCCTCTTGAAATGTAAATTCTTTTATATTAAATTTGGCCTCCTATCAGGGGATTGTACTGCCCGGGACGTGCAGTCCTTGAGAGGGGGCAATGTTACAAATTTGTAAATAATGATTATATTTGTCTTAAAATATCTCAGACAGATCAGAAATTCTCACATTTTGGGCAAAAATTGCGGTATTTAGACGTGTTGTAGTTTAAAAGCGGATTTCCTAATGATTTGGCGACTTGGCGACAGTTGGCGAGATTCTTGGCGACTTGGCGACGGTTGGCGAGATTTTTGGCGACTTGGCGAGAAATCGATACTTCTGGAAACATCCATCACCTAAGCTCTAGGACCAATATTTTCCGAGATAGCCTAGAAGCTTCCAGAGCCTTGGCGAAATTGGTAGATTTCTCCGCCAAGTCAGGTATAAATACCGCAGCCCGACATAGAGTAGAGAGAGTATTGTGAAGACAGTCAGTGAGTGAATACGCGCGATTAGTTGTGACTGCTAGTTGTTCTCTGTCTGAGGTATTTGAGACCTGTGATTAGAAGCTGTTTCTTATTATTCTATCTGACGAATTGTAGCTGTGATTGTTACAGCGGGAATTTCGTTTACCTTGTGAAATTTTTACGAATAAAAGTCTTGTGTTCATTAAGTGGTTGCTTTATTCAACTCTCAATCGACACGAACCCGTGAAGCTCGGTACAATATATATATATATATATATATATATATATATATATATATATATATATATATATATATATATATATATATATATAAGAAGGACATTATAATTTTTAAAAGGCTTATGAAGGGGCATGGTAAAAAAAGATTGAGTTCAAACAGATGCGTATTATTATTGGAAGTTAGGCAAGTTCAGGCGAACCAACTATTGTTTTATAGTCATGTTACTGTTACTTAATAAATACTAATTAAAAGTATAATAGTGATTTGACAGCGATTCTAAAACAATAAACTAAATACTAATGTTAGTCTTATTGATTGATAACAGTACTGGTGAAAGAGACCATCTAATTGGGAAACTGAGGCTTAGGACTACAGAAACTCGTCAGTGGAGGATTCATTTCTAATCATTCCTGTCTCAATCATTCATTCTTAGAGAATATATGAACATCAAATATTTATAGCACTTAAATATTCTACTAATGTCTTACTACTATTTGCGCCGAGCTGGCAGCCGAATGGTTAGCGCTCTTGCCTTCGGTTCAACAGTTCGTGGGTTCGAATCCCACCTTGGGCATGGATGTTTGTAGTGGTTCGGAATCCACTTTAAGCCGTAAATCCCGGTCTAATTAGCCCTCGTGTGCAAAAAATGACCGTTGAGCGACAAACAAGCAAACAAGCAAGTACTACTATCTGCTCCAAGTGTTTAAATGAACAGGCCTCTCTTGAACCTATTCTTCAATGCCTTGGTCTCTCCGGGAGAGATCTGATGGAGAATCCATTTATGGTGCTGGACTTTTTGAGGAGTACGCGCTCATGGACCTGGTCTAGCGCTGCTGACCTCGGGGGCACGCAACAACAACAACAACTAATGTCTTGGGATGAGGAAAAACTGGTGAATTTGATTTAATTGTAGATGAAGATGGTGATGTTTAAGGCTTATCACACACATAAGCTAATTAGTAATAATAGCTCATTCATAAGATATGGTATGACTGATAGATGAGATAGATGAGAGAAAGAGACAAAACACACATTACTGTCTGGTATCAGAAAATGTTCACTAAAAGAAAATTACCACCACAATTAAGTTTATGTAGTTAAAAACAATGTAAATATAATTAAATTAATTCCTTTGTCTTGATAATATTTATTTGTCAGCTTCATAAGCACTCAATGTTTTATTTAAATTGATTTCATGCGGCATTCTGTAAAAAGAAAAAAGATTTTAATTTAAAGATGAATAATGAAAAAATAATGCTTTTAAAATATATTGTAAAGTATTTTTTTTTATCATGTCTGGAATAAAGTATTAATTTCTCAATTTAAGACAATATATTAATCAAATGATTTTTTTAATGACTTTTGAATAATTATTAGATAATTATTAATAAGTGTAATAAGTTTAAGAGGTTGAAAATAACTCAACTGAATGCTAAATTAATTAATGCTTTGATTTAGAAAAACTGATATTTATTTAGTTTGTTCTATAACGATCAACTCCTCTTTCGCACATTGAAAAGCTAATTCATTTTGGAACTAAAGCGGATACCGGACTACTGTAACGTGCATGCCCGAAATGGTATTCCAAATAGTGAACTGTCGCTTGGTAAGACTTAGAGTATATATATATATATATATATATATATATATATATATATATATATATATATATATATATATATATATATATATATATATATATATATATATATACATATATATATATATATATATATATATATATATATATAATCGAAGCAATATGCGTGAATTATTATTCACTTAATTTCATGTTAATAAGTTCTATGCAATGATTTTTAACTCACGTCGAAGTTTTAGAAAAATGGGAGGTGGTTGTTTGACGAGAAACAAGTCATTCTTTTGCCATGAAGGTAGCGGGTTGAATACTTGATTTTTCCAATGAATTGAGCTCAGAACGGGTTCATGTATTCCATATTTTATGTTGGTCTAATATTCCGATTCTTGTACACTGTGAAGTAAAAAGTGCCAGCTCAGATGAGGATTTGGTTACTTGTCCCATGGTCAAAAATGTTGAGCGGATGGCTGAATTACTGGATTTGTTAGCAAAAACAGCCAACTGAAAATGAACGCAATAAAACAAACACTATAAGAAAACGAAGTCACAGTAATCTGCTGTGAGATAGTATCACTTTCCATTCAAAAGGTAATGGGTTCGAAACCTGTTTCAGCCAAAGAACCTCACGCTGAGAGGATCTTTATATGTAAAGTCTCCCTTAAGATTCAGTGTTACTATGCTGTTGTGGTGTAATATGATGAGAAAGATAACTGTTCAGATTTCTACATCGTCATTTGTCTGCGATTTAAAATCAGGAAATGATTGGTAATCTATAACAGCATTTATTTGTAAGCGGAAATGTATCGCAATATCAAAAGCAGAAAAAACTAATTCCATCTTTGCGGAAACTGCTCAGTTCGAAATAGATGAAGAAGGAAAATGTCATAAAAAAAACTAAATAAAATAAGTAACTAGATACGTGTATATCGTTGAAAAATCTTTCCAACTAATGTTTTCGCTTCTGCTGGTAGTTCTAGAACGATTCTGATGAACTTGACTGAGCAGTGCGACGAACTTTCATTGGAATCGTTGTTCTCTCTTTGACCTTCCATTGTGAGATGAAGTTTTGTTTTTTATTGAAAAGGAATTTTAGAGTAATAGAAAACGATATTAGTTTATAAAATCATTTTTTTAATGAAGTATATCCGGATATTAAGATTCTCATTCAAAAATATAATTCAAATATAAGCAAAATTATTCTATTCATAATCTACAAATTAATGCTCATTAAACATAAAAATAATGAAACATAGGTTTAAAATTTCTAAATTTATAGAGTTAAAATCTGATTCTGAAAACAGTTCTTCAATCATTCGAATTTTTTGTAAGAACAATACAAAATTTGAGATACACTTTCAAATAATGGTAATTTTAACTAAAATGAAAATCAAAACAAGATAAACAAATTTCTCATTTTTTGAGACCTGATTATTCTCAGAAAACACATGAATAAGGAAAAATGAGACTTTAATTTCCCCGAATTCAAATCCTATTCATGAATGATTTCCATCCCTTTCCAATTTTTTATGTTAAGAAACTTGAGATATGTTTTATTTGATATTATAAATTTTAAATGAAATTTTTAGTAAAACGAAAATAATAATTGAAATTTTTTGTCTTTTCTATGTATGATAAAATAACATGTGGGAACTACAAAAATAATAACTTTTTTCTCTGTTGTTAAAATCTAAGCCATAAACGGTTTTTATATTTTTTCAGTTCTTTATCAAAAATAAAATGAATTAAAAAAATTATTTAATACCGGAAATCGTAATTCAAATAAAAATTTTCAAAAGTTTAAACTAAAGAAATGTCACTATTATCCAATTTCTTTTGCTTAAATTTCGCTTGAAATTTTCTTTTAAGTAGATCTTTTAAAAATTCAAATACTTACAAAACGAAAATAATAGGATAAGCTTCTAGAAACACGTTCTTTTAAGTAGTTCTTTTAAGAATTCAAATTCTTACAAAACGAAAATAAGAGGATAAGCTTCTAGAAACACGTTCTTTTAAGTAGTTCTTTTAAGAATTCAAATTCTTACAAAACGAAAATAAGAGGATAAGCTTCTAGAAACACGTTCTTTTAAGTAGTTCTTTTAAGAATTCAAATTCTTACAAAACGAAAATAAGAGGATAAGCTTCTAGAAACACGTTCTTTTAAATAGTTCTTTTAAAAATTCAAATATTTATAAAACGAAAATAAGAGGATAAGCTTCTAGAAACACGTTCTTTTAAGTAGTTCTTTTAAAAATTCAAATTCTTACAAAACGAAAATAAGAGGATAAACTTCTAGAAACACGTTCTTTTAAGTAGTTCTTTTAAACATTCAAATTCTTACAAAACGAAAATAAGAGGATAAGCTTCTAGAAACACGTCCTTTTAAGTAGTTCTTTTAAGAATTCAAATTCTTACAAAACGAAAATAAGAGGATAAGCTTCTAGAAACACGTTCTTTTAAGTAGTTCTTTTAAAAATTCAAATATTTATAAAACGAAAATAAGAGGATAAGTTTCTAGAAACACGTTCTTTTAAAAATTTAAATACTTACAAAACGAAAATAAGAGGATAAGCTTCTAGAAACACGTTCTTTTAAGTAGTTCTTTTAAAAATTCAAATACTTACAAAACGAAAATAAGAGGATAAGCTTCTAGAAACACGATGCAGTTATGGAAAAAGATTGGAAATAAAAGTTTAAATTAGTTTGGAAATATGTCTTATTCTCTCTATTATAAAAATTAATTTAAACCATTTAATAATATTTGTGAAAAAATGTTCTAAAAGCATTTTACCATATAATTTAGATTTAGATTTATTTTACCATCAGATCAAATTCAACGTAAAAAAAGATATGCCCATCGCTAAAATTTCTGTTAAAGAAAATGAGTAATTTTCTCAATTAACAGAATATAAAAATTCTTATATTCGAACATCAAAAAAATTTTATTATTTTATTTTTGAAGTTTATGGTTTGCTTTCCATTTTATTAAATTATTAACTTTTATCATCTGTCCATTTGATGCACCTAAAATGTAGAGTTAAATAATATTTCTCATTACAGATGAGACTTTGATGTATATTCACACATACATAAGGCTTTTTTTTTCAAGAATAATGTCAGCAGAAGAGACGTTTTTGTTGACGATAGAGAGTTTACGAGATTGACTCGTAATAAAATTAATATTTTGCACAAAATTTTTTTCAGAAGCATGGTCTTATAAAAGGGATTATGTGGGCACGCAAAACTCATCCATTTGGTTTACGACCTCTATAACCAATCATTCTTCGAAAAACCTTTCCTTTCTCAAAAAAAAAAAAAAATAAATAAAAAAATCTAAACATCGAATATATGTGACCATACTTGATGCTTTTTAATAGAATTTGTGAAAATAATGTATAAATAAAAGTAAGTTTAAAATACAAATATTAAGCAAATCCAAGTTATTCTAAAATTTATTTCACAAAATATGTGAAAAAGAATACTAGTAAAAAGAAAATTAGGGAAAATTTAAAAAAGCATTCTATTTTAATTCCAAAAAGAAATGTGAAATTTTATTATGAATGTCTGTTCTATTTGTTTTTATGATACGAAATATGTTATTTTTATAATTTTATCATGTAATGATCGTTTTAATGATTTAGTATAAGAGTTTCCGAGGCGTCAGTATATATAATTCTAGGGCAATAGTTTAAGAACACTTTGCTTAAATTTGTGGTGCTAGTTTTCTCTTGTATCTGAAATAAATTGTGATATTTTAGATAATCATACATATTTATTTACTTTTATTCGGTAAACAAATAAAAATATACAGTTTTCTAATATATAAAAATTTATTTTTAATTATAAGTGTACATTTTTATTTGTTACCTTTTTAGTTCATAGCTATAAAAATGATTATGAAAAATACTTAACAACAAAAATTAACTGAATCCTATCTATCGTTGTATAATGTTGTTATTTCAAAATGCAAATAATTTAATCCAGCTTAGGTAAAATAATAAATATTTTGTGATATCAAAGAATTTAACAGATGATGACTCTTTGTGTGTGAATAATTTAATATTAATTTAAAATCAAGTTAAAGAATCGGATGCAGATAAAAATAATTATATTAAATATTGTTGTTTGACTCTAAAAATACATTTTTTTTAAAAAAAATAAGCGTCACCGTTTTAATTTTCATGCTATTAAGCCTTAATAAAAAAAATCATATGTATTTCGAGAAGAGATTCACGATAAATAATTTTACTTAAAACTGCATTTTATACCCATAAATTCCCTTATGTGCATTTATGTGTGCTTAAAATTCTTTTCCATTTAAAATCTAAAAAATATTTTTCTATTCAACCTCAATAAAAGCAAAAATATATAAATGATGGCAATAACATCAAATAATATTTTCTAATTTAAGTGGTTCAGTTTTAAACGTGAAAAGAAATGTGTTTTCATTTGGAATTGTTTTGTTTACATTAAAGTTATATAAAATTATGCATTATTATAATTCTTTGCTCTATTCGTATTATATGATAATGCGAATATTTCTTAAGTACCTGGAATTGTGTTTATTCCAATTTTTTAAAGTCATAAACGATTCACTCAACAGAAAATGCACAAGTTTGAAAAAATTACTTGAGACGAAATCATTATGAAAAACTTCTAGGGGCAACTGGAACAAATTTGCCATGAAGTGCCAACTAGAACAATGAATAAAGTGTTGAACTGCAGCGGCCATGAAGTAAAGTACTGAAATGCTGTGTCCGTAAATTAAATGTAAAAAAATGTCCTGAATTAAATGTTCCTTATTCTTTAAATATAATTTTGCAACTGTTTTTGTGTTATACTTTGATCTTATGGTTGTATAACAAATAATTTTCAGAGCAAGTTGAAGTTGCTTTTACTCCAAAAACAGTTATATTTTTGTGAATATTATTTGACAGATAAAACATTTGAATATGGATCAAATTAAACGAGAATTTCGCATTCAAGAATTTAAAGAATTCTATTTCAAATCATACTTTTTTCACAAAAAAAGAAAGCTTCTTAAAATTGAAGTTTGAGAAAATGCAGTATCTGCATATACTTATTATTCCAAGACAAAATATCCAAATTATTGTGAGACTGAAATTTCTTATTTCAGGTTATAAAAGATTCTGATTTATATGAAAACGGATTCACAAAATAAAATTCTCATGAGATTTAAAATAAAGAAAATATTTTAGCTACTTGTTTTTATTTTCATTATGGAAAGAAAAGATGCTAGTGTGATGCATAAAAACCAATAATTTGTTATTCTGAAATATGAAGGATTTTTATTTGGATCTTAAATATTTGACATGAATGAAAAATTAATTAAGTTTCAAGTCTATGAAAATGTATCTACTTATTTTTATTTACACATATTTTTGGAAAGACAATTCATTGTAATAATTCTTTGAGAAACCATGAACTTCTGACTCTAGAAAATAATAAATTTTGTCATTATACTAATGTAAACAACTTAATTCTTCATTTATATGAATGATTCATAAGAATAAAGGATTCGCGTTTCAAAAAATGTTGAATCCATTCCATTTCTAAGAAATACTATAGTGTATTTTGAAAAAATATTATATATGTATCAAATCTCTGTTTTATTTTGTCACGCTTGCTGATGAGGCACCTTGAAATACTTGGTTTTAAGAACTGAATTAGATTCACTTTTCATTAGAATTCAATCAACAGCATGCAAACGGTAATTTCCAAATAACCTTTACCATTAAAATGTTCTCATCAACAAGATAAAGGATTACTATTCCTTGAGAAAGTTGCTGATTTATTTTAATCAGCCACGTGTAGTCAATAACCATTTCATTCAACTTTGTTATAATACCGGATGATGAAAATGATGGCCTCTATTTTTCCTCGTGGAAACTAATGAAAGTGAAACCCACGTGGCCTCTAAGAAGACATATCTTTCTGGTTTAGCCTCAAACTGTAACAAACGATGGCGGAAGAACAGGTACACCTGGGCATTGCAACGTAAAAGCGGGTTTTGTGTGACCCTCCTCAAGGACCAAACGGGGCCTAGGGCAAGCTTAAAATACCAGCCTGATCAAAATTAACAAGAGATCATCGGAGAGTTATACCCCGGAAGGCATTCGGAGAAATTGTTGTTTTAGGTCACATACGAAACTCTTATCAATGGCAAAAGTGAAAACCAATAAAAAAAGAATTCCATTTTCCAGGAAGTGAAGTTCTGACGTGTGTTCGTCCACTTTCACTGATCGGAAGTCGGTCAGGACAATAGATGAAGATTTTTTTTCCTCGTCGTTTTCAGATCAGTAGAAAGTCTGGACATCTTACAACCAATAAGCGTGAAATTATTTGCATTTGTTGTAGAAATAAAAGTGTGTTCTCATTTGATCAAAAAAAAAAATGTTTCCTCAAGCAAGCAAAGAAAATAAAGGAGAAAGAAAAGAATATTAAAAAACTGAAAAATTAAGTTTTTTTCTGTGAGACCACTCGAACAAATAGATAAGAATCATGAGAAAACAGTTTTAAGCATGTAAAATTCTTACTCTAGAGAAAAAGAACAAATAGTAATATTTTTTTAGTATTTTGCTATCAAGTAAATATTAAATCATCTTTGCGAATATGTCATGTGGATATTATATAAAAATCCTTATTATTTATAGTTAATTTTGAATTTTATTATATATTTACAGCATATATTGCTTAACTTATTACAATTACATGAAGATTCCTGATTCTACAATCAATAAGACTGAAGGGCTCAAACTATTGTAACTTAAATTACACAATTCCAAACTATTATTACATTTATTTATAATACATACTTTTAAATTGTGTGTTTGAGATTATGCATTATAAATCGGAAAAATTCTATGCTTAATTGAAGGATTACAAAACTTTCAGGAAATTTTTCTCAAAGATAGATGTCTGTGAACAAAATCGATGACAGATTATTAGTGACTGTCGGTTTTGATTTTAGGTTTGAAATAAAAAACAGATTCTACAGCCATTTCTTGCCACCGTCGGTAATGCGAAATAGACCATAAATGGATTCCGAACCTTACAAACATCCTCTCCGGAAATTTGAATGAAACCCACAAATTGCTGAACTGAAAGTCAGAATGCCAACCATTCAACTACCAGCTCGGTATTAGTAAGATTTCACAATCAAATCATGTGTTACTGAATTCAAAAAATCTAAGAAACATGAAAAATAAAAGCTTCAAATACCAGTTTTATCATTTTAAAAGAGAAAACGGAAACAACAAAGCCAAATAAAAAGCCATAAGAAAGAACCAAGGTTAATATTTATCCAAATATGTAAATCATGTAAAAATATTTGTTTAATTTGTGAAATATTTCTCATATTTTTCAACTATGCAATACGTTATTATACTAATGCTGATAAAAAAAGAATAATCTAGCTTAATAAGGAGATAAAACGAGATCAATTTATCCCATACATTTAAATGAAGCTTTCTCTCAAAAGAATATAAAATATAAGTATTCCATCAACTAAATTCAGAAACAATTGATTAATATCGTTAACAATAAGAGGAAAAAAATGAATGTGAAAAAATCATAAGAATAATCAATCTTCAAAATAAATTTGCAATATTAATAGGACTATCAAACATGTAAATAGTACAAAAAATCATTCGATTATAGACAAACTTCATTATATTCATGAATACGATTACATTAAAATAATAATGAACAAATTGAAGCCAATTGGGATAAGCAAAATGAATGAGTATTCAAACAAATTATTTTGATAATGAAAACTAATTTAACGGAAAAGCAAAGAATACACTTGAAAATTCTAAATAAATATTAACATTAGATAAAATTCAGCAGCCGAGCTGGCAGCCGAATAGTTAGCGCTCTTGCCTTCGGTTCAACAGTTCGTGGGTTCGAATCCCACCTTGGGCATGGATGTTTGTAGTGGTTCGGATTCCACTTTAAACCGTAAGTCCTGGTCTAATTAGCCCTCGTGTGCAAAAAATGACCGTTGAGTGACAAACAAACCAACCAAATCAAACCTAAAATTCAGAAACGAATTTGTAGTTAGACACAGCTTAGTCATATTATGACAACCTGCTAATATATCCAGTATATTTCAAAATTAGTATCATTTGATTTGAAACAGAAGTTTGCATGCATGTCGTTCTTAGTTCTCAAATGTGGAATGTCGAGTTAGTTCTAAAACAAATCGCATGTGGTATTGATATCTCTTACTTCAACGTCACATTTTCTAAAACACGTCTTCAATAGGACTGTTACTCTAGTCACGGTACACTTTAAATAACAGCAATTCAAGTATCCTTTCTTCTATCTTCCTATCTTCAGAAGTAAGCAAGTTAGAAAAATCCTGCGTTGTTGTTGTGTGTCAGCTAGAGGCGGTCAACATGGGGTGCGCTGCTCCACTTTTCCAACTGAACCATATTTTGATGTGGAGTCCGACTTCCTAAGTACACACATGCCATAGGCACCCGTTTATAGGGTAGGCAACCATTCATACAAGGAAAGGACAAAGACAGGATAGACAGAGAGAAAAAGTACATCCATACCCAAACCGGGATTCGAACCCAGGACCTTATCCGCAGTCAGGCACGCTGACCACTAGACAAGTTGGGCGGCAGAAAAATCCTGCGTTATATCAATTATAACAAAAGCTCAGTTTATATAAAAAAAAAATCAGTCTCAAAAGAGAAAAAAAATTATACTAACACGCCGATGGTGTCATACATAGCTGTTTATTGGTTATGCGCTGTTGACGTTTAAGGTGAAAATAATAATTATGTGCCTCTGGAATCTGTTGCACAGAAACGTAGTCAATTCCAATTAAATTAATGGAAGGGAAACACTGGGGGTTTCATGTTAGGCTGAACACCTAATCGGGCCATATGCTTTGCACTCCAGAGCTTCTTGGTCAAGAAAACAATGATGGGCGCTCTAAGTCTTGACCCACAAAGGTTGTTGTGCCACAGAGTTTAGTTTTGTTATCATAATATTCAGTATTCTATAGGTAAGTAGATCTAGATATAGGTAAGTAGCTTGTAAATGAAGGATCCATGTTTTGATTTTCAGTTTTGCAGTTCGTATGTTCGATTATACTTGTGGAATAAACATTTGTACTGTTTCGCATTCCTGTATGAATACTTGGTTTTAGTATAATACGCTCACAAATCATTCTTGGTATATGAGGGTCAGTGACTTGTATACCAAGAGTTGATGGTAGAGGAACATATCAAATCCGATTGAAAATAAGAGTATAATCTTCGGAAGCAATGACACTCAACTTTTCCAGTTGTTGTCACCTTGAGTGGTGTCAAATTATGTTTACTTTTTTCTTTTGCTGGATCCATGGACATGAGAACAACACAACAGAAATAGGAGCATACGAATCAGACTGTAACTTTCGTATGTAAAGAAAACATTATGAAAATACTTCGTCGAGAAAACTATTACTGATAATTTCAAATTTGCTTAAAATAAATCAATAAAATTAATATGAAGTTTTGGGTTGTTCGGAAAGTAATTTCGTTTTTCCCACCTACTTCAGCTTTTTGCTAGTAAAAACCAACCACTTTATGAGTGTTAAATCATGCTACTACCAGAAAGATGGTAAAATTGGACTAGAATGGACAATATGCAATGCAATAAGATATTTATTCGCTATACGTTTTTCATTTTCATGAAAAACGAAATTACTTTCCGAACAACCCAATAACTTGACTATTCTCATATAATAATTATACTCGTTATTATGCTCGCACATTTTCGCCCATAATTAAAATTGGATTTTTGTAGTATTTTATTTTAACATATATAAATTTAAAAAAAATTTGATGCCAAGAACCAGATTTCCAACTAACCTTTGTGTCATATATACTTTTAGATACTGAATTAAATAACGGAATAGAAAGAATGCAATCTCACCAATATCTTAAATAGAATTGACATGGAGCAAAGGAAAATCTGGAAACCTATTCCAAATTCTGTTAATCCGATCACCAAAACAAACTCTAAATATCCTACAGCTAATTTCAATTTTTACATTAAATAACTCAATGATTTTAATGTGTATAAATATATAAATGGAAAAGTATATCAGAATATTCTGGAGAAAAAAATATTTTACAAGCGATTTTGTTACTATAGTAACCAAAAAGAGAAATATAATCTGGCACACCAAATTAAAAAGAAACAGATGTTATCTATCTTCTGCTGTTTAACAGTTCCAGAAACATCTGTCATCTTTATTTTAAATTTTTATTTCAGAATAATCAAGAATAATTCACACGTAATGACTAAATCTTACATTGGAAAATTAAATTAGAAATTGCAGGCAAGATTTCCTCGAATTAATTGATCGAGTCAGATTAATTTCTCTTTGGTTTGTTGAGAGTCATTACATTAAAGTTTCATTTCAAGTATTTTAATCAGTGTAATAGAAAATAAGAGTTATTTCCATGAATTGTGTTGAAATTCATTACAATTTATAATTAACCCAAATTCTTAAGGAGGTGGAAAAGTTGTTAATTAATTTTTGCATGTCTGTTTCATCGTTCTCGTTTGAATAAAAATTTTATGAATTTTTCATTCAATTAGGAATTTTATGAATATATGAATAAATTAATTATAAATAATGATTACCAAATTACTATAGAAATTTTTGCTACATAACTAATCGTTTATTAATAATACCATTCAACATTGCAATTCATACTTTTGATAGAGAAAAATGTCTATTCATGTTGTTATATGCTAATATCATACATCAATTCGAATTAATGAAGAAAAATATAAACTTCAGGTTTTACATGCTAATGAAGCGTAAAACTCTTTATTCCGATTTGCTCATATGAGAAAAAGTTTGGTTTCCGCTTGCGTAGGTTGATTTCACTATTTATCATTGAAACAAAAGGATCTAATCATTTTACATTTACTTATTGTAATGTAATCTTAAATTTGCAAATAAAAAGATACTATTTGAAATAAGTCTAAAATTTAGAAAGCATATTTATCTTGTGAAGTTACACGGAAATATATTGACGATAATTGGAAGTTTATCTTTAGGTAAAAAGTTTTGAGTAGTAATCATTGGACAAATTCAATTCCTGAGATATATGTGTGTATATTCTCTGTTAATTAAAAAAATTATATCTTTTTCTATAAGGAAATATAAATGTAGATAATCTATTGGCAAGGCATTGATTTGGGTTTATGAAGGATGCTGTTGTTTTCGTATTATGTAGTTGGTATAAGGACTGCTTTTACCAAGTGCAGTACATAAATCATTTATAATCTAAGGTTAAATTGATGGAAATGCATAGCCTCTGTCATTATTATGCATCACATATCTATTTCATATCAAGGTAATATATAATAAATATTTTTAGAAATATAGCAATGACATTGAATGAAACTGTTGAGATTAAAAGTGGTCTTTTCTGGCCAGCTACTTGCTGATAATTGGCTATTCAAATCCTTGCTAAACTGTTTCATACTGAATGAGGCCTTGATTGTTAATATTCTCATTTATAAGATGTAATGCAAAAATCTCTAAAAAATGTTTTTGAAAATTTGATTGACAAATTGTCAATACAGATTTTAAAATATACTCCTGATGAAAACTCGAAGAACAAGCAGAAAAGAGAGAGAAACTAACGTAACATACAAGAAAGAAGTATTATATTGAAATGCAATGTGTGAAAGAAACAGAGCATATATTTGATTCTAAAATCAAGGCATTAAACAAATACAATATATATTAAACACATATAGAGCAATTTGAGCATTGCGTAAAACTGTCTCCTAGTGCAATATATGGAAAAAATATTTTGGGAATAAGTTGATAAGATTTCTGATGTTTGTCATAAAGCAAATGGCACTACAAACTTTTTAAATCATGTAGAGAATGACACAATAGCATTTTGCATGACGCTAATCCCACGCATGTGAGGATGAGTTCAGAGAATGACAGCGCCATAAAAGCGTCTAAATGACTGTAAATAGCCCTGAACAACTCGGAATACACATGGACGAGAATTATCTTGATGATAACTTGAAAATGATATTGTTCATGGAAGACTGTGTTTAGGAAAAATCCCAGTCGGATTGAGAGATGTTGTTGCACCAGCATGCTTCCTTGTACTTAGCCTTGACTTGTGCAGCTGAGAAAAGCAGATGGATGGGTTGAGAGATGCTATCAACAAAATTCTGGACTCTTAAGGTCATATGTATTAGAGAGTAGATTGACTATCATAAGCTATGGACCATTATGCTATAGTGCGAACATATGTCGCGTGTTAGTATGGATGAAATTGCACCATTTGCTAGGGCATTATCATCTGTTCTTTAAGCGAATTTAGATTTATCTCTAAGAGCCACGTTTTTGTTAATATACAGCATTCCTCGACTCTGTCTTGGCGTCATTGTTGACGATGTCATTGATATTTCGGTGTTTAACACCAAAATATCAACGACAATCAATACATGAAATACTTGCTTGTATTGCAGATTCATCTACACAACTAATAATCTAAAAACCAATAATATTTGATCGTTGATTTTTTAAGCTAACAACCTTTCATTGCTAAACTTTCAGAAAAAATATTATCTAGTTACAGTCCTATCGCCGAACTAATTGCTATAATGGGTTACTCAAATCTTATTCTATTGTAAAATATCACAATTAAAAGTCCAATTAAGTTTGGTAACAATGTTTGTTTAAACTGGTGCGCAATATTTACGTATAGAAAGTACTAAAATATATAATACATTAACAGGAAATTTGAAGAAAAAATATGCCAAAATGAACTTGAAAATGTAAAATATTAAGAAAATGTTTCCTGTAACAGTTTTTTCATATCCACACACAGTCACACAAATAAAATATTTTTATTATAAACCTTGATTTTTATGTTCAGGTTTAGGGCGATTTATCTTTTGAAGGAAAAAAAGTTCTGTTTTCAATGAAAATTAAATTTGTTTCCGAATGACCAGAAATTATTTAAATTTGCTGTTAGAGATTCAAAAGTTCTTATAGTATTTGATATCGACCGATGTTGAAATATTTTACCAGTTTGTAGTTCATGTATAATACAGCGTGACATTCAAAAATACTTTGGAGTAAAAAAGTGTTATGTGTTCATTTAGAAGTTCGGCAATGAGATAAAATAGGGAAACGTTTCAATAGAAAATATCATCCTTAATAGTAGTATAGTACAAAGTAATAGGATAAAAATAATGAATTTGAATATAACGCATTGATATTGCGCTATCTGATGAGTATAGTTTGGAATATTATCCTTTTGAAACAACGTCACCAATTTGTTAGAAAACTGTTAAAATACTATGAAACATATGATATTTTGGATGGTATTATGTAACATCACCATCAGAATCAAATCAGCTAATAAATGCGTTTTTGGGCTGAAAAAGCAACTTAGATCTGAACTTATCAGCAGAAAAACAAAACTGAGAATTTATAATACACTCATACTACCCGTGCTGCTATATGCAAGCGAAACGTGGACATTAAGTGTTGACATACAGCGAACCCTGCAAACCTTTGAAAGGAAGGTATTAAGGACTATCTTTGGGCCTGTATAGGAACAGGGTTGCTGGCGAACCAGATATAATTTTGTTTTATATAGGCTGTATAACCAGCCCAAGATTACCCAGGTTATCAGAAGCAACAGGCTAAGATGGCTTGGCCATGTCAGGAGAAGCCGGGAAAACAACCCCACTAGAATATCAACGCTTAAGAACCCCGAAGGATCCCTTGTCCAAGGAAGGCCACCAACAAGATGGCTCGTTGACACTGAAAATGACCTCAAAGTACTGAAAGTTAGGAACTGGCAAAGTATCGCTCTGGACAGACTGGGCTGGAAAAGACGTGCTGTA
The DNA here is from genome assembly GCA_037975125.1 of Latrodectus hesperus. Lineage (NCBI taxonomy): Eukaryota > Metazoa > Arthropoda > Arachnida > Araneae > Theridiidae > Latrodectus > Latrodectus hesperus. Next base: position 32,583,882 of record CM075853.1, read on the forward strand.
CAGGTAGCTAAGACCTGATATAGGTTGTTACGCTATTAAAGAAGAAAAGATTATGTAACATACTAGTTCCTGGGGCCTGAGCAGCTACCAGGCGCGTCGGTAGGTGGTGGATCACCGAACAACCTGTAGGAATGACAGGATAGCCTTGAATATAGAATCAGAGGCCGCGAACCAGCTCCCGTAAACCCTGGTGTTATGCGATCCGTGCCTAGGGCTAATTGGCACCGCGGTATTGGTGTCTTAACGGAGCCTCTAGTTGCCTGGCAAACTTCTAGAGTAATTTGCCTTGCCCAGTATCTCAGGAAATGCTGGGTGGACTTATATTACCTGAGCTTATAAATTGTTATCTTGTGGCTGAAAAGACACAAGAAATAACAAACCTTTCTGCATCTGCAGGTGATGCCTCTGAAGTAGACCTTGCTGAAAAAGACAAGTTAACTCAGAAGCAGTCTTGTAAAAGGGCAGTAATGAATCCTTCACTTGAGGTAGAAATGACCTCCAAATCATCTTCTGGTGAAAGTCAGAAGCTATTCCTAGTATGACTGACTCTCTGACCAGATGGGACTGTTTCAGCAAGACCCTATCTGCTGGAAATGTCATACGCAAGAGGAAACGGCAGAGCATATCATTTATTAATGCGAGGCTCTTGCCTCCCTAGATTAACTTCTTTAGTCATCAACCATACTAGAGAGTTACACCTAGACTCCATTAAAGGGTTATCGGACTTTATTAGTAAAGTGGGTGACCCGAGCAACTGGAACTAGGAAGCATTGGGTTTGGAGTTAATGGTACAAAATGCTGATAAAAGCAGAGGTGCCCAATGACATACAAACCCAATTCTAAGAAGAAGAAGAAGAAGAACATACTAGTTATCAAATGAATTAGAAAACAACACCAGTAAAATACATGGGAAACAAATATTAATATAATTGAATTAATATCTTAGAAATATTGTTTCCGTAAGTAGTTCATAGCTCATCGTGGCCTTGTGTTAGTATCATGCTGTAGGAAATAAAAGTGTCCAAACTCGATTATACTCCCTGTGTTGAACTTCTACTTTCCATTCACAACATATAGAGAGGATGTTACGGGACTGCTCAAAATGTGAAAAGGTCTTGAGAATTCGCTGACACCTGAGTTCTTAGGCCAGCAATTAACTCCAGTGTATGAAAAAAGTGAGAGAGCATTTGTAAATTTGGTATTGTATTAAATAGCTAATATTTATCTGGAATTGATAAATCATTAAAGCGATCATTTTAAATTTAACACGCTGATAATAAAAAATTACTGTTTAGTATAAATAAGGAAAATTAAAGAACTTTTTTTATTGTTTTATAGGTATTAAATTACTTTTTTAAATACGCATCCTTTGCTTATATCCAATTACAAAATGTTGCTTTATATCGGAAACTATAAGGAAAATCTACCAAATTATTTACTCTGTAAAGCAATTAAGATTTTATCCAATTCACTAAACAATATGATTTCTTCACAAGAAGATATTTCTGAGAAAAGGAAATTTTCTCAGCATGTATTATCTACTTAAGCTTGTTTTCAAAAAATAAATTAGTTCTGTTTAATTGAATCAATCAACTTGGATTCTGTTGTGACGTTTAGTAAGTTATTCGCTTAATGGACAACAAAAATTATTTTTCTACCAAGATTTCTTGCGTCAACTTTGTTCTCAAATGAGGAAAGAAAAGAATTATTCTAAAGAACACAGACCCTATAAGTGAACTCAGTTTGACGCCTAATCATTCCATTATACCTTAACGACAAAAGTGTTTGGGATCAATGGCTTTTATTATTGTTTTTCTATTGCAAAATAATTATTTCGCTGTTGCAAAATAATTTCGAGATTGCCGATGCAGATTTCACACAATATTTTTTCGCGGAGCATTATTTTTCAAAAGCTAAATATCATTCTTATACTTATTTCTGTCTCTAAATATAATGAACGATTTTATTTTTTACTTTAATATATATATATATATATATATATATATATATATATTAAACATTTTTTAAAAACATTATATATCTTTTTACATATTTTACTATTACTTTTGAATAGATATATATCTGGTTATTTCTCCAAACTTTCACATCAATTCACTGGAGAGATATTATGCCTCGAGAAATGTCCTGGGCTCTTTCAGCACGGCCATTTTTGACGATTAGACACAGAACTTTTGTTATGCTGTCATTTGCCCGTTATAAACCTTCCTCTATATAAAAGTGAAATAAACTTGACAGTATTCTCATAATTTTACTGTGGGAAAAAGATAGTAAAAAAATTTGAAAACAAACTTTTTTTTATCCTACGCCCGTTTTCAGCATCTCTGCCATTAATCGACGAGAAGCCCAATAAAAAGATGAACAAGTATAAAAACAGGAATAAAGTCCTTTAGTTGCCTCAAAAGAGTTGTCAGTCATAAACTTTAAAACTTCAGGGCAGTTCTTGAGGTGAGCAGTATCCATATCATCATGATTGCACAATGGACAACGAGCAGAGTTCATTTGCACCTATTTGATGCAGATGCCTTTGTAAATAGTCATGTCCAGTTGTCACCCGGAAACAAGCGACACCAACAGCTCGTGGTAAGGAGCCAGGGATTTTATTGTTCCCATCAAGTAGAGTGTTCCATTGCCTGTCCATAGCCACTGAAGTATGAAAGGAAACTCTGTCATACTTTATTTTACTAAGGATTACACTTTTGATGTTACGCAAAGGCAAAGGGGGATTTGGCTGGATCATAAGAGAACCAGCTTTCGCAAGTCTGTCTGCCCGCTCCTTTCCAGAAAGATCGCAATGGCTCGGGATCCATTGAAGAGCAACGAGGTCCTTGATTTCAATGAATTCATGTGACTTCATTCTGCAAGAGTGGACTAGTGCATTATTATTATAATTTGTGACTACAAACAAGTTCGTCTGGTTAAGCATTTATTACCAATCATAGGAATATCATACGTTTGAATATGTATTAATAATCCCATCTTGAAGCAGGGTGCAAAAATATGTAAACAAACTAGTAGGTTTTAGTTACTGGGTTACAATCAGGTAGCAGTGACATACGTTTGTCTAAGTGTTCACTGTGATATTATAGGGAATACAACATGGGAAGAAGATATGGAAACGAAAACAAACGCATCGGTTGGTTTGGTTTATTTGTCACCTTTTTAAACAAGAGGGCCACTATTGTCACCTTTTAAGCAAGAGGGCTGTTTAAATTGAGGCATATAATTTAGAATGGATTTTAAAAATCATTACAAATTTCCACCCCCGAGTCAGTATTGAATTTGAGAACAGTTGAACTGAATGCCAGAGTTCTAGCCATTCATCTGGCTACTCGACCAAATCATTGTTGTCGTGCCGCCAAATTGTTTATCTTTGTTGTATTATAGTTTGTTGTCGGGATTTCAGTGACATACGCTTAAATTATATTTACTAACTCATTTTAAAGCAGAGCATGGAAGTAAGTAAGAATATGCAAACTAGTTTGTTTTTACTGAAGGATTTGACGGGTTATACACCTACATAGCATTAGCTTCACTTGATTGTACGTTCATTATCCCACCTTGAAGCAGAGACCACGAAAAAGAACCACTTGGAAATAAATATTTGGTTCACCTTGAAGGATTATAATTAAAATATGGTAAAATATGCTCTATTAGATGCTTACCGTCGCATTTTGTAGCAAAGAACATAGAAGACAGCAACGGCATTTTGTTGAATGATTACTATTTATACATACCTTTAATCAATGTAACAGAGTAACTATGTAAAAAGGAAAAAAATATGAATAATCTAATAGTTTTCTTTGAAGATTTATAATTAAGCATAAAGTTAAATGCACTTGACAGTCGTTCCACTATGTTTCTCGCGAACTTCAAAAAAACGACAGTGATAGAATAAGTGTCTAATAAGTGTTGAACTGTGCATGATCACTTAAATGCTAAATTTTGAAACTTTAATTAGAATCAATTGAGATTTTCCCTTGATTGCTTTCCGCCGTGTGCGCTCCCTTTTTTTTTATCATATGTATATACGTGTGTGTGTTGTAACACCATACAAGTTTTTGATTTTAAAGTTCCTGCTTTGTGCTTGTAGTTTGTACTTAGATATTTTCTTTTATCCATCACTGTAGCACTATCTCATTCTGGTTCACTCCTTATGAACTTATATAAGTTGTTTTTAATAAAAATCTCTTTTTTTTACCTTTCTTTTAGGGAATTTTCTATTTTCTCTCCTCCACGAGAAATATTTGAAAGGGATAGAATGTAATGCTTTTCGTTGCCTTTTCCAGATGAAAATTAGTTAAATTTATAAAAAAAAATATTTTTCAAATTCTTCAAAATTATTAATACATCTTTAACTGTATTCGAATTAAAGAAATTGGATGGACAACATGTTCCATTAACTTTTATTGTTAATTCGATCAAAAAAAGTAAAAACATGCTCTTCGTATAAATATATTCTGCTGATTATTAATATTGCTAAATCAATATGGCGATACACTACATACGTGAAATTTATATGACAGAAAGTGCTGTATGTGTATGTGAAAAGCTTTCAGATACATTCATGTGAAATAAGTAGCTGTAGCGTATTTCATAATGGGTCTAAGTTAAGAAATTATTCAGCAGATGACAACACAAATTGCCTTGAAACATAGTTATCAGGTAAAAAGTTATTCTAATGAGCTCCTGTAGGGTGGAGAAATTAATTCCAACATAATTCTGATTTCGATAGAGGTCAAATTATAGCCTATTGGAATTGCAATTGATGACATCGCAGTTTTGGTGCCCTCATAGTTGTCAGAAAAATATGGAATTGATGGGTTCAGACGATCATGAGGAACATTGTAATAGACCTCAGTGGTCCATTAAACAGCTGAGAAATAAGTATATTTTCCAACAGTCGAGAAAATAGGTATATTATCTAAATTGGAATAATAAGGAATCATACAGCTACGTCACAGACCTTGAATCAGAAAATGGAATCATTTACAAGACAACATGCGTCTGTGCGAAAAGTTCTATGATGTTTGCAGCAGTATGAGCTGAGAGCTTTGTGATCAGGATTTCTACAACTCTTGATTTTATATCACACATAGGAGTGACTTCAATGGAATAAATTCATGTTTTTAGACGAATCCTGGTTCAATTTATGGCACCCTGATGGTTGCATCTGTGTTTTGTGAAACACAGATAATGCAGGTTGTCAGGATGTATTTGACATCATCATGTTTACCTGTTACTTGAAGTGATGATTTGGGGTACCATTGGATATATATCCTTGTCTCCTTGTCACCTCTTGATTGTATTAACTGCACTTTGAACAGTAGTCATTACAATCCTATTATACTAAAGCATATATTCTACTCTTTATTCGAGTCCGAGAAACGTTACATTTCAACAGGATAATGTACGAACACATTTTGCTTATATCGTGTGGAATTTGTCGTACAAAAAATGTTCTGATGGTCTTATTGCCAGCATGTTCACCAGATCTAACTCCAATAGAAAACTTTAAAATTTGCCGAACGACTGACTTGACAACGTCAGTCATTGTTGTTGATGATTAATAGCATTGGGTTGAAGCTACGTCTGCAGCTGTACCAGTACATGACATCCAGTCCATGGAGTTGTTTGACTCATAATCCCTTACCATCTTTTTCGACGCTAGAAGACTGGATTTGCTTTCGTCCTCTACCGGGAAGAATTGCAAGTTGTCCAGTTCTTTCAAATTTCTGCATCATCTTGCGTAACGCACATGGAGACACTGGACCTCTTCGTATTTGCTTCATACGGAGAAATTCTTTTACAGCTGCAATGAAGTTCTGCTGGTTCTGGTAAAACAATTTTACAAGTAGCACTTTTTCTTGCAAAGAAGGCATGATGTGCAGAGAAGTAACTAATGATCGTTCAAAATCCGCCTTCTTTTTACCCAAAGATAATGCTAATAGGCATGCACTGTAAAGCAAATTAATTTTTATATTTTCAGTATATGCAAATAAGTACCTTTAATATTACAGCGCCATCTATGTGCGAAATTTTGTACTATTGTTTTTTTAAATAAATGTCAAGCGAATCATTTGAATTATTTGTAGTTCAAATTTTATCTCATTTGGACAAATAGAACGTATTCTGCAGCCCTCTGAAGTGGGAAACTTATATCTTGCTAACCCTGTATTTATCTTATAAATTTCATCCCGTTATTTGCATTTTTTCGAATTGCAGTTAATTAATTGATCGCATAAAATGTACTTCATTGATGACTATATTCACTTAATATTTTGGCTTCAAACTGGCAGCTTTATATCACTCTTACCCTATTCTAAATATCCCGTCAGATGATCATGAATATTTAGTCGCACATGGGTAAGTTTATCGAATTAAAGTAGTTACAAGGTGATGATTATTTCAGTACTAAAAATAAAATCAGTATTCTTACGATACAATGTAACATAATTGTGGTATTAAGAACAAAATATATGCTTTAATTAAATATTCAGGTTTTAGAATGTGAGACAAAAATAAAGCAAAAAATACCTGTATAGATGAGAAAAGTAAGCAATTAAAATAACCTTTCTTTTAATATTTCCTAATATTATATTATGCCATTTCAGTTTTATCCAAGTAAAGAACAATCTTTTTCAGCGAGATAGCATATTTAACTTTACACAGAAAAAACTCCTATTTCAATATATTGTTCAAAATGAAATGATATCTATTTGCCATTTCGCAAAGCACAGGGTGATCTTTTTTAAAGTGACAGTGTTTGAAGCGTCCTGTAACGCAATCTAATAGCCAAAATGACACCAAACTTGAAATTTACACTAATCAAGACATCAGAAAAAATATTTCGTGTAAAAATTTTAGTTCCAAAAGTAACCGCTATGGCGTTTTGTGGCGATGCTGTAGCTTGTAATAACGAGAATAAGACTGAAACATGGGTATCAAAGAAAAATGCAACTGTCGTGCGATGACAGTGCCAGTAATAGGGGCTGTAAAAGCAAATATACATAACTCCGATAAATAATCTCAGCTGAAGTAAATGAGCTCCAGTGGCCATGCCTCTCACGTTACCGAAGCGTGCGTTTATTGTTGGTGGAGTATCAAATTTGTCTATTCTAAAGGACAACATAACAAAAACAGTGCGGAATATTTTTCGTGATATGTTATGCACGGCTGTGGAGAACGTTGTGCACAGAATGCTCGGTGTTATTTCTGAGAACGGTGCTCACATGGAATGTGGTCTAATTCCTCACCGGGGAAGTTAATGTAGTAAATAAACATTGATAACTTAACTGTACGATTGTATGTGTTAGTATTTTTCTTTTCTCACATTTTGTACATTGTAAAACGAGACAAAATGCCCTACGGCGATTTTTGGAACCAAAATTTTTTTCACGCGGAATCCTTTCCCCCGTGTTTTAATTAGTCTAAATACCAAGAGTGCCATTTCGGCTAACTGCCACTAAATGCCATTTCGGAGATTAGATCGCGCTACAGGGTGCTTCAAACACTGTCATTTTAAAAAAGATCACCCTGTATTAGACAACCAGGTGAAATTAGTTCTCGTGAAATGATACAAGATTCAGATTCGATTTGACAAGATATGAAGATTTATATAAAGAATTCTAATAGTAAATGCATTTTTCCCTGAAATTTTTGTGATCTTCCACTGCCCAAAAAACTGCCCAAAATATTCACGAAGTATATAAGTTTTAATGAGAAACAAAACAACCTCATTTTTATTCTTCTGGAAGATATATAAGCGAAAAAGATGAATTAAGAGTAATGGAAAAGAATTTGTTTGTGAAGTAGTAAAAATTAATTTAAAATGCATATAGTAATTTGAAACAAATTCTTTTTATTTGTAAGCAATATAAGTAAAACAATACTTCTAAGTAATTGAGATAACATCTAAAGATAGATAGGAAGAAAAGGGCGTTTAAATTACAAAAATGAAGCAGTAAGAAAATTTCAAATGAGCTATGTTTGTAAATACTTATAATATACTGCTTTTAATTAATAAGCATGGTTAAAAAAGTAAAAAATTCTTAAAAATTTTTAAATTTTGTAAAGAAATGACACGTAATTAAAGACAAGGCTTCTTATACAGTGTATCACAAAAGTGATGGGACACTTGTGCTTTACAAAAGAAAACTGTAATAAAATAAATTAAAAATACATGGACAAAATTTTTGTGGGCGTGTTTCATATTTAAATTTAGTAGCAATTATTATGTAACATACATTTTGCCATTAAAATATTAATAAAAATACATGTGTTTAGAACGGAGCAAAAAATAGCTCACATAAGTGATGGGACGTTTACTTTTCATCAAATATTTATCCAAAAATTTTTACTTTTTAAAAGATTTTAATATTTTTTTGAATGTCCTTTTACTTTTTAAACATGATTTAATCTTCTTGCGATGGATTTGACTAAATTTTTTGTGATTTCTGGAGTGATTTTACCCCATTCTTCTTGAAGCACCGATTTTAATTGTTGTTTTGCAGAAATGGTGTGTTTGCGAATTCTTGATCCCAATTCTTGCCAAATATTCTCAATGGGATTTAAGTCTAGAGATTCTGGTGGTGTTTTTATTATTTCAGGACAGTTATACAGCAGCCAGATTCTAACGTTCAAAGCAGTGTGCTTGGGGTCATTGTCCTGGTAGAATTTAAAATCGTTATGAAGGTTCAATTTTCGTGCTGAAGATTTCAAATTTGTTTTAGAATGTCAATATACTTGTACTGATCCATTTTACTGTCAATAAAAAGATTACCAACTCCAGCGGACGACAAACACCCCCATACCTTAATTCCACCTCCACCATGTTTTACTGTTGGCACCAAGTTCTGTTTACGAAATTCTTCCCTTGGTTTTCTCCACACCAAGATTCTACTTTAAAAACAAAATATATTAAATTATTAGCAAAAATAACTTTATTCCACAGTAATCAGAATTTTTATTTATGTTGGATTTTGCGAAAGCCAGTTATAATTTTCCATTCTTTTCACTTACGAAGAATGTTTTTTGGCTACTCTATCGGGATATCCAGCAGATCAAATAACTCTTCCAATAGTCTCAGGATTAACAATTACTCCATATAATGCTTGTAAATCAGCAGCAACTTTAGGAGCACTCATTCTTGGATTTTTTTTTAATAATTTGAACGACAATTCGCTTTATTCCATTGGATAGCTTTGATGGTCGGCCATGTCTTATTTTATTCTGAATCATATAATTGTTTTTATATCGTTTAATGATATTGAAAACTGTTGAATAACTCAAGTTAACTGTTTCAGCAGTTTCTCTAATAGATTTTCCACTTTCAAGATGCCAATTAATAACTAATTTTCGAATTTCAGGTGAAGTTTCTTTTCGTTTAGCATTCATGGCTGCACATAGCTAAAAAACACAAAAACTCCAAAACAATCAGGAGAAAAGTACTGCAGACGATTTTATAAATTATTGCCAATTGCCTTTGTGTAAAAATAAAACACCCAAAAAATATTTTTACTGCTTATTACAGATGATTTTTATTGCATACCTAATGGTGTCCCATCAATTATGTGAGCTATTCTTTGTTCCGTTCTAAGCAATTATATTTTTATTAAATCAATTTATTTAATATTTTGACAAAATGTTTGTTTTGTAATAATTGTTACTAAATTTAAGTATGAAACACATCCACAAAACATTTCTATATGTATTTTTAATTAATTTTATTTCAGTTTCCTTTTGTAAAGCACAAGTGTCCCATCACTTTTGTGAGACACTGTATTTGATTTTATAAAAATAACTGGCAAAATATATATCAATAATATATTTGCTAAATTTTAGTACGTGTTTTTCAATAATGAATTAATCCAAAAATATTCTGGAAAAGTTAATTTTTTTATGTTAAATCTTTTTCACAACTCAGTCAGTCACTTTTCCCACTGATTTCCCTTGGCTAGTTAATATTCTAAAGTATGTGTCATAACTTTATACGATATTCTATAACATATTTACTTAAAATATCCAACCAGGAAGTAACCCGGAAGTTCCAAAATGAAACCAAATCAACTTTGAATTTCGAGTAGGAAGAATGAATCCAGGTAAAACCGTAGGGAGCGAGTAGTAAAAGTGAAAGGGAATCTGCTGTTCTAAAACAATATGGAAAACAAAATGAGTTTTCCTAAATCATAGTTTTATTCGGTAGAATAAATTACACTCGTGTCGATTTGAAAATTAACTGTGTTATGAAACACTATGAGTAAAAACTAAAAACAGCAAATATTGTCTAGACACTTGAAACTAAACATCAAAAATTTCCTCGTAAATAAGGCATTAAAGCGGTAAGCAAATTATTTGTTTTATTAGATGAAAATACATTAATTTAGAGACCAATTCTGGTAGTTTATTCCATTTAAATTCCTTTATGCAAAGGGGCTGTATACATATGTAGTTAATGAAAATAAATGTTGCTGAACTGATTTTCCAAATTATGAAGGAAGAATTGCATGCAGGGAAATTTAGCGTAACATATTAGTAACAGAATCATTTAAATGATGGAATATTAATAACAAATTTATGAACGATTTTGATAGTTTGTTCCAAGTAAATTCTTCTTTATATGAAGGAATATCTGTTCACCTAGGTGTATACATGAATTGAACAGCTTTCAATCATGTTATAATATTAAAAAAAAACATAATTTCCTTCTCGAATTCTTAAATAAATTTTAAACCATAAAGCAAACTAAGTTTGTTCGCATGATTCAATTTACTTGCATTCGAAATTTATTCGGTAAATGGAGATGTTATATGAATTTAGAATAATTGATGAGATAAAACAATAATTTACATTTGTTATGAATCCTTTCCTTTGAATAAAAACATACATATACTTTTTTACTCGGTTGCAGGACTAGCGACTTAGATAATGTCCATTTCTTTCTACCATTTAATTTTTAAGATAATACTGCAGAGGAATTCAAGACTGTATAAATTCCAACTTCTCACAATTTCTATAAGTAAAGCAATAGATACTTCATAATTCTCATTGCTTTAAACAAGAATGGCAAATTCCATCTCTACCCAGTGAACGTATGGTTGTACATATTATGCTGGTTATCTAAAATACAATATCCTAGGAAGCAAGAAAATCATGATAAATTTACGTCATGTGTTTGAAGCGATAATATGCACATCATTAGCATTATAACTCATGCGTACATCACTAACGACTAAAGTGTTATCTGCAAACGCTATATAAAGGGAGAAGCGATTACTGATTTGAAGTATATATATTTCTTTTTTTGCGTAAGCAGTTTAACAGAACTTCATAGAAGATATGGAGAATATTTCGAGCAAGTTTCTCATTTCTATCAAAGAACACTAACCAATGCGGATTATCTTTCAGAGAAATTGAGAATCGTGTTGGTTATGAAATCAAGCAATTGTGATGAGAATCTATAATAATTTGATACTAGATGGTAACGCTGTCTTATATAACTGATCTAATTGCATCATTGTTGGTGACGTCAAGCACATTGTGCGCAATGCAGGGATAGATCACTCAGCCACATCACCAATCATAGCATACATATTTACGTAGTTAAGCATCCTTCCGTTCCTACTACAGTTACCATTCTTAATCGTTTCCATCAAAGTGAAATGTTTGCAAGTCATTCCTTGATTCAAAACTGCAGGCGTCTGTGGTGACATTTTGCGACAAGCAACCGACATGGAAATGGATAGGATTGTCTTTTATGACGAATCCCACTTCGGGCTGCAACACCAAGACGGTTGGCTTCATAACTGGAAACATCGTGGTGCGAGACTGCTGATCACTTGCATTATGTATGTATCGGTACATTTGTCCTGCATTAGTATCATAGTATTGGCGGTATTATATTTCTCTCTCGCGTCCTTAGTAGGCTTTGTCTTTGCACTGAACAGTCAGTGATACATCTTTGAGGTATTGGAGCACCTGGTCCACTCAGCGATTGTCATTACCGATATTCCAACAAGGTAATGTGCGACCACAGGTGTCACTTAATATTCGAGAGTTCTTTACTTATTAGATTAAATTGCTTTCTTGGTTTACATATTTTCCTTATCTATTACTATCGAAAACTTGTGTTCCATGCTAGCAAAAACTAGTCCTGCATACACCCCCACTGCTACACCAGATCAATTTTTCCAGTATGTGGATGCCATGTAAACTGCCTTACCCCAAACATCCATCCAAAACCACTTTGAATATACGCTGAAACATGTGACAGTGGTTATAATCAACAATGGCAGTTACACTGACAATTGATTTTGCCTGCCTTCCTATTTCACAAGAGGCTGCAATTTCAATCATTTGATCTTTGTATTACTTGTTATCTGAGGAATAAAATATTCTGTGATATTTCTGGTATTTTTTGGCGTTGCATTCTGGGTAACCTACAGTTTGCAATTTACAAAATTTGCACAACCCCTTACGGTGTACTTATAGTGTAAATTTTATGACTTGGACAACTTCTTGGTATAAAATTCTTTATTAAAACTTGTCTTTTCCTATATGTTCTATTTGCGATATATATATATATATATATATATATATATATATATATATATATATATATATATATATATATATATATATATATATATATATATATATACATATATATATATACAGACGGGTCTAATTTAATAAATTAATTTAAATTGAGATAAACCCAAATAATTTACTAGGATTTTTTTAAAAAAAACTATAAATGTAATACTAACTTTGTGCATGGTATAGAGAAAAATTACTTCACATTTACTTTGCATTTTAGGTTTTTTTTTTTGTTCATAGATGATGATTCTATCAATTTCTAAGGCTTTAAATGGAATTCCAAATGACCAATCTCAGCAGGACTAAAGATGATGAATGGTTCCATAAAAATAAGAATTGATCAAAATTTCCTAGTCACTCCATCCTGTCAAAATTCAATATTATGCATTTCAGTCATAGCGATTTGTTATCATTTACACATTTCTGCCGACGTAACCCGCTTGAAGTAATAATGTTTCATAATTAGATAACGCGCTTAAAGGATAAGATTAGAACCTCAAGAGCACACTCTTTTCTATGCACCATAATATCTGCGAAAGAAAGTAGAATCTTACAGAATTTTAAATGTTCCTAATCAACACAATGGTTTTGATCCAGGTAACTTTTTGAAGTTGCTAGCTTCTGAAAACAACAGCGACTTTTTTCTATAACAGGCTATTATGGGTTTTATTATGTTAAGTTTGGTGCCTTTAAATTTCTTTATGAAAATTAATGAATAGTACAACTTGTAATTACTCTTATGAATATTTTTAAGACATTATACATTACTGGCCATTAAAATTGCTACACCAGGAACGCGGCACACACGTGAAATTTGCATGACAGGTAGAACTTGCTGTGATATGCAAATGATTAGATTTTCAGAGCATTCATACAAAGCAGGCGACAGTAGTGACATCTACAATGTGTATAAAACCAGAGATTTGACAGCAGTTTTCTCATATTCAATTTCCGTTTCAACGTTTTTTTCGGCAAAGAAAGTTGTTGAAATGCCTCGTGTAGGAAGAAGAAATGCCTATCAGCACGTGTCTGACTTTGATTGAGGAAGGATTATAGCCTACCGGGATTGCGGTTTATCGTACCGCAATATTGCTGCCCGCGACGGTCGAGACCCCATGACTGTTAGTAGAATATGGAATCGATGGGTTCAGGACAGTCATACGGAACGTCATGCAGGATCTCAGCGACCCCCATCACTAACAGCAGAGAAGACAGACATCTTATCCGCATGGTCACAAGGCATCGTGCAGCCTCGTCACGAACCCTGAGTCGAGAAATGGAGTAATTTGCAAGGCAACAAGTTTCTGCTCGAACAGTTCGACGACGTTTGCAGCAGCATGGATTGTCTGCATGGCAACCATGGCTTCGGCTACCTTTGACGCAGCGTCACAGACAGGAGCGCCTTTAATGGAGTGATCGGCGACGAACCTGGATACGGGAATAACATCACGTCATCTTTACAGATGAATCTCGGTTCTGTATACAGGACCATGATGACCGCACCCGTGTTTGGAGGCATCGTGGAGAACGCGCATTGCCAGCTTGCATTGGACATCGCCATACTGGTCCACCTGCTGGAGTGATGGTATGGAGTGCCATTGGATACACGTCTCGATCACCTCTTGTTCGCATTACCGGCACTTTGAACAGCAATCATTGCATTTCCGATGTGTTAAGGATCGTGGCTCTGCCCTATCTTCGAGACCTCCCTAATGCTTTGTTTCAACAGGATAATGCACGACCGCATGTTTTTCGTACTGTTCTGAACTTCCTTGATACAGAACAGGTTCGACTGTTACCCTGGCCAGTACGTTCTCCTGATCTGTCACCAATTGAGAACGTGTGGTCAATGGTTGCCGAGTGATTGGCACGCCATCATTCACCATCCACTACTGTCGATGAACTGTGGCATAGTGTTGAAGCTGCATGGACTGAGATCCCCGTACATGCCATACAATCTCTGTTTGACTCCATGCCTAGGCGAATGAATGCTGTTATTGCAGCTAGAGGTGGCTGCTCTGGGTACTGATTTCTCAAGATGTATGCATCCTAATTTCCTGCAAATCTTATCACTTTTTCTTTCCACTATAATGTATGTGTCCAATAAATATCGTTCTGTTATTTGCATTCCTTCTTCGTGTAACAATTTTAATGTCCAGTAGTGTAATTGTTTTTATAACAGGAAATTCTTAATTTTTAAATAACTTCTTTATACGCAGTAATTATGTACTATGTATAAATAAATAATTAGATATTAAGAATCACCTGTAAGAGTAATGTATACATTTAAATTAATTTTTAAGATTTTTCAAAAAACTTACTATTTGCAAAATACTTCTGCCGGATAAAAAGAACACCGGTTAAACGAATTTCAAACAATGAAACTTTTTTTATGAGAAAAATAAATCAGGCGAGATTTTAAGTAAACTAGTTCATTTTTAAATCCTGTTTTAGTTATTTCACACAGAGTTTCTTGAGAAAATAATAACAAGATAAAGTAAACCATACAAGATAAATTTGTTTAATGTTTGCTTGATTAAATAATAAAAGTAAAAATCACAAACTAAAGAAACTTTTCTAACATATATGAGACAAAAAATTTTCTTATCGCAGACTCGATCCATTTGATGTTGAACATCTACCTAGTCCAGCTGCTTTATTTCAAGATGCATGAATAACTGATTAGGATGGAGATCACAAATGCGAAGTTAGCGTTGCTTCTTTTCCAGCATATTTGCAGAAAGTTCACTTTTATTGGTTCTTTCTCACGAATGCAGGAAATCATATGAAGCAAAAATAATTTATGGAATAAAATTTCAGATGCAAAATATTAGAATGTTATACACTTACTTTCAGGAAGCTTTATCTAAATTTCAAATGCTTAAATTTATTTATATCATAGTGGTAATACTGTAGGAAATAAACTACCCGCGCAAAAAAATCGAGCAACAGATACACAAATGAAACCATAAATGTTTGTAAATCGGTAGCCACAAAATATTTTTCTTTTAATAATGGAGGGCTCTTGGGTGACTAACCCCTCGCCACAACAATGCCAGAAACTGTTATTCATTTGTGGCACCCAGTGGGAACCAGTCACAGAAGCGAATAGCATTACCTACGCCATACCCCACAAACCCATTTATAGGGTGGGCTACATTTATGCATCATCTCAAAAGAAAGGACAGAGAAACACAAAGAGAAAGTAACATCCACCACCGAGCCAGGATTCGAACCCGGGACCCACAGATTAGGAGTCAGAAACGCTAACCACTCAGCCACCGGTCGGCTTGCCACAAAATATTGATTAAAATTAATAAATGTAGCTAAATATAAATAAATACAAACTAATTTTATTCGTGTAGTTATTAAATTAACGTAATATATTTAATGCATCTCACAAAGCAAGGAATTTTTAATGGTTAGTTAGCAGGTCCTCACTGTTT
Source organism: Latrodectus hesperus (assembly GCA_037975125.1). Classification (NCBI taxonomy): domain Eukaryota; kingdom Metazoa; phylum Arthropoda; class Arachnida; order Araneae; family Theridiidae; genus Latrodectus; species Latrodectus hesperus. The sequence goes on from CM075853.1 coordinate 32,599,943, forward strand.
TGATTGGAGGAGCCCAAATTCGATCTTAATTACTATTGATACCACCATTTAACCCCACTGTAGACTCTGACATCTTAATTGGAAACCTCATTTCCACATTAGAAGATGAATGCTATGCTTCTGGTTTTTGCATGTACTCTTTCAAGAATGGGGGGGTTAAGAACTGTCGGTGCATCTATTCAGGTCTTAACCCCCTCATTCTTGAAACAAATAAATGCAGCTCATCATATATGAAAAATCTTGGAAGTTGACAGTTGTTTAAATGATATTAGTGACCTTTTCGGCTTTTAACCAGTCCAGTTTGTGGCGTTAATTACCAAGTCAAATAACAAGTTACATAAGTAAGAACAATTATTATTTGTTACAAAAAATGAATGAAAATATAAGAAAATTCCTATGATATTACAAGAATTATAACTTGCAGATATCGGGATTTTTGAGCTACCAAGTTTATTTTATAACAACTTTGATTGCATTAAAGTATTCAAAACTTAATACGTTATTTGGGTATGTTCGAAACAACCTATTTATGATAACTGACAATATTAAGCACAATCAGTTACTAATAGTCAAATTAGAGGTCGATAATTCATTTGTCATCCTCCCACTATACTAACGGGCTTAGAACTATTACGAACATTTGTCTGCAGATTTTATATTTATTATAAGCAAATATATGTTCAACATACAAATAGATTTTATAGATGTATAAGTAAATTGTTCTACATAACTTATACTGAACACAATCAGTTAAAATTTTGAGCCGTGGTTGTCTAATAGGGGGATACGTTGTCTCTGAAAATCAGTGGGATCGATTTCAACCATTCAAAGACTGAGATGTTGAAAATTCTTGTGCAAGTTAAATGTTTTAATGAAAATTTTATATTCCTCTAAGATCGAGATTGGAGAGACAAAAATAGATAAATACCATTAACTATCTTTACAGAAAGTATTGCATTGTTACAGGAAAAAATCTGGATGATTTATCACATTTTTTTCCTTTGCTATGTTCTATGTATTAAGTATAAGTAACATATGTAATACGTAATAACTCACAATTGACGCATACACGTAAAAAAAATAAATAAACCCGAAACCGGATCTCAGTTGAAATCTCTTGAATTGAAATATCGAAAAAGATATCGGGTTTCGATTTCGTTCTGCAAGTTTTTAGAGATATGGAAAATGAAAGACGTGTCTACAAATATCTTCCGCTGTTATAAAATCTGCATAAAAAAGCGAACCATTATCGTACGAAGTCCAACCAGCACGTGCAGAAGGGTCCCAAGTTCAGGGAATAGGAATTTAAACATCCTTTTCTTAAGTGATTTTCGAAGCACGTGGTTGTTCCAAATTCCACATTCTACAGATCGTGCGAACAACGGATGACATCTTTTTTTTTCGGAATATGAGATAAAAAGCTTATCTCTCGTCTATTTTCTGCTCTTAACGGGTTATTCTTATTTCAAGACTCAGCAGCCCGACATTATCTGGTATCAAAGGATAGTCCAAAAGGGCCAATGGTCTGTTTCAAGTTCAAAGTTCGGGTAAGACTTGAAGACAACTGCTGATAATAAGTGCTTATTTTTAAACATAATTTAGCCATATTAGAAACAAGTATTTCTATTTTGGTGGACGTTATTTAATTGACTTGAAATTTTTGGAACGTTGAGCGTTATCACTGTGAGAAGAATTTCCACGTGGGCTATATTACGTACAATTCATAGAATTGGGTACATTATTTGTGCAATCAATTTTACGATATTCTAACTGAAATCAATTTATTTCTTTAATTTCCTTTATTCTGAGAATGTTATAATAAAAAACTTAAATACAATGTATGATTTTTAAGCAAATATTCACAAAACTTCTGGAAAAGAGTATATTAAAAATTACATTTCTTGTTTCGATGCTAATCACTAGATCATGAGGGAGCAATAAGAAAAGTGCGGTAGATAGTGGACTACCAAGACATTTTGGGATGATCTATGGTATTAATTTTCTTGATCCGCATAGCTAAAAATATATTTATTAAACCCCTGATCGTTATTGATGGTGATCGCGAGACAAATAAAAAATCAAAATAGTCTATCTATCCTTGCCATAGAAGAAAGGATTGTAATAATATCACTTAAAGATCTCCTTTTGCAAGATGTTATTGCTCATTTTAAAGGAAGAAAACTCTATTTTAGAAGAAAATCTCATCCACAATATGAAAAGAGAAAATAGCTTAGCATTGTTTTCGTTTATCAGATAGTGGTAATGTTACATTGAGCCACGTTGTTTAGTTTGCCTAATGATGTGTCCAGAGCCTGACTGGTGTAGGGGCCTTGGCAACGAGAAGTTGCCAAGGTCCCTACACCAGAGGAGCCCCTAAATCAAACAAAAAGTTAATTTTACTATCTCAATCGAATGTAATTGTTTGCCAAATCAAATAGAAAGTTTGCAATAGTGAAGCTGAAGGGGCCCCCCAAAGAAGTTTTAGCCCCGGGTCCCAATTAGGCTAAGTTGGGCACTGGATATGTCATATTGAATATGTTTTGAGAAATCCTCTCCCCTATTAAGGCAAAATGCGAAACTTTATGAGAGAAACTGCGTTAATTGAATATTGCCATGAGAGATTAGAAATGTTCTTTCAGTTTAAGAAAAATGCGTAATTGTGTGTTCTTTATGATGACAAATAAATATTTTAATGGAGAATATTTATTATCTTTTTACTTCAGCGAAATAAATGAGAGGATTGCAGTGTATATTTAAAAAAGAGACAAAAGAAAAAAGAAAGTTTACGGTGAAGTAGTAAAAAATATTTAAAAAGTTCTTGTTATAAGGAAAAATAAAAATTATTGATAAATGTAAAAAAGCGCGTATAAATAATTAGTCCAAAGATATAGTTAAAATTATATATATATATATATATATATATATATATATATATATATATATATATATATATATATATATATATATATATATTTATATTATATATATATATATATATATATATATATATATATATATATATATATATATATATATATATAAGAAAATAAGCGAAAAAATTGATTTCGGCGTATAGAGGAAGAAAACATATAAATGAGAAATATTTAAATGACGTCTAATTACCTTTCTGATTTTTTTTCAGACTATTGTTTTTTACTTCGTTAATCTCGGCCCTTATAAGCACGCAGTTTTAAAAAATTTCCAGTTCAGTGTCTCCTATCATGACTTTAAAAATAAAATATTTATTTCTGGTAGGGAGATTATTAAAATTCCGAAATCACACACAGGCATATCCGAATTCTTAGTTTTCCAGTGGTCCAAAAATATTGTTCATCGTATAAAATGCATTAATAGTAGTGACTGGGAAAGGAAAAGCACACAAGAAAGTTTAATTTCTTCTAAAGATAATAAGCAAACAAAGAATGGATTATTACCGACTTTGGTGCATATATGCTTGGGCAACTTTGAAAATATTTACATTTAAAAGAATACACACTAGATAGAGGACTGCATGAGAAACTGGCAAATTGAACAAAGAAGGAGACCTATGCACAATACAAAACAATTTGAGTATTTACTATCACCATGTGATTGAATCGCATTGAATAAATGTAGGGAAGTCTCATTAACTATTACGCATACGAAATATTAAAGGAAAAATGAAGGAAATAATATAGTTTGCAAAAAATCAGTTCTAAAATATTACGAAACTGTGCAAGTAATGTAATTAATTATCTGTCGCCAATAGAATGAGGAAATGAGAATATTGAAACATAGAAGTAATAACTGGTCTGTAGTTTTGTTGATGGTTTGAATTGTGTGATATTCATTAGATAAGATCAGTTTAGGTTTCAGTTAAATTTATATTACAGTATACATTACGAAATTATTGCAATAAATATCTGGCAGCCTATTTCAGCCGATTGAAGCTACTCCATCGGACTTGTAACGTTGAAATGCATTCAAATAACGAGGTTGAAATGGAAGCTAGATCTTGTCTCAAAATATACGTATCTTTCTCCTGGGGGTGTTAGACCCTTTGAAATAATAACTGGCGACCTTTCTATACGATGTCTACTGTTACCTTACGTATCCAACCTGTTGCCTATATTTGCGAGGACCCCATTGGCTCAGGAACTACAAGCCACAAAAGCAAAATGGAACATCATTTGCTGCATGCAATGATTGGGAAGGTGAGCACATTTTTCACTAAGTGAGTCGCTGAAGCTTCCGTGAGTAAAGGACGAGTCCATGTTAATCTCTGGCGTCTAAATTCTTCCCGTTTTTAGCGTGGATGTGGAGAGGAAGGGGCCACAGTTCAGTGTTACCTCGTCACCTGATTGTGTTTAAAATGAAGTGTCCGTAATCACGTCCGGGTCCCCAATGAAGTGTGTCAAGGTGTAGATGAATGAATTAAATCCATTTTATAACGAAAAACTTTAATGATAAAATTATAACATGCATACATTTCCATGAAATATAACGAGAAGCGAAAGCTACAAAACAAAAGTGGAAACTCCCCTTTTTTTTAAAGTATAAGTTATAGTGAAAGTTGTAGTAGTTTTTTTATTTACACAAGTGATCACTTTCATATAGGTAGCGCTGCGACAATGTATGATCACTACAAAAATTACGAGGCGGATGATAGATGAGTATTCCACAGCCCATAACCTTAAGGTGTAGTCCTGGGCTAATCTGTACCATTATGTACGTATGTATGCCAATCCTATGCGAGATCGAAGCCTTTTTCAGAGGAATTAGTTCAGTCCCTATTTCGAAAAGACAGTAGGCCGCAAATGAGAAAGTTAGAGAAATGAGAAATTTATTGATTGGTGAATATGTAAGCAATTCGTATTTGAATGGTTGCTCTTGAAGTATAACTTGAGATAATAGTGACAGTCTTAACAAAGTGTACAATCTGAAAGCATTTCTTTTTCCAGCTTAATCGTTTTAACGTGTTGATTGATTATATCAATGATATATTTCACACTTTATCTAGGAGACAGCAGCTTCCACATCCGATTCTGCTTAAAAGCCATCGTGACAAGAGCATTACCGAGTGTTAAATCCTCGTAAATTTTTAAGCCTCTTTATTTGTTTGATATAATTAAGTTCAAAAAAGAGAATGCCAAAGAAAGGTCTCAAAGGAAAAGGTGCTCACTTTTTCCTTTGAGATGAGTTGAAAATGATTAGGTGTTAACAGTTTTTAGGGGCTTCGGTTGACATGTGAATAGAGCCATCAAGAAAATTATCCTAATTTCTTAACACTTGACCAAATTTAAAATGTGAATTCTCTATTTTTTTATTACCTCAAAACTTATTCTGTAACTTCCTCTTAACTTTTATTACCACAAAACTTGTCTTTAGTAAAACTTTTAAAAGAGTTTCTGGGATATTTTCTTGCTATAGTTTAAAAAAATTCATCAATTAACAAAAAGACTATTATTGTATCGAAACGAATGATGTTAAAACTATTCATAATTTCTACTGCTTAAATTTATGCTATATTATCCATTCTGCGCAATTCATTTTAAGCTATTTTAATTTATTATGTCATTCTGTTTAGGCTAATGTTAATAAAAATATATACTTTCCACAGCTAAAATTTATACATTCTGGCAAACTATTTTCATAATAATTAGAGTAATTTTATTAATTATAATACTTTTATTAAATTTAAACTTAATTTTCTTTATTTTAATGCTAATTACATTACATTTAATGGCATTATATGTAAATGTATAATATATTTTGGCTTTAACTTGTTAATGTAAAGAAATAAGTATATTGGAAACAATTTCTAACATTGAAGAAACGGCAAAGGTGAAAAAGAAGTGTTTAAAAATAAAATATAAAATAAAAAAGGAACTCGTTCAAAAAGCTAATGTGCTTGCGCCGTAACCAAAAATCATAACCTGTATTCTCTTGCCTATTTATTTCTGATTAAAATTCCTTTAGAGGTGATAGTCATAATAATTTGGTGAGGAAAATAGCTGTTCGCTGTATTCAGCGACATGGTAAAAATTGGCAACCGAAAAACTTCACGCAGCAATCAATCATAAGAATCAGAATAGAATGTTGCAACAGTGTTTAAAACAAATTAAAAATATGTTTAAAATATGAAAAATTTAATGTAATTAAATAAAAATGTTTAACATTTAATTGAATTGTATTAATTTAAATATCGGTATGAGAAAGAGAAAGAGAGATTTTTAATGCATTTTTTTTTGTAAGACTAATGTTTAGTTTCATTGAAATAGAATGCTTTATTCACACAGGGGATATTTATTCAAATCCTTAGTTTGTTTTAAAAAACAGCAATTTATTTTAGTCACTGGCAGATATACTAAAGTAAAGCAACGTTTTCTCGTATCCAGTATCATATCTTATTCATGTTGTAATTCTGTTCGCATGAAAGATTAGATTTACTTGTGATTCGTATTAGAATTGACATTTTCTTTTTCTATATTATAAAACTTAAAGTAGTCCGTATAAAATTTACTGCTGGAAAATTTCAACTTACCTTTTTCTATATGATGCCAGTTGTGAAAAGCCGATAGTAATCATTACTGTGAAGAGGAATACATCAAGAATTATTCATTTCATAGAGTATTCCTATAAACATATTTCTTATATTATGTATGTATATTTTAAATTATTCTGTGTGTGTGTGTGTGTGATATTTGTAATAGTATTAAGCATGTTTCCCTAACAAAATTTTAAATTTTATAACTTAATATAAATTTACTGAATTTAAAAGTGAGATAAGGAAATAAGTAAATATAATATTCAACTATTGAAACGGAAAAAATTTAATTACGAAATCAATCGGAAGTAATTTACTTTTTGATCACAAAGTAAGTTTGATTTTGATTACATTTAAAAATCTGTGTCTGTGAATTTACGCTATTCTGAAAATGATTATTAGCTATGCAAGTAGTTGATTAATTCATTCAATCTTTATTATAATCATAGGAAATAAGTAAAAGCGATAATTAAATTAGTGAGGGGACAGAGCATTATCTTGCTGGAATATTTAATTCTTCTTTTTAGTAAATCATAATTCACATTTTTACGAAACAAAATGAGAATTTTGATCTACGAAATGAAATTTTATATATCTAGCTCTGAAAATTCATAATGACAATTTAAATTCTATATTTGTTTTTAGGTGTTTTATATATAATAATTCATTGTTTCCATATTATTTAAAAAATGTATATTTCATTCTTGCTTCTCATTTATTGATCAATATTAATGCTATGTCATATCATAAAGAGGCAAATTCAAACAAAAAGTCTAATGCCATTAAATAAGTTGTAATTAAATTCATACCATAGTCACATCATGTTATTAAAATGTCTAATAAGTCATCAAATTATGTTAAAACCAGTATAATTTGTGTAATTATGAAATAAATAGCTATTTCTACTGGAAAAAAGACGAAATCAGCTTGCTAACAATGAAATAAAAGTTTATAAATAATAAATAAAATAGATATCATAAAAATGTGCAACTGTGAAATAAAATTTTTCATTACATTTAAGAGCATTTAATGACATAATTTCAACCTTTTCTTTTAAAGATAGTGATTTTCTTTTATTTAACATCATTGCTGGATTTGAAGGAAAATGAAATGGTTGTTGATTTAACCATTTATTTGCTTTGAACCACTTTTTAACTGTTTAGATAAATAAAAATTTAAGATCTTGAGAGTGAAATTAGGAAGAAAAAGAACGGAGTTTATTTACTTTTAAGTTTTTATTACTGAAAACTGAAGTAACACTTATGAAAAGATAATTAGTTCCTTAGAAATAATGTGGAACAAACAATAAACAATTTTTGAGATATGAAAAAATACAAATATATTAATGAGATTCCATACCTTTCATAAAAGTGTTTAAGAAGAGAAAATTTGAGAACTCTGTGTCTGTTTATCATAAGCTTCAAAAATATTTAATGATACCTGGTGAAATGAAGCCCTTGCGAAATGATGAACAAGATTTATCTCAACAATCTTTTCCAATTCGGCAAAATTTACGAACCACCGACCGGGCAAGATTCGAAATTTTATTATAGAAACTGAACTAGCTCGATTTTGTCATAAAGTGTCCAGAAGTCTCCTTTCAAATTAAGAAAATATCGATTGTTTTTCAACTTCAAGCAAATTTAGATAATGGTTTCCAAAAATTCACTTTTTGTTCTTCAAGCAAAACAAATGAAGGAAAGAAAAGAATGTGCTTGTGTGAAAAAAAATCCAAAAATGAAAATAGCAATTAAAACAAGTTCTTTTAATTTATAAATTAGAAAATTACAAATGAGAAAATAGCTTTAAATGTAAAAATGAAATGATTTAACATAGAAAAAGAGATAAGATATAAATAATATTTTAAAATTTATAAATGCAAAATAATGCACGAGAGAAAAAGTAGTAAATAATTTTTGATATTACAAATCAAAATTAAATCTCTGATTTATAGCATAAAAAATTATTTATGCAGAGAAGTTCCTGAATAATCTTCATTTATTTATAGTAATTATGAGCCCAATGTTTGTAGAATTGATTCTTTAAAAATCGAGGTATTTAATTTGAAATCTTTGATATTCTCTGATTAAAGGCACAATCTCCACATTATGTTTACTTAAATTTCCACCCAGTTCAGTTTATTTGTAATTCATCACAATGATTTAATTTTAAATTTGAATTTGATTTCAAATCCATTATTAACTTGTCTCTTTGGTTGGCTAGTACACCTTATTATTTTTTCCGATTGGTTAGCTAATGCATTATTTGTGTTATTGTGTAAATTACCTCTATTGCATTAAAACATGCAGTCATACTAGTTTAGATCGTAAATTGGCTATTGAAGCAGAGGAAGAGAGAGCTGCATGAGATGGTCACGTGATCGTTCAGCCGCGGAAATCGGTGTCTCCATTGTCTGCTTCTAAAAAAGATATTCTATTCCTCTCCGATTGTCCACTTCTTTCCCTATGTCACGTGTGACATACGTCACACTTTGCCCGATTAAATGGACTATTTCGAGAAATTCTTCTGTTTAGTCATTTGTGCTGTTAGCGAAATATAATAACGAAGAAGCAATTTACTTCTCGTTTAAAGATCGTTGCACTATTGAATACATTGTTAGATTTTTTTTTTTTTTTAAATTATGACCTTTCCTTTCGCAGATTTAAAGTTAGCTTGAAAATTAAATTTTTTTCGATACATGAGTTATCAGATATCATATACCATTCATTATGATTTTCCTCAGTGACTATTCCTTTGATATATTTCATTCAAGTCGAGGATTTTGAATTCAAAATTATGATAAACTATCTTTATTCTCAATATTTAATTTCCTGATCAAACAAATCCATAATTCTTTAGTTCAGTTGACTCTTCTAAATCCACGATCATCACTGCCATTATTGTTCGGATCAATTATCAATATTTCCGTTGTATCTGAGGTAATTGGTGATTTTATGGTTTTAATATTATACATTCTCACAGACTGTGAATCCGTCTTTGTGTAGCATTGGAAAACGTGATATTAAAATCTGGAATTATTCTTTGTTCAATACATAAATTGTGTAAAGCTGCAAAAAAGTTTTATCTTCTTATAAAAATCATTTGGTCTCCAGCTCATAAAGGCATTTCTGTGAATGAAAAATTGATAAACTAATACGTTCATTGATAAAAATAGATTTATATCTATTTTTGGTATTATTATATAGATGTTAATTTTGGGCAAAAAATAGAAAAATAGAAAAAATGAATAAAAAAATTTAAATCTTCCTTGCCTAATTAAATGAGCCATAAAGTGGACGTTTTGTCATGTCTTTTTCATTTTGCTTTTTCTTCTGTTTTATTGTCAACGTTTTAATAACTTGAATTAATGGAAAACGGCTTTTTAAGCCGATGCTTTGGTCATTATATAAGAAGTCGTTTCATTAACAAAATGAATTTCGACACTATTCTCAGACATTCGATGGTGAACTTCGCCTTGTTTGCTGCCGCTCGAGGAATGCGATTTGAAGGCACGCAGCGAATTCGTCGGCAAGTCGGATTTACGATCCCGTCTCAGTACGAAGTGACGTAAAAACATAATCTGACGTCATGGATATTTAAACCAATGAGAATTGTTGTAAGGTGATGAAGTCATTTGAACTCTTAAGCATGTAAATTCTATATTCCATAAAATAAATTCATACATTTGAATTCAATCGTAAATTGCTTTAAAATTCATAGATTAAAATAAAGATTTTATTTTATAAATTTACCCTAGCTAATGCAAGTGAAATTCATATTTAATTCTTTTTCTCGTCATTTTTTGGAGTAAAGTTTTGGAACTAAAGAATGGAATAACCTTCACATAAAAAAATATGTGTAATTAAAAAAAATATTTTGTTTGTTTGTTCTTCGATATTTTCTCTGGGGTTCATTTGAGGATGATTGAATGGATTGGAATTAAATTACATGAGGATGTTTGTCTATGGCCAACTTAAATTAAAAACGGTTTTATTTCCAAATTTTGAGTATAGTATTTATAATTAATTCAAGCTATAATTATTTGATGTAATATATATAATAATACCGGAAATAGATATAAATCTATTTTCATCAATGAACGTATTAGTTTATCAATTTTTCATTTACAGAAATGCCTTTATGAGCTGGAGACCGAATGATTTTTATAAGAAGATAAAACTTTTTTGCAGCTTTACACAATTTATGTATTGAACAAAGAATAATTCCAGATTTTAAGATCACGTTTTCCAATGCTACACAAAGACGAATTCACAGTCTGTGAGAATGTATAATTCAGAATATTAAAACCATAAAACCACCATTTACCTCAGATACAACGGAAATATTGATAATTGATCCGAACAATAATGGCAGTGATGATCGTGGATTTAAAAGAGTCAGCTGAACTAAAGAATTATGGATTTGTTTGATCAGGAAATTAAAGGCTCTCTTGCCTTCGGTTCAACAGTTTGTCGGTTCGAATCCCACCTTGGGCACGGATGTTTGTAGTGGTTCGGAATCCACTGTAAGCCGTAGGTCCCGGTCTAATTAGCTCTTGTGTGCAAGAAAGGACCGTTGAGCAAAAAAACAAAAAAGAAACAGGAAATTAAAGATTGAGAATAAAGATAGTTTATCATAATTTTGAATTCAAAAACCTCGATTTGAAAGAAATATATCAAAGGAGTAGTCACCGAGGAAAATCATAATTAATGATATGCTCAGGGAATGTTTTTAATTCCTTCAATTCTTAAATTAATATTTTTATCTGTTAAGAACCAAACTTTTCTTTCAATGTTCCTAACCAGAAATATGACTATACATAAGCGAACATTATTTCAAAGAAAATTTCCCGACAGAGAATTTAAAATAATATTTTTGAGAGAGTTTAAGTGTTTTCATTGTAAGAAATTATATGTTTAGGACAGTATTTGGAATCCATTTATACATTTCAAGATCTAATCTGAGATCAATGTATGACGTAATGATTGAATAAGATATTTTTTAAATATACAAATGTTTTACTATTTTACAAGAAAAGGCAATAGAATAAGTTTCTAGATGTAATAAATGGTGTGATCTAGCAACATAATTGTTGTTAGAGAATAATTTTCGTAAAATAAGATTTTTTTAAGCTTTACTTTTAAATTCATCCTATAATAATTGGGAATATTAAAGAGATCCATTTTTTTATCCTGAAAAATCAGTTATTCATTCATTAATTGAAAGAACAATTTCTTATGAGAAGGTTCGTTGTTCATGTGTTTCAACAAATTTTCTTTTATATCGACATTTACAATCAGGTTATGGAGAGACAAAATAAGAAGATAAACTAGTTGTGAAAGTTTAACTGCCAGTTTATCTGTCAGTACATTTAGGGCCCGACTTAGTTTAATTGAGGCCCAAGGCAAAATCTTTAGGGACTCCCTCTGCTTCCCAACAGCAAACTTTCTACTCTATAAGCAACATAAGCATTCTGTTTGATTTGGGGACCCCTCTAATCTGAGGGCCCTTGGCAACTTCCTCGTATGCCCCTTCCTTAGTCAGGCTCTGATTCCCGCAACTTTAGGCAAGAAATAAACGTCATTTAGAGTGTAAATTGTAACTTCCATTCAATTCACCATAAGAACCACTTAAATCCAAAATAAATGTAAGCACAAAAGACAAAATGAACAATGTAAAATATGTCATTCGCTTTTAGATGAATTACAGCGTTCTTTCTCAATCATTTGAGATGTCAATTGCAAGATAAATAAATTAATAATAAAAAATAAAAATTCCAGGTGATATTTTTCCTGTTTACACAAACTTTGTTTACTCGCCATAGAGTAATTTAGTAGAAATAAATCTATTTCGAAGGCTTCAACTGTATGAAATAAATTTAATCAATGGATTTGGAAAAGAAACATTTTGTTGACGAAAACTATTCTCCTGAAGGTTTTACTGCAGAAAGCTGCAGACTAAGAGTTTGCCGTATATTACAAAATGTTCCTTGTTCTGAACCTTGGATTTTTTTGAGCTCATGTTCTTAAAATATGACAGCTCAACGCTGGTATTTTCTCGAAGAAAGGTAGGAGGTCAACACATTCAGAAGTTTCGAAACTCTCACTTTCGAAATACGAAATTGTTTCTATTCCTCGCAGCTAAAACTATCCTTTCCCAGGCCCCCTATGCTGTTTTGTCCATGAGATCGGGTCGAACTCGTTTTGTGATTATTCTCCAAACCTACCTTAAATTATTTTGAGATATGCGAGCATAATAAATGGCGATGATGGTAAATACTTTATTATTACATTCGTGATACGTAGTTTTTTACTGTTGCCATTTATAAAGATGAATGTTTACAATAAATCAAAATTTAGAAAGTATATTAAAATAGGGTGGAATATCTTTTCACCGGGATTAACCACGTTAATTTATTAACTGCTACAAAAGGTTGCATTCAAAAAAAGAATTTATTTTAAAATTAGGTATGATTAAAAATTTATACTTTTCCTTAAAAATCACCCCATGTAAATAATTTTTGAACGTTATATTTACAAAATATTAACTTAATTTTTAAAATGACAGCATAGGTAAAATTTCAAGGTAAAAAAAGATTAAAAACAAATTTACAAATAAAAATCAAAATTTGAGTTTCATAAAAGACAGTTATTTGCAACTCTGAAAAGTCTTCTATGGTTGTTTTTATTAATTTAAAATAATTAGAAAATTAATTTCGAGTACATATTAGAAAACTTTTGTATGTGTTTGTTAGTTTTTCTCCCTTAAAATAAGCATACATTTAGTTTAATCATGATCAATAATTAGGCATGAGATACTGAAGCATGCATTAATTTTAACAATGCCGTTAAAATCCAGATTTCAGTGTTTGTCAAGACAATAAACTTAAAAAAAAGTTTAGCAAAATATTTTATTTATTCAACTTAAGTATATATATGATTTCTATTGAATTTTTCTCACTTATTTTGATTGAATGTCCAGATTTTAAAATTGAGAAAAATTATTTTCAATATTATTGAATAATATTATATTTATAAATAACTATATCGTAATTACTGAATCAATATTGCTCGTATTAAAAGTAGAATTTGTTCCTCTCGTTATTGTTGAGCAACTCTATTGTACTAGTTTTAAAATTTCAGAAATATTAATAATTCAAAAATCATGTTTTTAATTATTCAGCAATTTCTATTTCAATGAAAATTATACTTTTTGATTTTGCGTAGCGTAGAACAGCTGTAAAGCATTTGTATATTCAGTCACGTCTTGCATGTTTTTTCATAGAGAGGGAGTTGTATTTCTCTATCGCAATGAAGAAAACCTGGAAAACCTCGGTGCTCTTATCTTGACAGATGTGTATGCAGAAAGCAGAAAAACGCAGTACCCATCTTCTGTTGCTTACCAGTTCAATGCACAGTTTCTTTCCGCACAGTGACAGGACTGTGCAAAAAACACAGTCCTACCACGAAGTCACCTTGGGATTATAACTTACATCGTTACATTTATTTTGCTCACGATAAATTAATTACTTTAAATTTGTGATTTTAAAATTGAAAAAGTACTTAGCACTAAAATTATCTTTGACTTTTAAAATAAAATTTGTTTAGGACAAATTTTTATATTAGTTTTCAATATTTTATTTGATCGAAAAACAAATTATTTAATTTAAAAATTTCGATTCTTGAAAGTTATATTATTTTTTTATTAAATGCTAACTAAGAATATCTGCAGATGCATTATTTTCCCTATGAAACATTTTCTCAACGCTAAAAAGTGTTTCTCTAGCAAAAGTTTTATGTAAAACCATAAAGTTAATTGTGTTCAATAATATTTGATAAAGTTAGGAAATATTGAGTTTTTTTTTTACCTAAACTGTTTTTTAATCTAAAATCATTATATCAGAAAATTGATTAGAGACCATCATATCAAAAATTAATTGAAATTCAGCTTCCGTTTTTTATTTTTTAAGTTTTACTTTTTTTCCAGAATAAACAGCATTATTTTATTTAAAAAAAATTATGCTTGTGCATAAAGTCCAATAATTCTCAACTTCTTTTTGAGTATGTCACGGTACACTTTTAACGATTTCAAAATTTGGTGGCACACAAAGAAAAAGATAAGTTTAAAAGTTGTTTATTACCGACAATGCGCTGTGTAAAATAGTTTATGAGAATAATTTCGTATGTAAAATAATATCATATCTACTACAGAAACAACAGAGTGTACGTGGTTTGTCACTTTATGCTTAATAAAAGAGCATACATATAATAATTTTTAATATATACATTTCTACAGTTTTGCAGCACACAAGTGGCTCAGAGGTTAAAAATCAATTCATTCATTGTCGTGTGCCAGCTAGGCTGGCAACAAGGGGTACGCTGTTCTACTTTTCCAACTGAACCCTATTTTGGTGTGGAGTCCGACTTCCTCAGTACACACATGCCGTAGGGACCCGTTTATAGGATAGGCAACCATTCACAGCTTCATTCATACAAGAAAAGGACAAAGATAGGATAGATAGAGAGAGAAAATACATCCATGCCCGAACTGGGATTCGAACCCAAGATCTCCTTATCCGTAGTCAGGCACGCTGACCACTAGACAAGCTAGTCGGCTGTAAAATAGTTTATGAGAATAATTTCGTATGTGAAATAATATAATATCTACTACAAGAACAACAGAGGTACGTGGTTTATTACTTTGTTCTTAATTAAAGAGCATTAATTATTTTTATTATATACATTTCTACAATTTTGCAGCACACAAGCGGCTCAGTGGCTAAAAATCAATGGAATAGATAATTAAATTAATACTTTTTGTATAAGGCATACTGCTCCATGATATTACAAAATTACTGTAAGATGTTTGTTGCCCAATTTATGTTCTGAATAATACTCATTTATCTGAGGGGAAGAGAGAGAGGGATTCCATTTGTGAGCACACATAACTATACGTATATAAAGATTTGGGGATTGTATAAAAAATAGTTTTACACACAAATGTATTTAATGTCTTCTATGGGTCACTTGAATGTGTTACGTCATTTATGACTGATTTGTAAAAAAAAGCAGTTTTTTGCAAATTTCACCGAAAAATCCATATCATTATAAAAGTTAAAATCATCATCGGAATCTGATAAACCTACAGGAATATGTACTTCCTCTCTCTGTCAAAATCGTTGAACGTTTTATAGCAGCAAGTTTTGATTAGAAAAAGTTGGCAAACATAGTGATGTTTTAGAGTGGTAAATACCAATAACTTTAAATGCTGCTATTTAGTGGATAATTAATGGCACATGTTCATCAAAGCTTAAATTTTTGCTTTGCAAGAAAAGCAGTTAAATGTTTTGCGGTTCTTGAAATGAACGGCTAATGAAAAATTCATACTCATATTCAACCAGAGAAAACTTGTGAGTCAGAGCTTAAAAATTTGGCATATTGGTGCGTAATTTGATGAATTATGTACATGGGCAACATTTAAATTTCAAAAGACTACCAGTGGCTTGTGGAATAAGCATTTAAATTGCGCAATATCTTTCAAAACAGCCGGAACACGAATTCCTGACAAATTAGAATTGGACTGCTACAATATATTTTAAAGAAATTTAAGACATGTGCTCCACATCACAATGAACTGTTGTCCGACTTCGAAAAAGGTTGTGTCACAACTCACATAATATTAAATTTTCTAACTATTGTATTAAAATAAAAGAATACTTGCTTTTATGCTTCAAAGATTTTTAAAATGCACAATGTTTGATTTTATTTTTAACTTCTTCAGCATTATCATGCATCAAATCAAAATAATTTATTATCATGCATCTCATAAACTTTCAGTGCATTTTGATAATTATCTCTATATTTTCAATTTAATACTTTTATGGGTTCAGCTTATAGTAACACGTAATGCGTTTCGAAACGTAATGCAAAGAATGCTTTGAATGTGAAAGTTGAATTTTATCCTGTTTTGATAAGTGACATCTGAACCATCTTGCACTTATGCCATCTTGCACAACTAACCATCAAACCATCTGGCACAAAGAATGCACTTTGCATTGATTTCTTTTTGTTCTATGTTTTATATGGATAAGAATATCCTCATGCAACATTATTCAATATAACGCGCATTCACCTCGAAATACACAAATTCTGGCAAATTCCACCACTACGAGAAAAAAGTTGTTTGTTTCTAATTTATATTTAACTTTTCCTCATTTCAATATCATGAATGCCTCTGACATCATTATTGAAGGTCTTAGTATATTCAAAAGGGAGATATGATGGATAATTATGGTATCTTCTCCTACACGTGAGATATCATGGACAGAAAATAAAGCAGAAATTTTATATTCCTAACTGGGTTGTTTTACTATTTGCAAAAATTTGGATTTGACAATTTAGAAATTCGTGACTAGCTGAATATATTGAATTGATGAATATTTTGATTGAGAGTGAGAGGGGGAGAGTGTATACTGCCCTCTACGTGACCTTTCATAAAGTCCGCAGTAAAATAGGTATTCTTATAACCCAAATATGTGTCGAAACCTTTCGCTGTAATGTAAACATTAATATAATGAAATACGAAAACATTTTCTTTTTAAATTTAAATAGGGAAATTTTTATACAAATATTTTTGATCATAAACATGCAAAAAATGTATCAGTAAAAAGCAGATGTTGTCTTATTGATGCCATCGTTTCAATTTCTTTTCACAACTCTCCGAATAAGTATTTTAGTAATTTTTTTAAAACATTTTAAATTAAGTAAGACATAATTTACTAAAGTTCTGAACTGTCCTGCAATTAATTACGATTTTTTTACAAGAAGATATATATAAAAAACACATGGCTATAAATAAATTAAACGTACGCATAATCTTTTATTGGTTAGTTGAAAATTAATCGTGAAAATGGCTTTCATACAATTTTTTTTATATAATTTGTTATCTTCATATCATGTTTCTTGTAAACTTAATCAATTTCATTTCATACTCTTATTTCAATCACTGAAATTATTTCCCAGTGTCATATTAAACTTTTCTAAGCTTATTCTTTGTTACTTTACTTTGTGTATCGCATTTTTCTTATAATTCCTTTACCATTCAATAGTTTTCTTGTTTATTTAATATTTATTATAGCGCTTATGAGGATTTATTACTGGACTTTTTAAAAGTGTACGCGCTCATGGATCTGCTCTAGCACTGCTGATTTCGGGGACATGCAACAACAAAAACAGGATTTATTACAACTCAGCGCATTTACCTTTTGATAATTTCATATCACATTTTTTCAAAACTTACTCAATATTTGCATAATTTCTGATACATTTTTAAAATTGACTCATTATTTATGAATTCGTAGTGCATTTAGTAAATTCTCAGTAAATTTGAAAACTTACTCAATTTGAATTAGTGCACTCAAAATGTTTCATCTTAAGCAACGCTAATTTTGTTCACAATTTTTGCTAATCCAAGCTTTCGTATTTAAGTAATGCAACTACATCACGTGGTAGTCCGTTTGCCATTAGATTTGTTGATAAAGGATGAAACGATATAGCTTTGTGCAGGTCTGTAGATCTATAAATACAGTGCCGTTTCGATCCCACGCGAAACATTCCACCCTTTTAGCAATAATTATATTAGAACTCACCGTACCCTAGAGGTAGGACGGTATTCTTTAGAGCATAAGGTCCCGGACTCGATCCCAGTCATTACTGAATACATGGGGAGTTGGATGTTTCACTTCTGCCTTCACACTGCCTGCCTATTTGGGTGGAGTTTCCGAGTTTCGCCCTTTGAGACAAGAAACTATGGCTCATTATCTATAAAAAGTCCCGAATTATGGTGGAGATATTGAAATGGCATAGAATGGGCTTCAGTCGTTGCGCCGTCCACTGTGTTGCGTTAAAATAACTTCGTAAAAAATTACTAGTTTGAAGGATGTATATTTTTGATGTTGCTTAACCCTTCTGGTCCTTAAGAACAAAGCTGTATTTAACAGACTCAATTTATTTGTTACTTATAAAGAGAATTATTTAAGCATATATATGTATAAAAATTTGCTACGCTTTAGATTAGATCTTAAGTAAAGAATAGAGAGAGATAAATATAATATGCGTATACGGAGTGAAAATATTTATAATTTAAGAAGTTAGTTTTCCTTAATCTTTAACAGCTTATATATTCAGATGAATCAAATTCTGTTCAACGATATATCTAAATGTTTCCTGAAATACCACATCATTTTCGAATGCTCTTAATTTTTATTTCAATCTATACTATTAGGAGAATTTTAAGAAATATATCATTATATTTCCTCTTTTTTTGTGTCGTGGAATTTTATCAAAAACTTGTCAAAATATGAGCAATTTTTTTTGCGTGTGTAAATGATATTTTTTGTGAAAAATAAGGTTTTTATAAATGTTATTTTTCACATGAAGTATCAGATGGTTTTATGGAAACAAATATTCTTTAGTATTTTCGCGATTGGGCAATAGGGACTATAATAAAACACTCTCTTACTAAACAATTGCTTTTAAAGAGAGTAACGTCAGTCTGTTTCAAAATCACAGTCAGGCAGGTATGTTTATGTGTTACTTCTCTTAAAGAAGCTAACAATCGTGTTATTATTTTATTACGTCTGTTTTACAGTAGCAGTAATTTACGTATACGTCTATATTTTGAAAGGGAAAGAATATCAGTTATTTATTTATTTATTTTTATTTTTTTAAAAAAGCTCACTTATCACGTTATTAGAATAGAGAGAACACAATTCTTTTTTTTTATTTATTAATCATCTTAAGTAATATTGTCCATCGATTATTTAACTCTGCTTTTTAAATCTTTTCTTAATAGAAAAAAAATTAATTTTATTTCAAAGTTTTAAAGGAAGTAAAAAAATGATGCTATGAATATCAGAAATTCATAATGTAACTGTTCTTGAAATAGAAATAACACCACCTGTCTCTGAAAATTATTTATTTAAATATCCTCAATAACATAACCCAAAATAAGAACAGTTATGAAATTAAACAAAAGGACAGAATACAATAATAAACATTAAAATCGGGAACACCACATCTTCTAGCTGCTGAAGTTCAACTCGCAGTTTCTTGTTTTTGTTGCCATTCAATAGCAACTAAATTCTTATTACTATTCAATGACAACTAAACTCTTGTTGCTACGATAATATTGATAAAATAATTTCATTACAATAGCAATTACTTTTGTATTAGTACCAGTTAGACGAGTTTGTAAATATTCTTTCATATTAAAGACTTCCAAGAAACGTTGTTTTTATCAATATAATTATTGTTAAAAGTATACTATTTTTTCATGTATTGTTTTAGATTATTAAACTATTTCTTCCCGAGTTATATACGTTTATATTGAAAGTAGTTATTCTTGTTTGATATTACCTTTAAGACCTTTAAGAAATTATTGTTTTGAGTATTGCAATCTCCGTTGATTGTGCTTTATTATAGCAATAACTACGCTCACAAGATTGTTTTTTAAGGTACTTGTGCTTATAACAACAACTTGAATCTTAACGAAGTTGGGATCTGGATATTTGTTTTTCCGAGTTCTGCAATTTATTATAATAATATAATTACTTTTTCACACTAAAATAATAGAATCTATTTTAAAGATAATTATCTGTGTGGATGATGCCAATACTCAAATCATAAAAAAGTTATGTTATAAACAAGGAGCGAAATTATACTTACAGGGGCTAAAGGATCATTATATTATGCTATTTGAACAATATAGAATAGGATTACTATTTTTACGAATTCATCTGCATGTTGACAAATTTGGACACATTAAAATTCTGTAAGAAAACTGGAGAAACTGTATAAGAAATATTTATCGAGTTTTGCTTGAAAATTCATCATTAGCTATGAACAACATGCTCCTTTTCTCTCTAAACGTGGCCAAATGGTTAGCGCTCTTGCCTTCGGTTCAACAATTCGTGGATTCGAATCCTTGGGCTTCGATGTTTGTAGGGATTCGAAATCCAATTTAAGCCGTAGATACCGGTCTAATTAGCCCTCATGAGCAAAAATCGACCATTGAGCGATAAAACAAACATACAAACATCACTAAGCGTGAATGTGCACCGGTGTATTTCATCAGGGCTAGCTTTCCCTAGCCCTGGTATTTCACTATACCCATCCTAGAGTGTGGTTCTTCCAGCAAGTGAAAGCTTCTGGATAAGATTCTTCGTCGTTTAAAAACAGAGACCAAATAACACTCATGTAGAAGCAGGGTAAGGAGAAGAGTCCGTATTCACTAAGCGTCAGTTTTGCTTGGAGTCGGCAATCAATATCTTTGGAGTTTATTCCAAGTGACAGAAAGTATGTTTATGTGTCACAAGTGAATATTATGGTCGTGTTCATATATACATAGCGGTGCAGGTGAGTCCCAGACTGACCTTTAGATTAACGGGTTTGGAATACTCGCCCATCAACATGTGCCTCGTATTTTTGAATCATGGTCATGTGACGAGGTCACAACTGAGCTGGCACCCTTCTCTCCTCATCTACGCCACACTATCAAAAGAACATCAAACGTCACATATTAATATTACGGTTACAATTCGCCAAGAGAATCGCTTGGCGGTCGTTATAGGTTGTTAATCAAATTTTAATATTTAGGTCTCTTCGGCTTGGCGTAAACATTTTTTCCAATTGGCGAGGTTGTGACCGTAATATTCTCTATTACCAAGAAAGTGATAAATATCTGTGACTAATTTACTTGTTATTATGAAATTCATGTGTTTGTGACAATATCCAAAAAATAAAGAAATTGCGTTATGGTTATGGCAATCCTCATATATTTTAATTTACCATAATAATGATTACATTTAACAATTATTCTCCGTGTAACAAATAATGAATAGTGATGGCATTCTTTAAAAGTGCATTGAATTTTTAAAATGTATGTCAAAAAGTTATTATAAGTAAATGAATTATCGTGAGAGATAATCCATTATATTACCATTGATTAAAAACTTGAACGTATACTATTTTTTCTTTAGAGATTTTCCTGTTTTAATGTATATTGTTCTTATATAGCTACCTCTTTCCGCATTTATTTATTATTCTTACTTGAAATAAATCTGAAAAATTGCGAAATAACCCTTCTAATCTCAGGGTGATGTTCGTTTTGTTCTTACTTTCAAAATAATTCTTAGTATTTCATACTGATAATAATAATAAACTACTGATAGTTAGTTAATGACGATATGCAAATTCTTTCCTATGAAAATATAACCTAATTTTATTACATTTTCAAAGTTAGAGCGTTTTGGAGCAATTTAATGAATGATTAAATTTTTTAAGCGATTTAATGAATTTCAATTTAATCAGCAATAAACCATTATTTTATTAATGTTCAGTAAATGAACTGATAATAATTTTAGTGAGAACATATAAATGAAATTATATTAAACGAAAATATGAGCTTCATCGCTTTGATACAAGGCGTTCAATAGACAGAAATTCCAAAGAAATGTTAATGCAAGCATTGTAGAAAGAATCGTGATGAGGTGCTATGATTGCGCAATATACACGCAAGAAATTAATAACTTTTCCATAAGCTGCACTTGTTTCAATATTTATTAAGTGGCTTATAATGGAATAATTGATAGTTAGACATCCATATTCAATTTTGCAATACTAATGATCAGAGATCACTACTGATTGAGTAATAATGCCATTGTATCTCATTGAATGAACTATTATTTAAAGCTTGCAAAAAAAGCATTACTTTTTTTAACCTTAATTTGTAGAAATAAGGATAAATATTTTTCTGACTCAGCTGCATTTGTTATTAATAGCTAAGCAAATCCAAATGAATGTTTAGGTACTAATTACGTTATCTAAAAATTACTACTTATTAAAAAGAGAAAAAGAAAAACAGAAACAAGTTTCCCAATTAAATTGTTAGCAGCTTTTATTCATTTTTAAAATTTTTTATTTTATTTAAGGCATAAATTATATTTTAATTATTATTCGGTAAACTATAACTAAATATATAAATGAAGTTACATTTCATATGTACTTAATCATGATTTTAAATATGTTCAAATCCTTTAAAAGAAAGTAATACTATTATACATCATAATTTACTGTTTCCATAATGTTTAGCTAATTAATTTCTATTACGTTTGAAATAAAGGAATTAATTATTCCTTTTGGAATGTTTAATTTTCTTTCAGTGAATTCATCGGTTCATATTTTAATTCATTTCCTATGCAACGCTATTTTAATATAAATAGAACTAATTTCTATTACATGCACAAAGAGAATGCGAATTAACGGAAATATTTAATTATAATAAATTTTATTCTTTCGATAAACAGCAAGAATTTCTTATTAATTAGTCTAATAGCTAATCGAAGCTTAGTGTGAGACTTTCAATCACTGGTATTTTAATAAGGTCAGATAACCTGCTAAAGTTTGTCTGCTAAGTAGATCTAAAAAAGAATCCTTTTCAGAGTCAAATTCATAGAGTCATGTTAGTTCTAACAAGCAATCGAATGTACTGTAACCAAATCAATTTTACTAAATCTGTTAATAATAGATGAGATGCTCAAAGTGAGATGAAATCTTTTAAGCACTGGATTGTGTGTGCCTAAGCAACTTACTAAATGTAATTTAACAAATCATAACACTCAAAGAATTGCTTAGATTTTGTAAAAAAGTGAAATTTCACTGTTTCTTGATCTAGTTAATGTGTATAATAATTCTTTCTATCTCACTAAACTCTGATTAATGGTAACAGTTATTAAAAATATTTCTACAAATCATAATAGTTTGAGAGTTTTTTTATAATTGATTAAAATGGGCTTAATCACTTGTTAAGGCTAATCAGAATTTTTTTTAAAAATCAGTTATTTAAAAAGCTTTAAATTTAAAACCTGATTGAAGTTGATTAGATTAACGTTTACTTTAATCAATAATAAAACAGCAAGGTTAACTGGTAGATTCTAGGGTATATATAAAGATAATTCCATCTTTCAAACGTCTAAGAAATCTGAAAAAAGCTAACAGGATTCAACAAAAGATTGGCTTACATTTTTTAATGAGTTAAAAAGTTAATAAAAGTTTTTCATAATAAAGCACAGTCATACAAATTTCATTTATCTATTCCATTTTCTAGCTGCTTAAAAAGCAAGTTGTAAAAAATTTATTTGCATAAAGAATGAAATAGAATAACCAATTATTAGTAATTGTATAATTAAACAGAATAACCAAATGTTAATGATTGCTCAAAAAATATGAAAAACTTCAGTATTTCATTGTTTAACATTGACATTGTTCTCGAGAAATTCGACCAAGCATGGAAAAGGAGGTCACGTGATACACCGAAAGGTGAAAGTTTGAGAATGGTGTGACGTATAGCGCGCTAACCTACTCTAAAATTTGTACAATAAAAAAATGACCAGCAATAATATGTGGCCCGATTTGAATAGACTGCATAATTTATAACCATAAGCACAAGATGTCACAATGGCAGATTTTTCTATTTGTCCATTCAAACATCTTAAGTGTATTCAGCGCGTTCATGTGGGGGAATTACACGCATATTAAATCTTCCGTGAGACTATTCAATGCGGTAAGTTTTCATGATCAGTTGTTACGTACTTTTGTAACTTTTTCCTCTAACTTAGTTGATTTACGAAAAAGAAATCAAGCTAAACTCAAAATATCCCAAAGTTTGATTATTAATAATACCTTATTAAAGTTTGCCTTTTTAACACAACATTTAAAAAAGAAAAAAAAAAACATGCTTTTAACGAAAAAGTAAACAGACAAATATGTTTTAAGTGCTTTAGTAGTATTATTTTCTAGAAATATATGAAACGAATATCGTTTTTCTTTCTAAAATAACATTTATAGTTACATACCACTGAAGAAAGTGCTAGTTTTCAGATTTTGAGATTTTTCTAGATTAAAATTTGATGATAAACCATAAAATTTAAATACATCACTAAACAAAGTCTTGAATTTTGGTGTTAAATTTTTTAAACTTCATGTGTGATTTAGGTGTTTCTTTTTTTCAAGACAATATTTTGGAGCATAGTTTGGATCGTAACAGTTATTCAGTAACTTGTACATCATAAATAGGTTATTTTCCCCCAAGACAATATTTTGGTGCATAGTTTGGATCATAGCAGTTTCAGTAACTAGTACATCATAAATAGGCTCTTTTTTCCCCCAAGACAATATTTTGGTGCATAGTTTGGATCACAGCAGTTTCAGTAACTAGTACATCATAAATAGGCTCTTTTTCCTCCAAGACAATATTTTGGTGCATAGTTTGAATCACAACAGTTTCAGTTAACTAGTACATCATAAATAGGCTCTTTTTCCTCCAAGACAATATTTTGGTGCATAGTTTGAATCACAACAGTTTCAGTAACTAGTACATCATAAATATGTTAGATAAAACTAATGCATCATTGATAGGATAACAATAGCCTAGTAAAAAAAAGGCATCTCTTTTGTGTGCGGAAAGTAGCGTGTTTGATATCTAGGAGAGCTGAAAATGGTCGTACTGAGATGTTCTTTGCATGTCAGTCCTTCATAGAGTGTAAGTCTGTAGGCGTGGTGTGAAAGTAATGAAATGGTGACGCCAGCACAAGGGCCGGCTTTGTCACTCTAATTTGGTTCATAATTATGAGGCGATTAGCTAATTCTAGCGGCTTGTGCCTTCAGAAATAAGCATCGAATATGAATTGCAATAACTTAATGTAATCAAACACGGATGCAAAATTCTCTAACATTTCGAAACAATGTCGACATACACGCAAACTTTTCTCCAACCTTCTGCATCTTTGGAGTGACATGGGACTATGTACAAAGTTTAAGTTGCATGCCCTTTTAGAATGGTAGTCTTTGGTTGAGTCAGTAGTTTAAATCTATTTTATAAATTAAAGAATGTATTTTTTATACCAGACCAGCGGTCTTCCAAATTATGTACAGTTATGCTCCAGAATCCAAAGATAAAAATTCTATCAACAAGATGTTCTTTGACTGAGTTAAAGGTCCACCATAAGAAAAATACTTTTTCCAATAGTTAATATGATTCTCATTTTTTTAGGATAATTCATTTGAGACCATGTTTGGATAAAGGATTTCTGACAATATTGTCTAGAATATAATCCCAAATTTTTTTCCAGCATTTGGAAGATATAGAGTATTAATTACAATAATAACTTCTTATCGGATTCAAACTCAAACCACACTCTGATGGGTAGAAATGAGTAGAATTAACCGCCAAAAGCTTTTATAACGCATTTGTACATAACTCACGAATTGCTTTAAAAATTCTAGCTGGAAACTCTTATTACTTTTTAGATAAATATGCTAGCAGAATACGGAAACGCTGTATCCATCTCCATCCAATTAGTCAACATGGCTAGGACCAAATTTAGGACCTTCCATTTAAAAAATCATGGTCTTATCTGTTGGATGCAAGCAATCCAAGAAAACAAACTATTAAAGAAAAAGTTTACTTCGGAAAATATAACAGAAAATATGGTTAATAATGAAGATATGCTATTTTCACAGCCACTAAATTTGAAATTTAATGCTTTTAACTTAGATTAATGATGAAGATTCTTAATATGTGACCTCCAACATACTTTCCTGTATCTTGCTCTCAAAAAGCTGGGCTATATTATCTATTTAAAAACTGCTTAGGGAAAATAGTTGAGTCTTTGTAATTTAGAAGTAAAGACCAAACAGAATACCCGCAAAGCTTTATTACTCAGAGGTATAATTTTACTTAGAGGAAATCACTACCACGACCCATTTAAGCGTGCACTAACTGCTATAGAACACACATCAGACATCAGACATCAGATTGTTGTCTGGTTTAACAAATCAGATTTGATTGAAGAGCTATGGATGTTCGGCTGCGTCGGAAATCGAAAACCTTTACCAATCAAGCCACGGCGGCCTTAAATGTGCAAACCATGTTTCAATTTGAGTTTTAGATACTTATTACCAGATTTCGTAAATTTTAAATTAAGAATTCTTAAGGAATCATGAAAATATTTGTGTGATAGTTTGAAAGTAGAATTGGTGCATTTAAGAAATAATAATATGGAAATTATATTCATGTGTCTCAATACTTAACTTGATAAATTAATTTCATAGAGAGACTACTTGAGAACGGAACTTGTATTTAAGACCATGAATTGTAGTAATTTTAATGGCTAGTGTTGAAAGAAAGGAAAGAAAATTTTAATCAGCTGTCCAGTTTGTTAATTAATTAACAGCGTTTTAATTTACAGTTCAAAAGTGCGTCAATATATTTCCTATCTCGGTTGGAAAAGTCTTTAGATTTTCAGAATCTATTTTAAACTATAAATCGTGTCCTAATTAATCCTCGACAACAAAAAGTTTCCATAGTACGACAAATTTCAACTGTGCATGTGTTGGACTTATGTGCTGCGAGGGTTCCATTGGTAAAAAATACTAATCACCTTTAATTTTCTTTTACTACAACAAGGAACGAAATTCCGAAATATAAGTTAATTTTTTTTAGATTCTAGTGTTCTTCCGCTGTTGTGGTGAAATATGGCTATGAGATGGCCGCTTGTATATTTATCTCGACACCTGAAAAGGGTTCAAAATCACGGAGTCTGTATATGGCAGCTTTAATAACTGACTGTACTTAGTAACTTTAGTTAATTGAATATACAGATAGAAGCCTTGCACATCTGAAACAATAATATATAAATATGTATTCCATTCTTACATCACTTGTATTACATAGGGTTAATGTTTGACGCAACAGCTTGTAATGAATGATATAAAGGATTAATGTTTGATAACGATAAAAAAATAACGACAGGATTGCCAAGGAAAACCATAGCGATGCAGAATAATGTTTATAGCTATAAATTCACACGGAAAGAGTATGAAGATTAAAGATAAAGGGATATTTAAAATAAATCATATGGTGGATCGGAGGAAGTGAATGGAAAAGAAATACATCATTCTTGCACTTCTAAAGTGAAGGTTTTGTTATCTGATCAGCTGCTGAAATAATATCTGCACATTAAAAGTTCTAAACGTTCCGATTTCTCTAACTTGGGTTAGTATAGAAAGAATGTTGCCAGCTTAGATGTTAATTTCGCCAGTTGCTTTTATTTCAAGATTACGAAACAAATAGAAGTATTTAGTGTCTTAAATTGACAAAAATAGATCTACCTGAAATACGTAAACCGGAACACAATAAAACAAAACGAAGAAGTAAACAAGTGGCAGAGAGAACGAAATTAATGATAAAATCAGTTCATTATTGTTTAATTAAGGATATTATAAGCTCTGTAGGGTTTAATGTCTCTCGTTGGTATGGCGTGACGCGGAAAAAAGGCGCTGGCTTAGATGTTAACTTCGTTATTTCTCAGCATGGTTCAAATAACAAAAATGTTGGCAGCTCTTGACTGCTTTAATCGCAGAAATATTAGAGAAATGTTTAAAATATTAGAGAAATGTTTAAAAAATCTCTTCATGAAGATACTATATGAAAAATTCTGAAAAAATTTGGCTATCACGGCTGTGTAACTCGAAGAAAGCCATGTATTTCAACTGCCAGTAAGCAAAACCGTTAAAATTATGCCAGTAAGTATATTAATAAACCTTCTGAGTTTTTTGAAAAAGTAATATTTTTTTATGAAAGCAAATTTTGTATCTTTGGCATCAAAGGATGTAATCTGGTGTGGAGAAAATAAGGTACGGCTTTTTGAGAAGCAAAATTTTGTGTCTACAGTTAAACATAGTAGGGATGGTGTAATGATTTGAGTGTGCATGGAAGCAAGTGGATTTGATCGATTAACTTTTATAGATTCCACATTTGATCATATGGGATATCTAAATATATTAAAAAAATTTGAAGCAGAGTGCACAAGATTTGAACCTTGGCGATGATTTTTGGTTTCAACAAGACAATGATCCAAAACACACTATCCACAAAGTAAAGCTCTGACTGTTGCACAATATCAAATATCAGTTGCATACTTTTCCACAATCTCCAGACTTAAACCCCATTGAACATTTATGAGACTGAAGTGCATTATTTGGCAACATAACATAATGTCGAAAGATATGTTAAAAAGAGTAATTATGATGGTATGGAATAATATTTCGTTTGCAAAAACCGCCAAACTAATTCTCTCTAAGCTTAAATGATAGGAAAAGGTTCTTATAGACATAAAGATTTTCCAACCAGACATTAAAGTTTATTTGACAGTCCATGAAAGTTATTTTTTAAAGACTTTTCTCATCTGTACGCAAACTTTTCTGACTGCTTTTAATGTAATTTTTTAATTATTATTATTACTTTGAAACAGTGTGTATCTTTCTAAAATTATTACTGATGCTTAAGGAATTGTTAAGGAAAAGCATTACATAAAAGTTGAATTAATATTGACACTATAATGTTCTTTTATTCTTCGTAGAATGTTTACTGTGCATTTGTACGCAGACCTTTTCTGGCAAGTGTATATTGAGCACATTCTATTTAAAAATTCAAACTGCACATAATATATGGATGATATATTGTACTCCATTTTTTTTATCCACTTCTATTCATAAAGAACACTTTGTGAGTTACAGCAAATTCCAAGTTTAAGTTGTCTAATCCTTATTTTCTATCCGAATATGTAATTTGTAACAGCATGAGTTCCATTACTGCGCCGTGTCATTTCACATCAGTTCGAATAAATAGAACTTCTTTGCTACTTCATCAGCAATTGAAAGCAAATTTTATTGAAAATATTTCAAGGAAGTAACAAATTGAGTTTGTTCAGTACGAATCACGTAACCTTGACCTTGAAATCTAAATTTTTTTTTTGAAAGTCACAAATATCTGCAAAAATAAGACAATATTTTATGCAGAAAATACAAACAAGTTCTGGTAGATAGATGAATAGTTCCATTCTCTTTTAGAATTTTTCCCTTCATTTCATTTCCATTTGCACAAATCAATCATTTCCTGGACTTAAATGAATCTCTTTCTTTTTTCATAGCGACGTTGACAGCTGAAAAATATTTTTTCCTCTTCATGTAAAAGGTATTAATTTTTTTCACTTGTACTGCAAACGATTATTTCTTACCTTTTCTTCTTCCTTTTTTTATTGCGCAGTAAAGAAATTTTTGTTCTTCAGAACTAAGATGTGGCAATCACTTTCTAAAGCTTTTGTGAGTAGCGATGAATTCGGTTCAAAAGAATATTAGTATCAATAAATAAATTGAAGTATGTTGAACAGAATGTTCTTTTGTCGCATATGTTTTTTCAATATTTATTTATTGCTGATAAAAATTCAACAAAAATTTGGATCGAAATAAACTATAGAACAATTCTTTTCCTTCCACTCGTACATTTATGTTTCCTTGTAGTAGGGGATTAACATATTCTCCATAATATTACTGCTGTGCTCGTTGACGTAATAGATTACTTATTTCCGTTTATGAGTTTAAATGACGTCAATGCCACTACACCATAACGATATAAAGTAGGTTTATTATTATTTTTTGAAATTGAAACTAAAAGAAAAAAATATTAATTACCATACTGCATTAAGCAACTAAATTGATTTTGTGTAGTTTTTTTTTTTTTGATTCTTGTTTAGTTTATATTATTTGATATTGTGTGAAATATGAAAATGGCTTAAAATTGATATTCCTATTATGAGTGCAATGAACCCTAAATTATTTTCGTATCAAAATCTTTAAAGATTCTTGGATCCAATTGCGTGATTTTTTTAAATAATTTTAGGAAAGAATATGAAAGAAAAAATAATGGTCTCTCATAGCTTATACTTAAAGTTTTAATTAAAACATTATACCAAATATTAAACTAATATATTCACAATTAGATTAGCAATAGGGCATCGCTCTTATGCACGTAAAATAAAGAGTTTGACTCATAATCGGTGAACGACTATTAGATAAATAATATATGCACATTAAATGTTCATAAGAATTCATAAATCTTTGTTGGTTTGATGATAAGTTTAATACCACATAATTAACATTCAAAAAGGGACTGTTGTAAAGTATTTTGATATCGAACTATTCATTTGAATTACAAAACTTTTCATAAAAAGTTATATTTGCTTATTGCAAAGGAGAAAACCCGGAAAACACACAAACAGCACTTACTTCAACGGTCGTATATTCATCACTTCTTGTTACACAGTGGCTAGGATCGAACCCAAGCTCTTTCACTCTGAAGAATATTGTCTAAGACTACAATGTGGCATGTTGTGGAAATTTGAAAGCTGTCAGCTCATGAATTTATCTAGTCACTTGATAAAAAGTTTATTAAAATAACTTATTTATTAAAACTGAAAAAAGTTTCAAAACGCCAAAAAAATATCACATGGATAAGAATATATTATTAATAATGGATTAAAAGTAAAATTAAAAATTTGAATCAATTTCCATTATGATCACTACTGTAACACCAATTCGATATTTGATATTGGAGCCATTAATAATATAATTTTAAGTTGGCGAAATTTCGAGTAGGTATTTAATTGTAAAAAGCTTGCTCCAAAAAGCTTTTATAGAAAGTGCCTAACAAATAATTTAAATTAACCATCAAAAATAAAATATAGTTCAATAAGTTCATAAATTAGCCCAGTAATTACAAGCTATACACAATATATTTGCAATATTCATTACACACATTATTCATACAGCTCATTTGTAATATTTCGGAAAAGGTAAATCAGAGGGTAGCTAAATGTGTGATGACATTAACTTGGCGATAATCATAAAGAAAAATGTTTAAAGATCAGCATTTACTTGCTATCTCACAAAACATAAGCCATTTTTATTCGTAATATTGCAAGTCATTAAAATTGAAATGTATGACAGAAACGTAAAATGATTATTCATCTAGGAAGAACGAAGATACACCATGAGAAAATATCCCCAGATTATGATTAGGAATACCAAGAAATAACATTTACTCTATTTACACTTTATATTAATTTAATATTTTTTCATGAGAAACGAAACAAACAGAAGTTCATTGTTAAGAACTTTAGCTTGTATTCAACAATTTGCTGGAAAATGTCAGTACCTAAAGAACAGTAATTAATCAATAAATTTACTATTTCTACTGAATAAATTAAATCCTTACATTATATTGCATTATGTTGGAACAAAAATTTAAATGATAGATTTTTGTCATTTACATTACTCACCAGATTTAGCTCCCACTAAATATCATTTCCTTTAAAAGCTTCACTTGCTTTTTTGCAATTGTAGCTGAAAATGTTCCTCTGGAATGTAATCTCTTGAAACTATTTGACGTTTGAGAAATCAAGGTACTAGTATGAGTATTCTAGAATCTTGTACAGATATATTTGGTAATAGATGAATGGTCAAAGCTGTAGTATTCAGTTCAAGAGCTTTTGGTCTTAACTCCAAGAGTATTTCAGTATAAAAAGTGACTGTAAAACTGCAATTTTACTGCAGCTTTATGATTGTGATTGTACACAATTGTTGAGAATCTTTACGATAGTAAAATGTAATGTTGATATTATAAAACATTTTTAATTAAAAAAATGGAAAAAAATCTAAGAAATATTATTTTTCACCTATTGGAACTGGAATTTCAAATTCACGACTAAGAACAGTTTTTTAAAAAAAAGTAAGAGTAGATATTTATTCATGAAGAAAACAGGAGTTTTCAACTATTTCGGAACTTTTTTATTATCAAACAAACTCTACAACACTGTAAATTTTGATTTAGCTGTTTATAAATTGCAAAATTACAAAAAAATGCAGAACGAAATTTTTACTGTTTGTTAGATCTATGTGCTTTAAAAAAATTTCTAGTATTCATAAATTCACTTATGAGATCAAAGAAAGCTCATCATAATGCAACTACCGCAATTTTTTGACATTAAATGTTTTTAACTAAAGAAAGAAGGTCTCCCCAATATATTGGTAAATGCATATTATTCTATGTTAAAGTCATCATGACAAAATTACCAAACTCAGTTCTCCCTCTATCTCACAAGGAATCCAATAGATTGCTTACGTCACTAAATGGCATTGTTTTTTTTATTTTTTTGTCCCTTACGTTTTACGTTTATTATTATGCTCTTTCAATAAAAATCACCTAAGCCAGAGCAAAAATAATTATTACGGAATTCAATCGTTTGCAAGTGCAGTAAATAGTGAAAAAATGCAATTATTTTAAAAAATTAACGAAAGGAATGTTTTAATTAAAATAATTTTCACTAAGCACAGAAAGAAGAATAAAAATTCAAATAGTTAAGTGCTTGCGAAACAAATAACTGAGACTAATGCTTCTTTATAATTTGATTTCAGTGAAAATGAGATTTTGGGAGGAATAATGAATCTATTGGAACATTTCTGCACCTATTTTATCTTTTGCACCTTTTTAAATTCAGCAAATTTTTAAATTGTTCTTATAGGACAACTAACCAGATTTAATATTAAAATAGGCTCTTCGATATAGAAGTTTTGGTGTTTCTTCTTTCTGTAGGTATGCTTACCGGGGTAGGATGTTTGGGAATTTCTCAAAAATCTTCTATTACGACATGTGAATATAGACCACTATCTACGAAAGTTTTCCGAAAATGAAATATCGATTACCTTACAAGCAACTTTCAACTGTTAGATAATTTACCTCATGAATTGATAATATATATTTTGGATAACTATTCATTTTTTATATATTGTAGGACATCAATATATAAATTAAATACAATATACTTGTTTGCATAAATAAATAGAGATAATATGATAAATAAATTATACTTAAAAAAATTTAGTTCTTATAGAAGAATGATTGTAATCGAACTCATTATATTACAACGATCAAAATTGAAATAAATGATGGTGCTGCCATCTATCCTGTATAAAATTAAATAAATCAGATTTAAACTATTGAAAGATTCAACCATTGAAAATAACTGCTTTATTTTAGTTTATTTCATTTATAAAAATATGAGAATTTCATAATTTCTAGAATGTATTTATTTATAGTAAGTTAATATTATGATTACTATGAATGAATTTAATTTAAAAAAATTTATCATAATTGTATCATAATTGTTTTAAAAATGTATCATAATTATTTTACAAGATTTCATAGACAAACAAAAAAATCTATTACAATTTACAAATGTATGTGAGTGTGTATTATATAATTATTTTTCTCTCAAAAATGGCTTAAAGTGTCCACATTAAAAATTTAAGTTCATTTAATAATAAAAATATAACATAAAACTATAAATTATCAAAATTTATGACTTAAGAAATGGAGATAATTAAAATCAAATCCGAACGTGTATTTTGAAAATGAAATTAGATTAATTTTTGAACAATAAATTAAAATATCCTACAGATAATTGGATGATATTCTGTAAATGTATTTATTATTATTATCATATTTAATCAAAATTTAATATACTGCAAAGTTGTATTATAAATGGGGGAGACATTAAAAAACATTAAAAATGCCCATGCCAAATAAGCGATAACTTTAATTTTATGTGAAATTATTTCTATTTAGAATTAAAAGTATAAGGCATATATTAAGATACACAAATGAAATGGTAAACCAAAATCAAATTTCAAAAACGGAATGAAAACGAAAACAAGGAAACCAGTTTCTAACATTTCTAATAGTAAATTAAAATTACATTCACTTATAATTACGTTAACCAAGAAGGATTTTAATTAACATAGAGACTTATATTCAGAAGAGGGGCATATAAATAGAACGCTAAAAAAATAATTACATTGAAATCACGAGAAAATATGAAGAATAAATGAAGCTAAGTATATTTCATGATGGAAACACTAAAAGTTACTAAAATTAAATTTAGGATTTCTCCTAAACTGTGGATTAGAATTCCTTCGGGATTATAAGTACAGTAAGCAGATATTTAAATTGCCAAAGATGCAGAAAAGACCTACAAATTTCGCCTGAAACGTAATCATCCCAAAACAGGTACTATATGGAACTGGTATTTTAACTTGTATTCTTTATAAATTGAAAATATTTTTTTCTTCGACATTGTTTGATTTTAACAAACATATTATACGCAACAATTAGTGAAAATATAGTTTCTGACTAATTATTTTGTAAACCAACAAAAAAATAATACTATAGTTTATAGGATTTTGAACATAACTTTTCTAATTTCCCTTTCTTCGATAAGAATACAAATGAATATTGTGGGTAACAACTCTGAATTAATTAGCATTAGTAGTGCAGGTAAAAACTAAACACTTTAAACTAACCAGCCTCATTTTTTTTGTTGATAGAGTATGTATCTTTCCACAACCGGTTCGTAATAATTATTGAAACAAGTATCAATTGTATTTACTAGGATAAGAACAAAACAAAATATCACTTTCTATGAAAGCAGTATTTTTTACTTCTTGTGTAAAAAATAAATAAATAAATAGAAATAAAAATCATTTTTAGTGTTAAAAAAACAGAATCAGCGAGGTATTTTATCTTAATTATGTTATTAATTATATTACATAAATAAAGATGAATTTCCAGTTTAGCTGTCAATTTGCCGTATTTTTCAAAACTAATTCATTTAAGACTGTTGAAATTTTTTGTTTTTGATGCATTTTATACCACTTTAATTTACTGTACTCAAGGAAATAACTTTAATAAATTCACTTCATTTCATTCAATATGTATTAGTATCAGACAAATGTATATATATAAATAAATAAAGATTTTTGATAAAATCTAAAATATTTCTGTCAGAAACGTGGAAAGTTTTGCAGTGTCCTTTTCAAGATAAATTTCAATGAATCTTGAATTAATATTTATATAAATCGATTTCTAAAGTTTCAAGAGTTAATTCTAGATAATTACAATTAAAGGACATAAAATCACTCGTTAGAAATATTTGATGAAATGTCATACATTATCGAAGGCTTAATTTGTTTATTTAATAGATATAGTCATTATTAAGCACATTCTCCTCATTTTTACTAATCAAATAGATTTCTCAAAAATTCTGCCTATAAGAAACGAATTAGTTTATGCGCCAGATACTATGACTTAGTGATGAGACCACAGTCTTTGATTTAAACCACATGAATAGGTGCACATGAGAATATCATGAACAACTACCACAATCAGGAAGTAGCGTTTATAACTAGAATCAGTATCCATGAAAATATTATGAACAGCAACTCATCACACAGAATGTAACACCTATAACTAGAGAGAAGTACAACTTAAAAAGAAATGGGCATAATCCATGATTTCTCTAGAAGCGTATATACCTATCATTATTGCAAATTATGAATCTGTAATTTTTATTGTTGTTTTTGTCTTCTTCCAGAAAGGCTGGCATTATGGGGTGTGTTGCTCTACTTTTCCAACTAAACCATATTTTGGTGTGGAGTCCGACATCCTCACTACACACATGCCACAGGTACCCCTTTATAGTGTAGGCAACCATTCACACTAGGAGAGGATAAATACAGGATAGACAGAAACAGAAAGTATATTCATGCCCGAACCGGGATTCGAACTTAGGACCTCCTTATCCATAATCAGGCACGCTAATCATTTGACAAGTTCGGCGGCTGTAAATTTTATTGAAAACAATATTGCATAATTACCCACTCTTTATCGATTTTTTTATTGCATAAGTCACACCAATTGTTATTTTTGAATTTCTATCATTATTAATATATCGCTACTGTGTTTTTGTTCACTCTTATTATATCAGATACCTCTGGAAACGGAAGAAATAATAATTGATTTAAAATGGTAACAAACACATTATTTCTTTCGAAAACATTCATATTTTGTAAGATGCCTTGATAATGTTATGGAGAAATTGGAATTGTTGTCGAAATAATACGATTGTAATAACATAAAATAAACATCCCGATCTGTGATATGTAAAAGCATAGGATTTCTTTAAGACGAAATAAAATGTAGAATAAAGCAGATAGATTACGATATCAAACAAGTCAATTTCCGTCATTAATTCCGTCAATTTAGAGCTAATTATTTTCTTTGGGCAGGGGGTTTCGTTTTGCAACCATGTGGAGTTGCAACTTTTATTCTAATTATGAAAGATGAAAAAATATTAATAAAATTACTACAAGAAGAATTTTTTGGTATTTAGAAATGCTTATGTTTTTTTCAATGTTTTTAACAATTTTTATTAGAGATTAGAAAAATAATTTTTTTAACATTAATATGTACATTTTCATTTGTAACACTTTATAATTTTATTCAATTTATTCACTCTCTCAATATGAAGACTAAGACGGATATACAAATTAAAATATATAAAATATTCTTAATGCGTAAATATTGACATACATAAACTTCAGGAAGGTATCTTATGGAAGAAAAGGGGTCTCTCAATTTTCAATGATTTTACGAAAGGGGTTTTTACTGAAACTGGACTCAAAAATCTAGTTTCGGGGAGGGAAGGAATTTTTTCGGTAATGTGTAATAAGACTTTCGCGCGCGTTCCTTACAATACAACAATACAAACAATAAACAAATAAATAAAATTTTAAATAAATTGGGTTTTAAATTTTGTAATATTGAAGGAATCTTAGTCTGGAAATCCATGTTGGAGTACCAAATTTAAATATATTACAAATTAAATAGGCTACAGATTAGAAATCGACTCTCTTTTGGGAGGGAGAAATGACAAATCTTTAATCGGAGAAAGAGCTAATTAATCATGTAAAAACGTCTAAGCATATAAACTGTTCTGTTTCCTAAATAGATTTCAGTTTCATCAAATTAAAAATTTTTTTTTATCCAATGGCGGGCACACAATGGAAATTTAAAACTGGACACGTGGTTGTTGACAACGCCATGAGCAATAAAAGAATACACTTGATTAAATTAAGCAGCGGCTGAGTTAAATAATTGTAATCTTTTATTGCTCATGACCCTAACTGAAGAATCCGCGCGAACGAATGTAACACTCAGTAATACTTGTTTTCGAAAGTTGTTATTTATGACACTTGAATAAGCCAAGCTCACTAGCCAACGGCTATGTGAAATTAAGTCAAAAGGGTGTGTTTTTCGTTTAGTCAGAGCACCAAGAAGGTCAATATAGAATTTTGCTCTAAGACTCTTCCGATACATGGCACCACCTGAGAAGTGATTCCTTTAATTTTGACTTTGATCTCGAGGGGGAGGAAACTTTCTCCAGACCATTACATCCATAGTAACTGCTCAACCACGGACCAAAGGAATTTCGATTCCACACATTTAACGAGCACATATATATCCCATGCACTTGGTGGGTCTTGGACGGCACCGGGAATCGAATTATTCCCTTCCAGACAGAAGGTGCCTTAATCACTAGGCTACCACAACCCTTAGTTTTTATTTTAATTTTTTTACTGGCTCAAAATTTTACCATTAATTTTTAAAGTATTTTCTGAAAATATAACCCTTCAATAGACATTAATTTCACACTAAACTGTAACTAACGGTTTTGAATGAAATTTTAAGCAAATATCCAAAGACAATTATTGAATTAGATCAGGAGACAATTTCATCAACTTCCCTCTTTTCCTTCAGGATTCAATTAAATAATCGTCAGGTTGTTGTTGTTGCATCAACATGCTTTCCTGAGTTAGGCTCTACCAGTTAGCTAGAAATGTCCGGATGGAATCATGATTTTGAAGCAAGGGCCAATCAGAAGATTCCAAATACTTGGCTACGGCCTCCAGAGGCTTCATTTTACTTAAAGGACATTGCGACCAAGCCCAGTTTTTATATACCCCACCTGCCATTATCTAACACAACGGATCTTCGGTTATGCCTGGGTTTGAACTCTCTACCTTTCAATAATGTGAGAACGACTCCCATAACCAATCATCCGCTCCACCGCTGTCTAGCAATAATCGCTAGGTGAGCAAAGAAAATAGGTTACGCCACACGCTGAAAAGCCTTTGAAATGGAGTTCACACTTTTGTTATGCATTCTAGTCATGACAAACAATTATGTGATTATACAAACCTTCTTAATTGAGACACGTAATTAAATTTCACTTGCGGAAATTGAATTGATGTTTTTTTTATATCAAACATTAAACTTCTTCAAAATTAAAATAATTAATATGTATGCTACAACTCTAACAGAATAAGACGCAGTTCCCATACGTGAAGTTCATTGAAAATTTCTCATGATAACATTGTTTACACCACCATCTCAACCAAAATGAATTATACTTCAGAGATCGATCAATATCGTGAAGAATATCTATCTCTCTCTCAATAAAAATTCTGTTATTTTCCGTTGACCATTTGCCTTTTCTTGGCATGTTATCTGGTACTGTGCAAAATTTATATATAAATACTTTAAATTTAATAAATTAAGTAAATTTTACGGATATAATTATAAACATTTTGTTTTTTACCGCCAATGTTCAAGCAAAAATTTTCTCTCTACACAGGCTAAATAAAAAAAATTACTTGTTCACTTTTATCTTATTGAATGTTAAACATATATCAATACACAGAAAATAAATGAGGATATTAAAGATTTACCGATTTTGTAAAGTGATTGAATAATTTGATGCCGGCCAGGATAATAAAAAAATGTTACAGCAGGGCGCATAAGGATTCCATTGTATATTTTCAGCAGACAAAACAGGATTTTATTATAAAACAAGACTTTAATAATAGAATTCACAATAAATAAAATGAAAATATATTTTATAACTCTAATGAAATATAAATTCAGTTTTCGAAATAAAGATAACCTTTAAGATAATATTTCATTTTTCAAAATTCCTTTTAGATTACGTAGTATTATTTTTTTTACTCGTGTAAACGCTTTTCGACAAGTACAAGTAATTTAG
Organism: Latrodectus hesperus; assembly: GCA_037975125.1. Taxonomy (NCBI): domain Eukaryota; kingdom Metazoa; phylum Arthropoda; class Arachnida; order Araneae; family Theridiidae; genus Latrodectus; species Latrodectus hesperus. The sequence goes on from CM075853.1 coordinate 32,639,362, forward strand.
ATTGAGACACTCAACAGCTAATCCCAAAATATTATTAATTAGGTAGTCGTTCATTATATTTTCATTATTTCTCTTTATCAAATTTTTTGGATGATAAGCACTATTGAAGTAAGCCACGGATTTAAGAAAATGGCTTAAAAATGAAGAAAAAAATTCCACAGTAATTCATTAAGGTAAACGACATATACTAACTTGTGTTTCGATTGCTTATTGTACTATGTTATTTCACGCAAGGCATAATTAGACCAGGACTTATAATTTAAAATGAATTCCAAACCATGATGTACATGGAAGCCCTATAAGATTAAGATTCCACGAGCGGTCCAATCTAAACTTGGAATGAACTTCATAGTCACAGAATTTGAATCTGTCTAATAATGTGACATTTCATCTACGAAAAACGCAGAGCTTGAAAATGTAACTGAAAACTAAATTAAGAAATGCTAAAAGTATATTTATGTTTACGAGTGTAGTTACGTTTTTACCAAAAGAAGTCAATAAGCTTTTGACTCATGCTGTTATAAAAATATAACAATAACAAAATATTAAATTAAATTAAATGAAAGCAGAAAATTTAAATTATATATTTTTCCAAACAAAAATAATCCCAAAAAATATATGTATGTGAAGTCTTCAAAATCTGATTCTTTACAATCTGAATTTAGATTTAGTAGATTCAAAATTATTAGAATCTGAATAATCCAAATTTGCCAAAGCGTCTTTATATGCGTTCAGTCTCACGTGGAAATATAATTTCAGCATCTTGATATTGCTGCCGATATTCTCACGCATTTTATTTTCCTATCCATTCATAAAAATATAAAATAATTTTCTTTAAGTTCTTTTCAATGCTATGATGGTAGAAGTGCAGCAAAACGTATTTTTACACCTAAACGTTGCAGCGTTTTTTCTCGAAAAATTACGATAATCTGTAATTTCTAGATTAAGAAAAATAATATAAGCAAAAATTATTTCTTTTTTTAACAGAAGTACGTTGTTCAAACGGAATATTTGATTCAACGTCTTGTACTAAGGTAATTTTATTTTTTAACAATAAAACTGGATTTAAAATCGAATTAGCCTTTAATTTCATTAATTTTAATTGAAAAATTTTCTTGTATATATAATTCTTAAAATGTGTTGGATACTATTCATATTTGGTACTAAGGAATATTTTTGAAAAATATTACTGGTACATCTTAATGATGCATTTTTCGTTGAACAGAAATTCGTTGTAATATTGGAACAAACATGGACCAAAATTTTTCAACACGTTACTGTGTGAAAATACTTTTTACTTTATTTACATGAAAACTTTATATTAATCGGTTTTATCTAGTTACCAACACTTCATAAATTTTGAAAATGTGTACTTAGTGCTGATTTCAAATATTTTATTCTATAGAACGTTTTGTAAAATTTATCCATTATTGAATACCTACTTTTTAGGATACAAGATGGCAGCACTATATAATTATTTTTAAAATATTTCACAATATGTAAGTTTTTTTACAGATTAAATTAAATTAACCTCCAAAACATTTTAAAGTTGGTTATTTCTCATTGGGCTATCATAGAGCTAACAAAACACATAACAAGCCCGCTATAAAATTTTAAATAATCTATGTTTATTTTTAATCTAGAATTATAAAAATTTTTTTCTTTTTAGTTTTTCTGTTGTGTTTCATGTTTATATGAAAAGCGTATATTAAATTTCCTAAAACATATACGTTTATTTATTTTATGATACAAATATCATCATGTCATCTGGTTGCAGGGCGAATCAAAACGTGACTATATCAACTTCAGCGTTTTTATAATTACATTTTATTCCTTTAATTTAATAACATTTTCCTATGAGTTTTCGTTAGTTTTAGTTGCATTTCCTTTCTTGTTCATTTCCTTTATAATGCAAGAATATTTCAAATATTTAACAAAATTATTCTTTTAAGCACATTTAGTATAAGTGATTTCCTTTATGCTCAGCTCAGTTTAGATATGGTTATATAAACTGAGTTGAATGCATTCAACTGATACAAGCTGAATGGTTCTTCTACTGTAATGCTCACTTGTTATACTAGTACCAAAAAGCAGAAATAATTTTATACATCCACATATATGAAAAGAATAATTTCAAAGACTGGTTGAAGCATTTTCAAACCGAAAAATATAATTTTATCTCTTCATATTTTTGTTGAATAAAATCTCGTTGACTGTTTTAAGACAAGAGTTTCAAAACAATAATTTTTCATGAATTTTAAAACATTAAATTGATAATTTATAGTACTTATCATTAATTTATATTCTTGTAAGTGAATAATTTAATTATTATATTCTGAATTAAAATCTCTATAGGGAAATATTTCAAGCAGTCTTAAAAATATATTAATCAATAATGAGAATGGTAAATTAAGTAATATCTTGAACACATAATAAGATAAATATTTAAACTTTTATATTTTTGAATCTGCAAACAATCATACTTTTAACACAACTTTTCAACCGTTCTTTGTTATCCTGAAGATTTAGAAAACCAATACATATAAACTGATGCTGTTATTAATAATCTAACAGCTGAGGGTTGTTGGGAAGAATTTAAATCTCTTATATATTGTTTTCTGAATGACATTTTTATAATGAGTCATTATCATAAGTTGCAGAGATGTGTTTCTAGGAAAGATTCTCACTCTGACAGGTATATACTGATATATACTAATATACTGAAAGGCGAAATGTTGTAATATCCAGTACCCTTTGTTCAACAATGACTAAATTGAATCCTGGAATTTTTATTCATATATTATAGATATGTGGGCTTAATATTTGACACTGAAGCAGATCTTTGTGCTGATAGAACCCATGAGAGCTAATCTTTTATTAAGTTTAATATCTTTTACCACAACTATACGAATTTAAGAATAAGGTTGCTCAGATAGTAATCTAATAATTTGATTGTGATTTAAAATTACGAAGGAGATTTTCAGTTACTTCAGTCGACCGAAACATATAGCTAAACAAAGTACACTTTTACAATTATCCTTTAAACTTGCTTAGTTAGCTGTAAATAATACAATAGTTGAAGAACAATTTACACATCATATTGAATTTCTCTAAATAAAAAAGAAAGAAGCTATACAATTCTGTAATGGTAACAAAATTTAAATAAATAACTAACAAAAATTTGTTTTTATTTCAGCATGTATAGTATTTTATCAAGTTTATTGCTTCTTATATAAATTACTGCAATTAATATAAATAAAAAAACATGATTTTGTAAATGACTTCATTTGTTTTTTTTATGCTGATTAAATTCCACACTTCTTAAGACATTCAGAATAAAAATTTATTTCATATATATTCAAATCAAACAAATATTCATCACACAAAAATTAAGATACAAAATTAACAATAAAACAACAAATATAAATTTGAGATTTGTTTTACAATATTCACCAAAGAATGCTTAAATTTTATAAAACAGTATATCATTTATATACACAATATATTCACAATTATTGTAACAAACATTCAAATTGGCAATTTTATATTAAAAGATTAATGGTTGAATTAAAAATATTTGGCAGTGATGAACCGTTGCATTATGGATATTTGTAGTGAGAAATATTATAAAATTCATTTCAGCCAAAATCTTTTTATTTAAATAAGCATATATGCACATAAAATTTATCTATATAGATATTACATAAAAAATATTATCCAATTTTTTTTATTTAAAAACATTACACTGTAAATATTTTATATTTTAATTCCGTTTAAAATAAGAAGGCTATTTTTTCAAATATAATTTCTTATAAATTTTCTTCCTCAGAACATAAAAGGCTCTTAAAATTTATTTATATTGCATTAATTTTATGGTTATAAATAAAGCCTTGTACTTTTAAATGTTAGATTCATTAGAATACTCATTATGTTCAAATTAAACTATATAACTAATATGAATATTAACACAGTTAAAAGCTCTTTTTTATTCAGAAACTATAAACATTTTTTTCTCTTCAAATAAATTTAAGTAAATTCAAATATTAGTAAAAATTTTTAAATGTTAAATGATATGATTACTAATTCAATAATAGTACAATTACCATTATATGCAGTTAAAAACGAAAATTTTTAGAAAAAAAATTCAATAATAGAATAACAAAATATTCATTAATTCTACTGGTAACGATTTTAAAAATATCTGCCAGAAAAAACTATCGTCGTTCATAATTTTTGGACATGTTACTTTTGTAATTTGATAGAATTAAATAGTTATATGCTTTTGAAATTATCTATTTTCAAATTTTGTCCTCGAAATTTATTTTTAATAAATATACCTTGTTATTCTTAAAAATAAAACATGCCAGTAAATTACGATTTTCGTAAATAAGCTTTAAATAATATGGATGCAGGAATTTCTTAAATAAAGGACGGATACTGTTAAATGTGACACTTGTACTGCATGTGTTGGCATCCTCCTAAATATGAATTATTTAGCTAAATTAATAAGTACATCCACAATTGAGGATGTTAGCTTTTAACAATTCTTATTTCAATTCGATTTTCCTAAAAAATATTATACTTATAAAATCATTTCTTGCTACTTTTACATCACATTCAACTTGTCTTTGATCACATAAAATAGAAATGTCATGTGGCAAATATAATTATAGTACCATTTAGGACTTGAAAAGAAAATGATTGCAGCCCACCAGTTCCATAAATAGATCTGATTAGTCAGTCATAAATGAAAAATATAATTTGAAAAACCTAAATATTTCTTAGAAATCATCGTCCCATCCTGATAAATCGTCAGGAGGCAATGGATCTGTGTCAGGAGGATAACGATCGAAATTAGAATAGTCAATTGGACTTCGTACCTGTAAAAGTAAAAAAATTCCATATTAAAATTAGTTTAAATTTATTGAAACTTTTTTATGAAAATGTTGAAATAAAATAAAACATTATATTCTGCTTAAATTTTCATTAAATTTCTGATTTTTGTTAAGCCATAGAAAATTCTCTACGAAAACATGTTGCAAAAATGAAATTAGAATTTTAAAAGTTTCTATTCATATAAATTAATAGATCTTTTTTCTTAATGTAATTACAAGTTTTAATTATGTTAAAAATAATAAATTTACTATCAAAGTATAAATGACGCACTTCTAGATTAAGTTTGGATACCTTTTAATAGAATTGGATATCTCCCCTAAGTCTAAATATAAGCTTTCAACTCTTCTAAATAGTGAAAGTAAATCCACACAAATACAAAATTTCATAATCAATAAGAAAGGCGTTCTCTAACATTTTAAATAAATTTATTCATTGCCCTTTATGAAACAAATGCTGCTTTATTTAAATGGTAATATTGTTTAAACTTTAAAATTTAAGTGATTGAAAGTTAGCGTAAATAAAATATAAGTGGAAATTTACTTCTGGAATGATGGGGGCTTTCAGCGTTCTTGTTCTAAGTGCATCATAATGAAATCCATCAAACCACCTATAAAAAGGAATATACCATAATATAATAAAAATAAATGAAGTGTGTTAAAATAATAAATAATATGAAGTTTATAGTGAATAAACTAAATTGCTTTTTTATGATATAAATTATATTATTTACATATGCAAATTGTGCAAATTTTCAAACAAGTAATTTTAAGACAATCTTAAAATATTTTAAAAAATAATAAGTGAACTGGATTCAATGATATTTCTTTCATTCACAAACACTTAATCTTTTTGAAATACCAATCTTCTCTTAAGACAAATTAAAAGTAAAATGATTAATATTCTTTCAAATGTTTAGCTTCCTTAAAATGAAAAAAATACTTATTTTGAGACTAAGAAAATACATTATAAAAAAAAGGGAAAATTACTGTGAAATGATTTGAGTAAATGTGTGTGTGTGGTATAAGTAAAAACAATGGAATTCAGAATTTTTAAAAAAATGCTAAAATGCTCAGTAGGAAAGCTAAAAATTAAATACATTAGTAAACTTACTTATGCTTCTGCAAGTCAGCAATTCCATTTTGATAACCTATTCTTTCGGCAGGATTTGCTCTAGATGAAAAAATATGCAAAAAATGTTAAAAGAACACAATTTAATATAATAAATAGCTTATTTTAATTCAATAAAATAAAAGAGAACGAGTTTATGTGATATTTTATTATTAAGGTCATGCTGTTTAAATAATGTCAATTAAGTCACATAAATAATAGGACGATGATGAACATGGTTTTTAAATATTTTAAATTGAATAATTCTACAGTTAGGAATAATGAACAAGTTACTAATTTCTTGAAAAATAATCTTTTCATCTGTAATTTTACTCATTTGTATAAAAATGTATGTGTAAAGAATATTATCTAAGAATCTGTTATTATGACATTATGTTTCTAATATTAGATTTCAGATTCTTGATTTATTAAAAAAAATTTAACTAACGATAAAAAGTCATAATTTTGCTATTAAGATTGTTGTTAGTTAATTATAATTGAAAAATGACAATTAAGATATTATTTTATTTCTCATTTCAGTCGCTGATAATGAAATCTCATTGCAAAGAGTATTTATTTTTTATAGAATTTGACATTTGAAATATACTACTTTATATGGAGAACATTTAAGAATACAAATAAATGTCAACTTATTCTTATTTCAAATTTAAAAGAACTTATTTCTGTATTTCAAATTTAAAAGAAAATTATATCTGATAAATTTGCTTTTTTGTAGAGATGGATTTTAGCATGTTTGATTTACTGAATTTTAACTTTAAATGCTTCTTAGGCATTGAAACAGTCATTGATGAAATAGTTTTAATAATCAATGGCGACTTTTTCCCGATGTTGCCTTCTTTATGTCATAAACGACAATAAAAAATATTTTTTAACATTTAAAGCAAATTTGTAATGTCAACTCTTTCTAATTCAAAAGCTTTCGTAAATGCTAAAAAATTGACATTAATAATAATAAAACTGAAAAAGTTTTTAATAAAAAATGTGCGCATATGAAATATGATTCTCCCACTTTAAAATAAGATCTGATCCCTTTTCCAAAAACCTACCCAAATTTAAAGCATCTATTTGGAGACAATAAAATATCTTTATTGTTGCAGTATATTTTATAAAAACACACAATAATAATTAATTAACAAATTTATAATTCATACAATTGAAATTCTTTAAAAACAATTTGTTAATAAGTAGTATACAGTATGTATCTAATTATTTTAGCTTCATTTTTAAAATTTTAATTTTATGGTACATTTTATTCAATTAATAATTAGTGTGTTTCAATTGTATATTTAAAAGAGTATCAAAATTCAACAGACAATTACATTAAGTATTTTCCCATTCACTTTTGGACCGATAGATAAATTATGAAAGCTCACCTGCATAGTTTCTTTATGAGAGCGTAAGCATTTCTTGTAATTACTCTAGGAAATTCTATGGCATCAATTCCTTTGAGAATGATATTGTACGTCTTCATCGGATCAGCTCCAGTGAAAGGGGGCCTGAAAATGTTTCAATCATTAAGTGTAAAAAGAAAACTTAATTATCTAAAGCAGTTAAATCTATAACTTAAAACACAAAAGAATGAAAAAAGACAAAAAACAAATGAAAGTAGCAAAAAATTACTTTAAAAATAAGAATTTTTAGTGAAATTGTTAATAATGGAGAACACGTTTTCTGGTTAACTCTTCTTTAGATGAAATTTGGATTTTTAACAGCTTTGCTCTAGAATTTATCATTTAATATCGTTGAATCCCGCCAAGAGATGCAGAACGCGGATAAAAGCAAACGATTTCAGGAACAAACGCGCGTGTTGACATATTAAAGTTAAATTTTTAGCAATGAGGGGTTTGTATGCACTTTAAAAATTATTCCCCTTTAATTTGCAAAATGGTTGGGAAACGAGTAGAAATTGATGAATATATCATCAATAATATTAGGATACCAAGATTCTGAAATTATACCTTTAGGTAGAGATTCTAAACCACAAATATTAATGTGACAACAAGACTGACTTGGATTAATTAGATTCGCCTTTAGATGAGGATTTTCAAAACCTTTTAATTGGTTTTATTTGATTTGTTTGTTGCTCAACATTCAATTATATCACACAAGGGCTAATTACACAAATTGGAATGCATCTTAATTTGAAGAGGAAAAATTTTACCTTTGGTAATAAATTTTTTTTAGCGAAAATAAAATTATCCTTTTTTATTCAAACTGATATTCTTTTGTTGTGATATTCTTTAATGAATATCATGTATTTGCTTCTAAATGACATAAGTAAATTTAATTACGCTCATGAACTTAATTTATGAATTACGTTTTCATTTTATGCAGTTTTTAAGCTGATATGAAACGCATTTGGCATAAGTTAAGATTTTGCTTATGTAGCTGTCAATAACATCTTAATTTTAACTTAGTCAAGCGTTTATGTGGAATGAGCTATTTTTCTGGAATATGCAGAACTTCAATAAAGCGATTTTATTAAAAATGCTTACGTTTGTCTGTTTGATTTACTATATTATGATCGCAATTAAGATTTGATATTAAATAGAGTAGAACTTTTATTTTTAAGAAATACACTTGCATGTTAGTATAATACATTTTCTTAAGTAACTATTCTAAAAAGTCTTCAAAATCTTTCTATCTAGCTCTTCTATGATAACAGTATGAAAACTATGAAAATAAACGAAAATTTGTGAGTAGTCCAACTAAATTGGTTTAGAAGTTGAATAAATGGGCTTTTCACAAACTTAGTATGTAAAAATAGAAACAATCAGAGGAAAATTGCAAATTTGCCAGGAATAGTTAGGGAACTTTTCCAGAAAAGGTTAAATGTTAGAGAGTAAACTCAAGAATCAATGCTGTACAGAGAATAATACCATATTTCCTGAATTTAATGAGATTAAATCACGAATAAGCTAGCACTATTTGTTGGTATATTTTTGAATTGAAATTCATTTCAAGTCAGAATAATATTCGAAGAAAATTTTTATTTAAACTAAATTATTATTAATAACTTCTTTGAAAACTATATATTTTAAAATTTGATAAGTTTTTAGAGCATAATATAACTTACAAAATTAATCAAGTATATTTTCACGTGTAATTTAATATCTCTTTCGATGAGCGCATTTTACTGTCAATGTTGATTTCCCAAAATGATTTGCTTTTCAGAATATTTCTTTCGAAATAAATTATTCTTTATATACTTAACATTAAAAAAAGCATTTTAGGATTATATATTATGGGGAAAAAATAAATTTTCATTTTTTATTTCTATCATTAAAATGAATATTTTTGGAATTCATTTGTTAAAAAATTTATATTAACAGCTACTTTTGTTTAAATAAAGAGTAGAAAAAATGAAAATTATTAAAAGCTGTTTCTAACAACACAGTTTAATTATCAAATTTTCCTATATATAATCCGCAAGACTTATTTTTCGAATTAAAAAAAAATGCGTTGCATAATCCGCGGTAACTTTTCAGACGCGCGCGCGTGCGAATAGTCGAAAATATATACTGCTGATTTGGTGCCAAAAAAAATACAAAGTATGATTAAAAATATAATAAATTGTAGAAAAAAACATTTACACGGAAAAAAATCTGATTGGATCCATCTCAACGCAAAGATCGATAAACTGAGATGAAAGCACAACGTCGAAGAAGATTCGAGAAGATTCTAGTAAAATTGATCGATTTTTAGTTTTTAATAACTTTTAAAACGAGGTTAGACATATTTTAAAAATAAAAATATATATGTTTCGTTAATAAAAAATTAAATGAAAGAAATGGATTTGTTTTCCAACTGCGCATTGGATACATTTTTTTCTTTTGTATTGCGCATGCTTTATTTTTCACCTTACATTAACACATTTGTAGCCATTTTTTTTTTTTTTGCCTTCCCTACAGCTTTCAGTTTAAAAATTTTCTTTGTAACTTAATAGATTTCACTTCCACATGACAAAATACAAATTTGAATGTTTTCAAAATGAAACAGCTCAGGTCAAGATAGAACGCAAAATGACGTTAGCCAATTGCAACTCTAACATCATTACACAAGAAATAATTTCGTTCTTGAAAGCTAAGTCGTGGCGCCATCTGTTATTTACTTTTTGAAATACAAACGATATTTCTTTCAAACTTTTAGTGTAAGCTTTTCTAATAAAGAATATCGTTTTTGCTAATATTTTTTTCTAAATCAAATTATCCGCAGCGGCGTATAATAAGCACAACGAAATTTCAAACTTTTTTAACACTCAATCCGCGAATTATATACAAGAAAATACCGTCAATGAAAAATGCAGTCAACATACATTCCAGTTAGTAATTCAAACATCAGTACACCCAGTGACCAATAATCTGCAGAAATGTCATGGCCTCTATTCAGTATTATTTCCGGTGCAACATACTCAGGGGTGCCACAGAATGTCCACGTTTTTTGACCAGGCATTAATTTTTTAGCAAAACCAAAATCAACCTAAAGAAACAAATTATTTTCAATATTAAAAATAATTTACATTTTTATTTCGAAATTTTTTTTAAAAATGACATAAAATACACTAAATAAATTTGATAAAAAAATATCTTACTAGCTTCACATAGCCTTGCGTATCTAAAATCATATTTTCAGGTTTCAAGTCCCTGTAGATTATATTTCTTGAATGTAAATATTCAAAAGCCTCTAAAACACAGGCGATGTAGAATCTAGTTGCAGGTTCATCAAAATTTCCCCTATAAATTATAATACACAAAATTCATTTTTAAAACAATTCATAAATATACTTCACATACACATTAAAGAATTTAAATGTTACGGATTCTACTAAATTTTTCATCCCATTCTTTAGTATCAAAATAACAATTTACTTACTATTTTTCTACAGTTAAAATGATATAATTTTTACGGAACTTCCAAAGGACCTGGTGGATTTTTTGTTAATTCTATTGTTGAAGCATAAGCATTTATAATAGCGTTTTTTTTTTTTTTTTTTTTTTTTGCATTCTAGAATAGAAACGTAGTTGATTGGAAGCAAACCAAAATAGTTGGAATTGAACTTATTCCAGATTATCATCAGTATTCAGTTTCCAAAATACTTTAAAAAAAAGTACATTGGAAATAGGAAACTCGGACAATCTAAAATTCATTTCATGGCGAATTGTAACGCAAAGTAAATTCATATTCAGTTAACTTATATTTTATTAACTGAATAAAATTTGAAACAGTATTTATGCTTTTTCAGTATGTCTCGTTTTTCTAGGATGTAATGACATTGCTCTGATTTTTGTAGTCATAATTGATTATGTAAGTATGTAGGGAAAAAGCCATAATTAATCATAGAAGGAATTATTTATTTTTTTGCCATGTAGATGTAAATAAGAGTTGATTTTTTTCATTTTTAAACCACAGAGTGATATTTTTGAGAATTATTTAATCAAAATTAGTCCTTGATGAAGAGGCGAATATTATCTCGATTTAATAAGATATATACATGAACATTTCTACATAAACAAGATTCACAATCTCATTCGGCATTTTTTTGTTTAAAAAATTTTATTTAATAATAATAATAAAAAAGTGGCTGATATTTTTTTAATGTTATAATGAAATATTAATGTTATATATGAATGTTATATGTTCTATATATAAATTTTGAAAGAAAGTTTGAGCTGATTTGGTTTATTTATTGCTAAAAGGTAATTTAAAATGGATTCCATAATATAATTAACATCCAGATCCAATGTGGTTTTCGAACCCACGAACCAATAAACCGAAGATTATAGTGCTTATCCTTCGATTACTAACTTGGCAAGGCTTTTTCAATGCTTTATATAAAAATAATATTTCTCTGTAGTTTAAATTTTTAAAAATATCAGTGCAAATTAACAGCTTTATATCTTCCAATGGCATCAATTTACATTATATAATAAATTGTCTCTGATTTTCCTATTACAAAAAGGATATTTCAAAATATCTTTTACAAGTGTGTCCCTTACAAGAGAATATGTAACTCACTCAGAACTTCAATCAATAAATAATTAATAATTTATAAAGATACTACTTGCTACGATAAAACTATTTGTATATTAATTTACAATAAATGATTTTATTGAACAGAAAGAAACAAAGATAAAGTATACCTATCTCGAAGAATAGTCCACAGTTCACCACCTAAGCAGCATTCTAACAACATATACAAATACTTCCTGTCTTTAAATGTTCGGTATAACCTGCAAAAAAAAAATCCATAAAAAACACTTCTTTAAATACATCATTTAGATTAAATCAAATATATTTGAAAATTTTTTTAATACTTTATACTCGATTATCTTTTAAGATTTTGTAGATTATAATTGAAATATTTAATTGTATACCTTTATTGATCTATTTAAAAACAAGTGTTATGATTCAATAAATACCTTACGTATAATAGATAAGTCATTGTTTACTTCATTTAGTCACATTTATCTTTTCCAATGCATATACACATTGCAGAATTAAATACATACTATATATATATATATATATATATATATATATATATATATATATATATATATATATATATATATATATATATATATATATATATATTAGACTTTATAAAATATTATAAACTTATCATAAATGTTTTATTTTAAACAGGATTTTTTAAAAAAAAATATGAAAAACATTTTAAAAAGATGGTTTTAAGCTTAGTTATGTGTGTCATTTTTTTCACTTTTTTATAAACTTAGTTATTTTGACTATTACTCATAGTTCAAAATGAAGGACACGAGCTCCATTATTTAAACAAGAGTTGTGAATCTATGACTAACTGAAATTGAAAGGCAGAGCTCTAATCCTGCAGTTGCAAACTAAATACTTTCCACATTTCAAAAACTATGCTTTAAATATGTGCAAATACTGTTTAAATAAATTTTCGTCTGAAATATTTTTCTCTGGAAAACTAAACCATGCTCATTTTGAGCCGTGTTGCATTTTATATCACAAACTACTAAAAGTGTTCTTAATTAGTTATTTACTAAAATTTTACGAAATATTTTTGACTGTAAAAAGTTTTCTAAAATTTTGTTCTCACAAAAAATGGATGCTATTTCTTAATCTATCACTACAACAAAACAGAATATATTTACTGTTTGATTATAAAATACAATTCAATGTAAATGTTAATTTTAAATATAATAAAGTACATATCTAATTTTGTTGCACTTAAGCAGTTCAACATATAAGAAATTAATTCTTTATGGTAATTTTTATGATCTGGGGAGAAAATTTCCTCTTCCAGATCAAAGTCAAAACTGGTTCGTGGGTTCGAATCCCACCTTGGGCATGGATGTTTGTAGTGGTTCGGAATCCACTTTAAACCGTAAGTCCCGGTCTAATTAGCCCTCGTGTGCAAAAAATGACCGTTGAGTGACAAACAAACAAAGTCAAAATTGAGGGAGTGGATCCTATAGTGGTGCCATCTATCGGAGGTGTCTTAGAGAAAAGTTGTACTTTCATCTTCGTGCTGTTGATTAAAAACAAAGGACGCATCCCTCTGACTTACTTTCGTAGCCGTCGGCTAACGATCTCGACTTGCCCAAATGTCATAAATAACAACAACACTTCTTTTGGGCATACATCAAGAGATTTGTATAACTCCCATTAACAGTGATGAAGACCTTGTTGCACGCATCATGCCAGCTGCTAAGGAAGTCCGTGACAGAACTAGTATTTTATCCAAAGTTAGATGTCCACCGCGCAGGTCACGTGAAGCCTGCATCAAAACCCATGATGGTAATTTCGAATACCTTCTTTGAGGATGATAGTAATCTTTTTGTTCTTTTTTCTTAGTTTTCCGACGAATAATAAACATGTTTTTTTATTTGTTTTTTTCTTTTCTCGTATTCTGTATTGTCACTACACAGCAACAGGAAAATGTTTCCAACCATACTATGTGATTTCATATGGTTTAAGTGTACTCTATTTCTTCTGATAGTTTGCAACTGCTGTTCTCGTATAACTGTGCATGTGTACACACATATATACACAGGTATACAATTATATATAATTAGGCTATGTGATAATTTAATTATAATTCTACAGTTATTTATTCCTCAAATATTTCACACTGCCTAACAAAAAAAGGTCAAAATCATACATATTTTAAAGCAGGCATCAAGAATAAAAAGAAGAACTTGTAACAGTTTGCTGCAGTGAAGAAAATTAGGAAATTTATTGTTATTAAATATTATAGTTAAATAAGAATTCTAAAATTGGGAGATGTGAAAAATTGTAAGAAAGTTTTTTTACTTGACTACAAAATCACTGTCAACTTCTTCCATAATATTTTTTTCAGATTTAATGTGTTGTTGCTGTCTGGTTTCTACAATTTGAGCTTTCTTCATTATCTTCAAGGCAAATGCTCGATTTGGATTATTTGCAATTTGTACCTGGAAATTAAAATTATTAGGTTATAACTCTCATTTTTATTTAATTAAAAAGTAAAATAAATTAAAAAAATCCTTTAAATTTGAATATTGAATATGAATTTATTCATGCAAATTATAATTGCTTTAAAAATATAAATACATTTAATTATACTGAATTTAAATATGTGGTAAGTAAAATGTGCATTTGAATATTCAGTTTTCAAAACTCCATGTCATTTAGTCTCCTTGAATGTTTAGTTTGATATAGCTTGATCAATTACCGTCACTTTTTACAAAAGAGGATTAATTTGGCTCAAACTTACAATTTGAGAACTGAACCAGATTATAGAACCATGTTCAAGGAAATTTGGTATGTCGCTTAACAAACACTTCTTGCACAAAGGTAGTACCAACAAATACAGTTTAAAGTGGTTTCCAAATTACTACAAACATCCATTCCCAAGGTAGGATTCGAATCCACAAACTGTTAAACCGAAGGCAAGAGCGTCCGAGTTGGGAGTTGAATCCCACGATCTGTTGAATTGAAAGCCAGAGCGTTAACCTTTCGATTATCAGCTCAGCTTGACAAAATAAATTGAAGCTTACCGTGCTGAATATTCAATTACCAGTTAATATTAACTGATATTCAAATAACATTAAAATATTGCAAATAAAACTTTAACGTCTGGGTTTTCTTATAATAGTTAAGTTTTACCTTCTAAAATGAACCAAGATAATAAGAAAAAATGTTTAGTTTCTTTAAGATACACTGGAATTGCGAATTCTATAAAATTAATGTATTGCAAGTTCTTTATGTCATATTTATTTCACTAAGATAACTTATAATCTAAATATCATATTTATTTATAATAATTTAAAAATACATACCAGTTCTACTCTTCCAAATCCTCCAACTCCAAGGGTGGTAATCTTACGTAAGTCTGTGAGTTGCAGTTTCAACAAATCATCATCAATACTGAAAATGAGATAATAATGATGAGATTCTTCCAATTCACACAAATTTCCAAAATCACTAAATGTTTACTCAGCTAAGAGAGAACAACTGTAAATTTCAATTTTTAGAGGCACGTAGAGACACTTACCTGTTTAAATCTATTCAAGCAGCAAAAAATATATAAATTTACAAATTTAATTAATTTGTTTGATTTTTCGTTTGAATTAAAGAATTATAATTGAAAAGAAATCTTTCAAAAAATTAAATATTAATAAAATAAGTCATTACCGTCTTTTCACTGGAGTAATTTCGTCATAATTCTTCTCTTTAATTTCATTTATGTTACTTATTAATTGGTTGAAAGAGCTGAAAGTAAAAGAAAAATTTATAATATATATGATTCATTTATTTATAAAAGGAAAGTAAAATGGCTTCATTATACATTACAATAAATTATTTTAATGTGAGTAATTAAAGCACATAAAAACTATAAAGTAATTAAACTTGACAAGAAATAAAATTCCTTGCTCGGTCATTTCATTATTTTCATAAGAGTACTAAATATTGTTACATTCCGATTAGATTGAACTAATTTTGAATATAAGAAAGTCTTTTCAAACTTAAATTATAAAAACTATTGAAATAAAGTAAATTATCCATAAGGTAAAACATTTGAAATACTAGAAATCAAGTAATGCAAAATTTTTTATATAATACTGGATATTCTTGAAATGTTAACAAAGAATAAAAATACTAAATTTTTTTGTTAAATAAAATTACTAAATATTTAGGTTTCGTTTGGTTTTGACGCTTAATGGAGCTAATTTGACATTTCGAACCACTACAATACTTATGCCGAATATGGGATTTGAACCCACGAACTTTTGAATCGAAAGACAGAACGCAAAACAGTTCTGTGTCAGCTGAATATATTCCTGAAATTCCAGCTGAAATCCTGAAAATATTCAGGATTTCAGTGATGTCATCAAAAAGCTGTTATTCATCTATTACTAAACTAAAGCTAAAGTCTGTGGCACGACAGCCCATGTGGGCCTAGGCCTACGGTGTTCTTATCACTGTTTTCCTAACCGAGGGCCCTGGGATGCAAAGCATACGTCTTCATTAAGTGGTCAGCCTAACGTGAAACCCCCAGTGTTTAGTTCCCAAGCATGCTTTGTACTCAGTTTATAGACCCACAGATGGGATGAAAGGCTGAGTCAACCGTGCCTAATCTGAGGATCGAACCTCGGACCTGTGCCTTGGAAGCGTGAACCACTAAGCCACCGGTTACTAATCTACCACTAAGTCACCGGGCTCATTTATTAATAGATATGTAATTAAGTGTGAAGAAAGGTTAAAAATAAGAAATTTCCGATTATCACGATTATCACAAAAGTTAAGAAAGTAACATTTTTAGTCAATTCCACACTACAATAACTTCTAACTACTTTCAAATAAAGAAAAGTGTGAAAATCGCAAAAATATAATGCCTATTAATTTTATTAACTTTGATCAAATAAAAGTCTTCTTGGCTATATATTGTAATGAATGAAAAACTTTTTCTTAAAATGAGCAATAGGAACAGGAAGGTAAAAATTGTATTTCGTAATTTTTATAGGAATTTACTTCTAGAAATTATTTCAAGAAATTAATTACCTTTATGGGGCTCTTAAAATATCATATTCAAAACAATTGTGAGAATGGATTTACAAAATTGTGCAAATATATCTATTGATATTTAACAGAAAATATGTAAAAATTTCATAGTTAACTTCGCCGTTCTTGACACAAGCATCATACGCAAGTATTACATACATTGCCTGTTTTTTAAATCATTTGTTAATAGAATGCCATTTATGAGTATGAAACAATGACATATCCATTGTTTTTCAAATTAATAAGTGATTTGAGTCTGCATAAATTAGGGAAATGTAGGGAACTTTGGGGGAATAAATCACGCCATTTCAAACCTATTGAATTTATTCCAAAAAACAAGGAACGCTAGTCATCCAAAGTAAAGTTTTCTCACGTGATATTAAGGCAATTATTGATCGATAACTATAAATAAAAGTTGTTTTACAGACAGAATTATATCAATACAATATTTTGACAACAGGATGAAGAACGTGAGCCAGAAATAAATTTCATTATTGGGCTTCTATGCAACTCCTTGGCCAGTGACATGCATTCTTTTGACTTTAGAAAACCATGACGACTGAATATTGTCTGTTAAAAATTAAGAACAGATGCAGTGATTAAAGTCAACTGCTCATGTATGAGAGTAATTGCTTTCAAACTCAAAACAGAGTGGCAAATTCACTTGTAAAGGACCACATTGCAAACAAGAGAAATCTATAGTTTAGACAGAAATCACTATGGATCAGATTATGGACCTGAATTCTTTTGGAATAACGAACCACATAAAAGCAGGCAGATAAAACTTGTGACCATTTACAATTCCTTACATCACAATTTTTAAAGATTTCTTTATAAAATTGAACATCGCTCTAAATAAAAAGCAAAAGATATGCTGAAGCGGAAACAATATAGCATATGGAGTGCTAAACAAGCACTTTTGTGGATAAACAGTAAAGCCAATGCCTTAAATTATAACCAGGCATTTGAATTTATTGAAGAGTGGAACAAGAATTCATTAAAGGTATATCGATAACCATTTAACATTCATGGAAAAATAATATGCAGAAATATTAGCTGCTTAAAACTGACAAGCATTATATATAAAATCTGATTTTTCAAGATTAATCATTAGTAATTTATAATAAAAAATTCATTTTTTATATTCAAGAACTATTTTTTAGATGTTATAATGAAAAAAAAAAACTTTTGTCAACAAGTATTATATAATTTTCTAGACAAATTTATCATTAAATGAATTTTTTTCAACTTTTAAAATAACTAAAAAATTAAAATTACGAATTTAAATAATATATATAACCACAAAATTGTCTTTAGTTATTAAGAATTAATATATTTAGTTATGAAAAATACTTACTCTCTATCAATAACTAGACACATTACACCTTCTGGATCATCTGCAATAATGTTAGCAGTACGAACATCTTCACTGAAATAAAACCACCAATTAAAAATGAAAAAATTCTCAGCTATATGCTCTTTTTATAAGTAAAAATATTTTTAATACCTCTGCAGTGCTTTTTCTCCAAAGAAGTCACCTTTCTCTAAATATCGTATAAATTTCTCCTCTTGACTGTTAGGATCTGTTCTCATAGTAACTTTAACCTAAAAACAAATTTTGTTAATGACTCATGCTGAGTGCAAAAAATATTTACTTAAATTAACAATGTATAGTTTTCCTAAAAACTATCTAAGCCAATTAGAGCTATAGTTATATTTTATAGAAGAAAGTATATTTTGCTTACTAAAAAAGTACATTTAACCTTATAAGGCAATGATTTCTAAATCGTTTTCATTATGTTTAAATCTATGGTCAAACAGCAAAATATTATGAGACACATTTTAGAATTTTTAAATGACAGTAATCTTATATAAGATTCAAAATATTATATAAAAATTTTGTTTTATATAATATTTTTTATTTTAAGATTACTTAATGTACAAATTTAAAAAATGCACAGGTAATTGTTTACAAATTGCAATTCTACTTTCTTATTTTAGTATCCATTAATTTCTTCTTTATTATTTATATGTTCCTTATTTTTTTAATAATCAACATTGTCAAAAGGATAATATTTTCTTAAAAAAAACTTTATATTTGGAAGTTACAAATTCAATTGCATAAAGTAAAATTTTTATTTATAAAGAATCAACTTTATTAACATTTCTTTATTTCATTTAAGAACATTTTACATATTTTACACAAATGAACTTTAAGAAGTTTACACAAATGAAATTAAAAATTACAAATTTAATTGTATAAAGGAAAATTCTTATTTATAATCAACTTTATTAACATTTCTTCATTTCATTTAAGAACATTTTACACAAATGAACGTTAAGAATTTTACACAAATGAAATGAAAATTGTTACATGTACTCCCTTTTCTAAATTTTCTACAAATAATGAATTGCATATTTTATAACAGCATTTTTCGAAAAAGGAAAATTTTTCATTAAACATAGAATATTTTATATTTAGATTGCATAATAGAGAAAATTTAATATTTTTTGCCAGTTTGTAACACATTTAAAACTAATGTGCATGATTCATAAATTCTGATGATAGAGGGTAATGCACAGGACCTTACCTTTCCTTTGCTGATGATGAAAAATGTGTCTCCCCTGGCACCTTGTCTGATGATGTAATCCCCCTCATTGTACTGAGTCTAAAATAAAAATCATGCATAAAAGCCATTTATAGTTACTATTGAAAATATTTTGCTTTTGATTCATACAATATATTTATAAGACATATAATAGACTCATAATTTATTTTTATCCTTATAAAAATTTAATAAAAATTATTGCATAACTAGGTGTTGCAACGTAAAAAGAGGTATTTGATAAAAAAAAATTAATTTCATACAAATACATTATAAATGTTATATAAAGAAAATAGAGTTTAATAAGTAAATACAGCCCACTTGTGAAAAAAATGTTGCTGAAAAACTTTGCTTTTTTGTTTGCTTGTCCTAATATACTTACAGAACACTTCCAATCATCCGCCTACGATTTCTCATTTGCAAATTATAAACAATTTAAAAATGAAAATAAATAAAAAATCTTTATTTCCGCAGAAATGTTTGAATGCAAAGAAACTAATATTTTTGAATAATGTTCTAAAGAATTTTATTGCGATAACTTTGTATAAAACGTTAATAATTTTATCATTTCTTAAATTATAAGTATGTTTTTATTACTTGTTGTGTACATAAATTGTTCGACTGCACATTTGAATTGGTAAATTGTGTTTTTTTTTTCATGACTTCGTAGATTATCCGCGAAATCAGCTTATCTGTGATAGCCACTCCACTTAATAATCGGAGTTTACCTTAGATATACAAATATATATTATAATACAATAATTAATCTCCTACGTGCTGCAGCTAAACTAACAAATCTTATCCCTCAAACCCTTGTCGAAAGTATGCTAGAACTCTTTATTTTAGACGTGAGCACAAAACCCTTCAAAGTATTTGAGCACAATTCTGTCGCAAATATGTTATCAGCGCTCAATTGCAGATTTCAGACGTGTATCTTTGATTAAAAACCATTGTGAGCTCCAAAACATTTCTCTGTACAGATTTAGGCTCTACCATTTAGGTTGATATTGTTGTGGAAAGGTAGAAGTCTAACTAAAAAGCAAGAACAAGGCAAGAGACAGTCAATACAATACTGTCTCCTTCCCATATATTATTTTGCTTGATGGACATTGCGACCGACTTTTTTTAATATGCACCAGCAGCCCTCAGTGAATGCAATGAATCTTCAGTTAAGATTCAAACTATAATGAGAACGACGTCCTATCGAACCAGATCACCGCACACTTCATCATTGTTGTTATAAGTTGCTATAACTTAACCAACAAATGGTGACAGAACGGAGAATTGAGCATATAAAGCTTATGAATCAACTGCATGACAGAATGCGCAGTGTCCCGTATGAAACTTTCGTCAATTCCATTCAGTGGCAGACAGCATGAAGAACCCGATTGGTCAAAAATATTCACTCAGGTGTTAATTTGCAGTTCACAAAGGAAAAGCTTCCAGTACGGTTGCGAGAATCCCCTTTCAACCATTTTAATTCTTGTTTTCAGTTATGCGATGAAAAATATAAGTTTTAAATGCACAATGGTTATTAATGCGATAGTTAATTATACATATGAACCTCTATCTAATATAGTACTGAAGTTGTTAGTGTACAGATTGAGTTATACTAGGTTGAATGCTTCAACGCGTCTGAGAAAATAAAACAGTGAAATGTATTCACTAATTGCAAAGAACAAGATCCAGAAAAGTCCCAGGTACACTCCTTGATTTAAGGGCATGCATATAAGGTAAATACTACAACCATCTCTCATTATTCATTAGCTATTAGCATCGAGTTTAAGATCTTTCAATAAAAAAAGGACAATTCTACTTTTTTGATTTTGTAATGCTAATAACTCTCAATTTAATCTGATCGATTAATTCAAAATTTTAGTTCTGGGAGAGCTGTCTGGATAGATTTATAGAACTGGGGCACAAATTAATTCGGGAAAAATTTTAAACATTCTCACTTTATTATTTCTTTTAAATAGGGTCCCTTGAAATGGAAAGCTAACTTTAAAACAAGAAGCGCTTTTTTAGTATTATTTCGTTATACCTAAATATATATAATTGCATTATTTTATTCATATTTTACATCAAACCATTACATCATATTAAAATACAAATTACATATAAAAAACAATACATTTGAAAATCTACTGTATACATATACATACAAATATAATGAATATATTTCAAATGTTTTCACATAAAGTAACGTACTTTGAAAATTAAAATTTCAACTTCAATACATTTAGAAAAATAAATAAAATGCATACCTCTTCCAATACGTCAGCAATTTTGATAAGAATTTCATCATTAAGTTTTGAAAATGTTGGAACGCTGAAAACAGTGAAGAGTAATGTTAATAAATTATAATATTTCAAATATATAATAAAATTTTTATTGCAGACCTTAACAGTTATTATTTGCATATATACTAATAAAGCAAAACATTTAAATAATTTTGTAATTATGTTTTTAAACATTGCTACATTTCATTTATTTGATACATTATTTAAGCATGTGAACGAATCCCGTTTAAGAATATCTATTTTAACAATAACCCAAAGGGAAAATACAGGATTATCCACGAATAGACTCCCAATTATCAAAACACGAAGCCTACATTCCCTCTCTCTTCATGAAAACAACTTTTAATTCCTAATAAAAAAGATTTGCTTCAATGCAATGAAGGAGAAATATTTTGAAGAAGAAAATTTGATATTTTGAAGAGTTATTATATAATATATTTTAAAGAGGTAAATCTGTAAATGAAAAAAGAGGGGGAAATAATTTTATTATTTCTCAAATAATCGGTATATATGTTATTTATTATGTGTAAGAATTACTTAAATGAATATGTGTGTTGATTTTTCCCCTTTTTTATTAATTTTATGAATTATTAGAGAATAATCCAGAATTTTCTGTAATTATGCAACAAAACCAAAGATAATAGTATAATCATTTCTTTCCTTTTTTTTATAAAATTATTAAATTGTGAAAATATAATAAAAATATGACACTTTTTTATTTTTTTATTTTTAACATGAACACTGATTTCTTGAAATTTCATAAGTTTTCAAGGTGACATAATTAAAAAGTTAAAAAAAAAACACTAAACTGTGTGAAACATATCATCTAAATACAAGAGTGATATAAATGTGTGTTAGAAGACAGAAAGTAACTATTGGTACAACTATAAAGTACAGTCTAAATCACTATAAGCATCCATAAGTAATTCAGCTAGAAAAAAAAAACTTTGACCA
This sequence comes from Latrodectus hesperus, assembly GCA_037975125.1. Taxonomy (NCBI): domain Eukaryota; kingdom Metazoa; phylum Arthropoda; class Arachnida; order Araneae; family Theridiidae; genus Latrodectus; species Latrodectus hesperus. The sequence continues at coordinate 32,662,274 of CM075853.1, forward strand.
CTCGTGTACCAGCTCGATTGCATAATTTTTAAGTTTCAAGTTATATTTTCTTTATTAATCAAACTACTTCTCTATTCTGGTTTTTTTTTTTTATCTTGAAGAAAATGTGATTCAATTAAGATTCTTTTATTCTTATATGAATCATAATTGTGCATCACATTATGGGCTAAATGCTAAGTTTAATAGAGCTTTTTTTACACGAGGTCTAACTGAGACGGGATCTACAGTTTAAAATCAACTACGAAACCCTATGAGCACCCACCACCGACGTGGTGATCCAACCCACGATATATTAAACTGAAGAAGGCCGAAGTAATAATATTACACAACCGACTCGGCCCTTTTATTGTGGGATAAAAAAGCAATAATCTGGGATAAAATCCTAAAAAAGTATCTGCAAATTCATAACGGGAAACGAACAACAAATATGCCTTCACTATGATTCAAATCCTTATTCATTATAGAAAAACAAAATCCCAATCATGCTATTGAATCAGCAAGACAATATCGATTTTTATAATGTTTATTACGTGCCAACCGATGGCTGAGTGGTTAGCACTCCTTTCCGCTATGAGTCCCGGGTTCGAATCCCGGTTCAGGCATGGTTATTTTCCTTCTTCTCTGTGTTTCTCTGTCCTTTCTTCTGTGTTGATGTATGAATGTAGCCCACCCTATAAACGGCTTTGTAGTGGTATGGCGCGGGTAACGCTACTCGCTTTTGTGACTTGGTTCACAAGTGCCGCTGGGTAACGACAAATGAGTAGCAGTTTCTTGCCTTGTTGTGGCATAGGGTTCGTCACCCAAGTGCCCGCCGTTGGAAAAAAGAATATGCCAGTTACTTATGTAAACCAAATTATTTTCCTGCCAATCCAATATATAAGGAACATTGGATTTAATGCAATATACAAATTAAAAGTAAAAGTCTTAATGTGAATATTCTTTAATCTTTTGATATAAACTTAATGAGAATAATCAACGATGGAAATTAACAACAATTTATGAAAATGGATGGTTTCACTTATATCAATTTCGAAACATATATAGATCAAAGTTTAGTGATCTTTTGAGTCAATTTATCTTATTTTACTGATTTAAAAAATATAAAAATAGAATAAAAAGAAATATTATAGCTGTCAAATATTGAAAAATGTTACCTTTTCAGGAAGTTTGTGTATTCTGCTTGCCTCACAAGCCCTGTCCGCATCATGATGGTCTGGAAGGCATTCCGCTCGATGGCCCACAGCTTGCAGTCCACGATGGCTGCAAATTTGGTTATTCTTCATTATTTGCTTCATATTGTTGAAGGCCGATTTATGATCAAAGATACATCGGAATTCGTTAAAAGTGTTGATTTATGATTTTCTTTATTTATTCGAATATTGATTTTATTTTGGAGTTCATTTTTTTTAATTTTGCAACAAAGTATTCTCTTTTTGACTTTTATTCATTTAAGTTTCCATTATTATGAACTGTTCTTACGTTATTAGGCTAGATGTTTTTAAGAGGCATGCTTAAAATAAACAAAAATTATTTGAAATTCTGTTGAATTGGGTGGCGTAATTTCAGTTAACGAGAAAGTTTTTTACAATAATTTTAAGTTTCATCGCCAAATATAAGCATTCTGTGTGGTTTGGCTGAGTATTGTCATTTTATTATTTGCTAAATTTTAAAACTGCTTTCCATCTGAAAGTCTTAAGTGTACATTTCTGAAATCTTAAAACTCAACCAACAAAACTTTCTACTAATTTTTAAGCAAATTCATATAATCTGTGTATTTTAAATAAGTTATTTATATTATATATTTATTAAGATTACAGTCAGCTGTAATTTTTTTTAAATTTTAAATTGTTAATTTTTGTAATAGCGATGATTAGGCTTACTTTTATAAAATTTAAAAATGCTTCCATCCCAAATTATGGATATAGAAATAAATACTTTTATAAATATCTTTTGTAAAGAAATAAGTACTTTTATTAATATTTTATGAAAACTATACACATATGAAAAATATTCTTGATATTACAGGAAGAAAACCGCTTGGATTTTAAGCTTTTCTGAATTGACTCATGCAGTCTAGAATTGTCATTGAAAATTGTTATTTTAGAAATATCAATTAATTAGGCAATGAGATTTTCATTTGTAAGCAGGTAAACAATAAGATTTTTTGAGGATGTTTTAATATTACGTATATCTAAGAAAACTAAAATTGAAATTTTTTGCATTTTTAATATATGCCGACGAAAACTTTTAATGGTAGTTGTAAATATATTAAAAATAAACTTGAATATTCCTTTAACATATTTAAACAATAATTTATCAATGTTTTAGGTAAAATAAGATCATAATAAACAAAATCTCGAAGCTATTTGACTAATTTATATGTTAGTTAAATGGATTGTGGGAAATAAATCTTAAATGTTGAATTTAAGATCATTCAAATCGTATACAATAGAAAGAGGTTTTTAATTATTTTTCATGCTGTAACTAAAATGTCAATTTATATCGTGAAATACAATAAAAAAATAAGTAACTTTCTGTACCTAAGTTTCTTAGATTTAAATGAGTTTTCAACATTTTATAAATGAAATATACGATTTTTTAATCAGTTATTTAGCTATTTAAAGCTACTTTATAAATATTTTAGTAATCATGAATTAGACTAAGAAAATAATCTTTAAACAAATATTATTAAAAATACAAAAAGTAATAAAAAGTTTTATTTAAATAAGTTAATTGACTCGGAAAACTTGAATTTAAGTAATATAGAAAGAATTAAATGCATCTAAAAGTAGTAAAAATTTACAATTATTATAAGTCATAAAATACATTTTCCAGAGTAAAACCCTTCAAAATTAGGGCAGGAATAACATAAAAATTATTTAAAATCGAAAATCAATCAAACTTAGAAATTTAAATATAATTTAAAACAAAATTTATTTCGTAACAAAGAAATAGCAATCCACATTAAAGAAATAGTAAATAGTAATATTAACATTTTTTAATATTTTTTTATGATTTGATTCCACCTTATTTGAATAGAACAGTTGAGAGTCAATCTCTTGCAACATTTGAAGACTATTCTATTAATGAATCTCCTTAAAATAAAGTTGATAAGCATTTCTGAATGTTTTAGTATATGTGAATTTGGAATAGCAATTCATTTAAATAACTTTTCAATCAATGAAAGTTATTCATATACAAGTTTAACAAGAAAAAGTATTCAATAAGTTCAATTACCTTTGACTGTTGCTGTTCTAGTACAATTGTACAAAATAGCAAGTTCTCCGAACACTTTGCCAGCCTCCAAGGTACACAGAAACTTTCCCTCTTTTGAGACTTCCACTTTTCCCTCTAGAAAAATTAAACACTGGTTTCACATCATTTATGTAATTATATTCTATTTTTATGGTTTTAAAAATATTTCAGTGAATATTTAAGAAAAAGTTTTAAAAAATGTTATTTATTAAAAAAATTCATCATTTATTCTTTCGTTATGATGGAAATATGTATGGGTAATTTTCTATTAACTGGAAACCTTATGTGTCACTTAAAAAAATTAACTTGCAATCTACCACAGATATATTGGTTTGTCTGTCACTCAGATCATTATTTGAACATGAAAGCAAACTGAATTGGATTCCATAATTTAAAGACGATTCTAAACCATTAAAACATCCAATCGCGGAATTGAACCCAAGGGCTGTTGAATAGAAGGCAAGAATCCATATCAATCAGCTAACTGCATAGCAAACTGCATACATTAAAAATAAGAGAAAAAGAAATGGAGAATTTGCAAAAGTAAAATATCAGCAAATTTTTATTGAAATTAATATGTTTAAATAAAATTTTCTGAAATAAATTATAGATTAAACTTTAAGTTTAATTAAAGAGCTATTAAATGGGTGGGTAATGTTTTCGGATCTTTCTTTACTCAGTTCCTGGGTTCGATTCCTGCTTTGGGAAATGTTTTTAATGGTTTGCAGTTCATTCGGAGTTACAATTAAAATTGTTTTGCTTTTATATGCATAGAAATTCGCTAAATATAGAAAATTTGTAATTGAGAATTATATTTTTACGATTTTTTATTTGGAATTAATGAAATTTTTATTGATAAAATAAGCTACTCTAAATTTATCATTATATTACAGTAAAATATGATCTTAAAAGAATTATAGGATAAAAATAATATAAAACCTATTATTTCAGATATAAATACTTCTAAAATATTTGTGATATACTTTAATACTTTATTTATAAAAAAATTAATGTGCATTAGTTTAATTTATATCAATTGTGTTACATGATCAGTGCTCTAGCCTTCAGTTCAACAGTTCCATGGTTCGAATCTCACTTCAACTTGGGTATTTGTAAGTGGTATGGAATCTACTTTAAGAACTCTAGAGGTCCCGATCTCATTAGTCTTGACCGTTGAGCGACCAACTTACTTTTAAAATTTTTGCATAACATGAGATCAATTGATATATAGAATCTGTAGGGCATAAAGATCTTTGAATAAATTAGATTCGAATATGTTACTTTGGTCAATCATTTGCGTTTTCACTCTTCAACAACAATATCCAATAATAAATAAATTAGTAACTACTGACTTTTTCATCGTTCTCTGATAATATAAATTAGTATCTCTATTAATTTTTAAAATTTATAATAATTTATTGTCTCACTGCAATTATCATTTGCAATTTTAAATATAAAAATTTCATTGTGTTTATGTAACTACGAAAACAATTCGTATGTCTACACATGGTATCAAAAATAACCTAAAGAAACTTTAATAGCTGAACAATGTGCAATACTTTTTCAATGATTCAAGTATGTGAATAGTCACAAATTTCAGTTGTTAATTTCCCAATTTCTTTCTTTAAGGAATATAGTTCAATCTATTCAAAATTCTGCGATTTTTTTTAAAATTTAAAGATATTAACTAATTTTAATCAAATGGTATGTTTTTCTCTCAAAAAGTGAGGTGAAAAATACATCTTAATGGCATTATATATGATGATAATTGCTGTTATCAGCACACATTACAATTGTGAACTTTAGAGAAAAGAATTGCATTTATCTGTATCAAAGCAAATATTTTAGCTCGTATTCAAAATAAATATTCTAAGTTATTCAAACCGGGAAATAAAATAAATAGCAAGGCAAAAAGAAAGTCATTCTCTCAAAGAAAATACTAATAATTGGGGTAAAAATCTTGTATAAATTTTTTTATAGAATCAAGACTGATTTAATATCCATTAGTTGGTAAGGTGAGATAACAAACGATGTGTGCAGTCGTATATAGGCTAATAACATTAATTAGTCTAATCGTGAACATAATCACCTTTTTCTCTTAATGTCTCGGTTATTTTAGGAAACCCCTAATGGATTTTTCTCTTAAGTGATTGAGATCTAAGGAGAAATAGAGAAGAGCTTGTACGTGTGATTCCACTAAATGTTTTTTTCCTGAGTCACCTATCTTTTCTTGACAATAACGAGTGGTTCAAAAATATTAGTTAGGAAAAACTCTAATAGTCCCATTGCCTTTATGATTTTGCACTGGATTTTTGTACTTTTATTAACATAAACGTAAAAAACCCGGAAATATTTTAACGAAAGTTGCGTTCAGACAACGTTTTTATACTCGGGCTGCTATATCCTCACTGGTAAAGGCGCTTTCTCTTGTGATCACAAGATAACGGCTTCGATCGTAACTCAAGAGTATATATTGAGTCCAAGTTGAGTCCTATACTCAAAGTAGTATTTATAAGCTGCATTAAGTTTGGTTTGTGTTGCTTTTATATTTTATATAGGTAATGCATTTTTATATAGGTTTTCGTATAGAGATTATCTAGTTGGCACCCAACGCTCAAATTGGATTATTAATTCTAATAAATATCCACTGTCCCGATCCGAAAATTTTGAAGCATCTGTCCCGAAAAGTATTTTCCTAGTTAACAGAAATGAAATTTCCATCGCCCATTTTCAATAGCGACTAGGATTGAACCTGAATCTTCCATTCCAAAGAATTGTGTTCTACCATTAGGACACATTAACCCCAAGCTTTGAAGTTTTTGTCGAACTGTAGATAGATACTGCTGCAATTTATTTTAATTCACCGAAGTCGCTAAATATAGCAAACAACCTTGCGAATTTTAGCCATTTTGAGTAGCTTAAATGTACCCTTGAACTAGCCCCATACAAGGTACAAAGAAGTAACGGAAGATTAACTATCGATAAGATCACACGGCATGAAGGTTTTCGGCTGGGTTTTGCTTTCATCATAGATTCTTAAAACTAAAGGGTAGACATTTCAAGCAACCAATTTGGTCATTTAAGCTAACTAGCCCAATCAATTACGTCAAGTAGAAATTTGTAAAAAGCTTTTAAGTATTGAATGTCGTGCCTATTTTTTAGTATTTTCGTTGAGTTTAATGTTCTTCCGTGGTGTAATCGAAGAGATTGTCCAGCCCAGGTGTCAACATCGTAACTTGATCATGATTCAGAATGAATAGGCGATTAGTTATATTAACAGCTTTGCTAATCAAAAATATATGCAGTCAAATACTTAATTACAAAAAATGTAAGAAGTATATTTTCATCTATTTTTTCTTATTATATTTTTTTAATGAATTCAACATAGTTTTCACATATGGACGATGAAAAAACATTTTATATAGGTTTTTAAAATTACTTTGAAATCATGTATTTTCTTTCAATGCGAAAATGTACCAAAGCATAATTTTAATTAAAATAATAATTTTTAAGGCGATTGATGGTTTTTCAAAAATTTTCTTTTCTACAAATACTTAGACCAGCCATAACTTGGTAAGGAAGGACATTGTAATTCTATTTAAGATCTACTTATGTAGTGGAAGAGATGGTGTCAGCTCGGGTGTTGACCTCGTAACTAAAGGCTATGTTAACTGATTCGCTCAGCGAAATATGCAATGAAATACGTAATTCAAAAAATAATCAATATAAAGAAAATATATCCCTTTTTCAATATTTGTGTTTTTCTAATGAATATAACAGTTCGCTCGGGCCGTGGTGGCCTGGTTTGTCAGAGTGTTGTTCTTGTTATTGGAGGATAGTAAGTTCGAATCCCGGCTTAACCGACGATCCGTCATGTTCACTAAAGGTGGCAGGGGCACTTTAAGTCATGTGCTCGCAATGTCTTCTAAGTGAAATAATACCTTTGGGGTTTACAGGTCAAGTATTAGAGGGTATATTTGATCCCAACTACTAAATTATGCGAAAATTCCCGCCCAGCCTCTTCCACTAACCGTTAGATCCCACCCCGGTATTAGGTACAGAGAAATAAGCTGATGCAACAGCAACACAGTTTGCTCAAACAGGTGATTAGAAAATATAAATTGTATAGGTTTTCTAAAAATATTTAAAATTGTTTATTTTCATCAAAAACGAAAATATGCTTTTTATCGAAAATAGGAATTTATAAAGTGCTTAGTTTATGAAAGATTATTTTTTCCGCAAATGCTAAGAGCAGCAGTAAATAAGAGAAAGAAAGAGGACACTTTTTTTTATTCTGGACAGAGAGTAGCAAGTTCGGTAACTAACTTAAGCAAGCTGTGTTGAAAGGTTCTATATATGTTGAACAATATTCCATAGAATCCAATGTTTGTTCGTTGATGCAGCAATTTTGAGATGATAATGTTCAGTCGCAGATGGTTGTTTACCAGATGGTTACAAGAAAATCGTTCATACTTAACTATATCGGTTGGATATCATTTAAATACATATTTATATTATCAAATAAATTTACAACAAACTTCTCTTATAATCGTATTACGTAGGTTTAATTTACTACTTAAGTCTTATGACGAAAACTAAAAATCATAACATTTTATTTTGTGTTACTTTGACTGAGAAGTACTGACCAATTATACAGCTAGCACAATATGAAGTCAATCTTAAAAGTTTTGAAATTTCATTAAAAAAGTGCTTGAAAATTAATACAGAAGAAAACGCCAATTTTCAATAAATAAGACGTTTAAAGTTAAGTACGCGGTCATGACGCTGGAAAAGGAGTATTTCCTCGGATCCAGAAAGTAGCTCCCCCTATACATAACTGCCGAAGTCCGTCATGCTGAGCAGACTTATTAATATTAAGTATTTGTAGGTCCACTGATGTGTAGTGGACGTTTTAAGAAAACATTTCCAACTCAGATACTAACCTCGTCAAGTAAACGTGGTTTTAAATTATGAAGTGGTTGACAGTGTTTAATGACCTTCAATCAGAGGAAACAGCTAGCTGATAAAGGCGAAACAAAACAAGCATTGTGACATGCCATACCTTCCATGACGTACACCACCGAGCCATAGTCTCCTTCTCTGATGATGAGACTATCCTTGGCGTACTCCACGGGGGCCATGCAGTCCGTGATTTCTTTCATTTGCACTGGATCCAAGTTCTTCATGAAGTCATTGTCTAGGATAGCTTTCTGGATTAGTGTGTACGATCTATAAAAAAAGAAAACATAATTTAAATGTATAGAAGGGAATTAAATATATTTTGAAAAATTATAGGTATATAGCTATACTATAATGGTTAATAAGTCTCAGTTTTAATAGATTTAAAAGTAAGAATATGATTGTACAACTAATGCCAAAATATTTATGGGGGAAAATATATTATAGGGTACTTTGCGATTCTTTTGTCGTTAAAGTGTTTGGTGAAGCAAAATGGTGCCAAGAATGCTAGGCAATGATACACACATAGTTAAATTTTTTATCATATTCAACATCATCCAATAGCGCCAAATTGGATAGAAATTTTCCCATTTGTACATCTTCAGCAATAAATAGGAGCACCCTAGTTATTGTTGAAGATGAATAAATGGCGAAAATGAAATTTTAAACGAATATATTACAGAAAAGGAGTAACTGGAATATATATTTTTGTACGCATTTATTGGTATGTGTAGAAAACATAGATTTTATAAGTCCAGAAAGAATATATAAGGAAACTTTATTACAAGGAAGACTTTGAGTTATGTATATAATTCTCTTTTATTTTAAACATAAGAACAATTATATTTTCAGTTACTCTTTTTCAAAAATTCAAATTTTCATTTCAAGCAAACTTCTCAAATTGTGAGCATTTTCTGCTTTAAAAAAATAAACTTTAAATAGGGGAATTTCAAATCCTTTTAAATTTTTGTTAAAGATCAAACGCTATTTCTCACTTGTTACCTCTCTTAAAGTCTGGGGTCTGTCCCAGCCAAGACTTGTGAAGTGAAGGCCAATAAAAGAACATTCCATACGATTTAATATCTCTTTGTTGGTAGAGATATAATGAATTGAAAAAAGAATGCCATCTCTGGTTCTGACTTTGCCACTCAATCGTTATTCAAAATTCAGAATAGCTTTACACATCTTCGGATGGCAGAAATAGTTTGGTTTGTTTATCGCTCAACGGTCATTTTTTGCACACGAGGGCTAATTAGACCGGGACTTACGGTTTAAAGTGGATTCCGAACCACTACAAACATCCATACCCAATGTGGGATTCGAACCCACGAACTGTTGAACCGAAGGCAAGAGCGCTAACCATTCGGCTGCTAGCTCGGCGATGGCAGAAATAGAGAGCCGAAACTGATCACAATTACAACCTTTTAACATCAATGTATAAATAACAAAATGTAATGATGGATTCTCCTACTTATGCAATAGGATTAGATTAGATTTAGAGATAACCAATAATATGCTTCAGAACCTTGTTGGATAATATCCACTTCAATATTAAAAGTTTTACTAAGGCAATAGTAGCTTAGTTATTAGGCTTTCCGTCCGAAGTATTGGGTTCTATTCCCAATGCCATCAAAGATCCACCGAGTACTTGCGAGATAAGCGTTCTTTAAATTTGTGGTCTGTCGTGAAGCCATGGGTCTGATGATTTGGAGAAAATTTCTTTCCTCTGGTGGTGCATCGATCTGCGAAGTCTTAGACAAGGACCTACTTTCACCTTCGTGGTGTTATGGTTAAACGAAAGACGTGTCCTTCTGACTTATTTCGCATAACTGGTGTCTACAAACTTGCATCTTGCGAAAAACTACAGAGTTTCGGCCTGCGAAGTAAACCTTTACTCTTTTATCTGTGATCTTCGCCTGACGGAAGACTTAACTGCACTGATGACGGAGAAACGCTGATCATGAAACGTGTGGAATGCTAGCAAGTTTGGCAAGTGTTATAAATAACTACAAATGTTCCACTGGTGATTATTTCAGAACCAACTAAACAAAATAAATTGCGATACATTTATTTTTACTTAGACAGCACGTTGTTTATAACTTAACAATGATGACACACATAATAACTTTAATTCCACAGCGTATCATTGTCTTGGGAGATGACATTTCAGAGCTCTATACATTCTCGTATCGCAAAAAATAAATTGCAGAAACCACCAAGCATAGGTTTTATTGATATGCACTTAGAAAACAGATACCGAGCAGATTTTTGATTTCAGTAGCTAGGATAGAGAATTTGGCACTTTTTATTTCGAAAAACTCTACTCTAGCCACCAGCATAAACCGTAAGTTTGAATAAGTACACAGATGACTAAATATAAAAATTTTCTTAGAAAAGTCGATAAAACTTCTCCAAGATTTATGATATTGTCCACATTTAAATTATACATAAATTTTAGTTTCAAAGGAGAAATTTATTAAAGCATACATAAAATTAAAATAAACTAAAAATCTTTGTACAATAGTAAGCAACTATACATCTCGACGCGATGCGGCGAAACGATTTTAAAACATAATTTTAACCTGTCCACTCGGATTACAAGCTACTATTAGCCGTCATTGAATAATGAATAATTTTTATTACAGCAAAGTGCTGTTGTAATGTTCACAATATTAATTATAGTTGGTTTTTAGAAATTTTTTTAAATTTTGTGAAAATACGTCTCAAAGAAGATCTGGGAAACACAGATGCATTACAGGGAAAGTAAAAATCATCTCCTTTTTTAGCAACTTCAACATTAAGCATCTAACCTTTCTACTAAAGACCATAATGTTATACATTTTACCATAGATTTAATATTATCTATTTTATTTTATATAGTACAGTAAGTAAAATTTATATTAAATTTTATAAATTCATTTCTTAATCATAAATGCAATCTGTAATAAAATTGATCAAATCATTACTATGACCACTCATTAATACTCCCATTTCTAAATGTGCTCAGGAGACATTATTCTACTATCTCAAATCTAAGTCTGGTTCATTTGACTGGTTAAAATCGGATCTCTCATATGTATTTCAATTGTGGACCATTGCAAGTGAGGTTTAATTCTTACAACAGTGACAATTGAACAATGCTCATTTCAAAGGAGAAGATACTTCAGCCACACACAACAAATATATAACTTGAACTAGATCAAAACCTGAGCTGGTAGCTTACTCTACAAATCATACATCACAATAATAAATCAACAGTAAGGACTAAGTATATTTAGCGTGTGTACCGATAAATACAGCACTTTGAACTCAAAATCACTAACTTCTCTGTGCTGTTTCACCAACATATTTTCATGTACCTCACCCAGAGTTGGGCTCAATCAGTTCGATGGAAACAGCTAGTAAGAGCATTAGTAATTTAGAAGCAAAGATCAAGTAGACCTCCTGATAATTGACTTGCAAACCAAATCGGTATTATTTTATTCGTATAATAACCTATAAAACGTGTGCCAGCCCCCTTTTGTGAACAAATGACGAATCTTTGGTTAAGACGAGATTCGAACTCATTACCTTCCTGAGCGACGCTCTCGATCTTCGCGATGTGAAAGCGACTGCCAACCCCATTCGACTATCATAACACAGAATGCGTAATTGTAACTACATAATCATCAAGTGTACATGGAATAAGTGAAAACTAATACCTAAATCCTTTCCCAACTAAATAACTATTTATAGTAGTTTCAACAGGCTAATATATAATAATTAAATATAAATACATTATACAGCAGAAAAAACTAATATTTCCTAAACTAAGTCCTATTGTTGAGACTTAAAACATCAGCACAAAAATTCTCTAAACAAATGCTGTAAATCTAAATGCACGCCTATTCGTGTTGACAGCCATTATGAAATTATTTATTTATATTTCCAAGAGAAAATTAGTTTCACATAAAATTTATTTCGCATTCTTACAGGATTATGCACTCATGTGTCTAAATTGTCAGAAGATTATAATACTTTTAGTAAACAAAAGATGGAACAGAGTGAATCATTAGCAATGTCAGGAGGGTTTTCAAAGCTGACTAAACATAAGCTCCAAGCATAAGATTAAGTTGAATTCCAGTTCAAACTTGGCAACTTTGTTTTCCACAGTAGATGTAACCACCACGTGGTGAAGTCCACTGACATTATGTTCATGATCAAACATTGTTTTCTTGTTTAAGGATATATATATATATATATATATATATATATATATATATATATATATATATATATATATATATATATATATATATATATATATATATATTAAATATAATTTATATTTCTGACTTAATAATTTTACATTTGATTTCACCATGAAATATAGTTCAGAATTGTTAAAATGTAGCCTTATTTAAAGAAATATTTAAGAATATAATTTTATTTTGTGTCAGATAAAAAACCTTGTAAACTCTAAGCAGAAAAGGAAGTTTTTATAAATCTTGACATAAGTAATCACAAACCGTCAAAATACTTGGTAATATTCAATGTTTTTTGGATTGAAAGACTAAACACACACCTAGAAATGCACTTAGATATGCCAGAACGCTGAAATGTAACATTTATTTATTAAATTTTCAAAAAAATTATTAAATTCGTATCAGTTCAGATTGTAAGGAAATCATTCTCATATTCAGAAGGTGGCTAGCCATAACATATCCAAACAGAATATTATGATGCTGATAATGTTTATACGCGTTAAACTAAGGTTTTACCTAGACCTTATTACAAACTTTTTTTCATTTTTTTCAAATTTTTTTAAAATTAATTTTATTTTTTTGATTTTTTTTGAAGTATGCAATTTTTTTCTAGACCTTGTCATTTGTCAACTATTCAAAATCCCAATATTTAGTGTACAGAAGATCAAATAGCTCAATATCATTTTTCGTAATGTTAAGAACATACTATAAGTAACTTCACAGCAAACATTTCAAATGTATTTTTAAAAAGGAATGCCTTAATACAAATTTTGTTACTTATTCCCGATAATGCATAATAAAATATTTTTAATGTTTTATTATATATTATATTATAACGAAAACTTAAAACATAGAAAAGTACTAATGTGGTCTTATACATATATATATTAAAAATCAAGAAAAATATTTATATATAAAAATAAATCGGGACTATTTTTATGAAAGCAAAAATACATTAATTTCAATTAACCAATGTGATATGTATCAAATAAAAGAAATCAAATGTATAATTTCATTGTGCATTTAAATGTTATGCTGATATGACATGCAGAATTATGAATCTATCATGTTATCATTTAATATGGTGTTAAACAATATAATGTTAGTTATTGTATCACTAACCTGTGTGCTTTTCATTAATATATGGATAACAATTTACAACACATTGGATCATTTTAACATATTTTGATATTGGAAATCCTTTACTGTCACATTTTTTTAGATAAACTTGATATTGAAAACTATATTGTAATGATTTTGCTACCTACAACATTTTATCCGGTTAGTGCGGATATATTCATCTAATCTCAAAGTAACAAAAGGAAACGGTACGGAAATTGCCCAAGCATACCAAAACCATAGCCAAAAGTAGTACGGAAATTGCCCAAGCATACATCACAGCAAATGTGCATGCTGAAAACAAAACATTTTGGCAACAATTCAGCAGCCAGTGGCCTCTGATCTGGTCCCGACCTAACCAGACATCCGTTGCGTTCACGAATGAAGGCTGACTTTCGATGAATATGTCGTAGGTGCAATGTCCTTCATGTGAAATGATACCTTTTGCCCAAGTATTGGGGGTTTGCTGCTTGGTCTATGCTTCTGTATTACGAAGACTCCCCCCTGGCTGCTTTTGTCTAACGGGTACAGCTAAACTCAGGGCTAGGTAGAGGGAAATATGCTGGTGCAACAATAACACTTACATGCGCATTGTTTGTCAGAAACGATTATTTTTAGTTATATTTAGAATAATATTTAAATCTAAGGAAATTATTTTAAAACAACAATTTTGTTTGTATTTATTTCAAGATTTATATTTTAAAATCGGAGCTAAATTTTATGAACTATAAATAAAAATAATTTTATAGTATACTCTAAAGCACTTTCTAGTACAGTTCTACGTTATTGCTAGTACAGTCTAATACAGTTCTACGTGATTGCTAGTCTAGTAAAGTTCTACTTTATTTAAATGACGATTATTTAATTAAGATTTGGCTTTTTTTTAATAATCATTTACTGCTTGGAAAAATTTCAATTGATTAAATTTAAATAAAAAGTACATCCATTTTAATAGAAGTCTCTATAATTAAAACATTTTTATCATGTAAATTTGATAATAAATTGGATATTATTTTTTGATGATTTCAAAAATAATATACAATTTCGAGTATCAGAAATTTCTAGAATTAATCAGTATCGATATATCGAACATTTCTAGAATATCTTATTATTCTAGAAATGTTCCTTATATATCTAATATCGAGATCGGAATCTATATACCGAACATTTCTAGAGCTATTTTTGTTGATCTGCATTCAGTGGTGGCCGATTCTGCAACAGGAGCGAGCTGCAGAAAACGGTCCGAGTGAATGTGAGAGTTGATGACGTAACACTTGTTTTGTCTTCAGCCGCAACAGAGACCATAAGTTGCTCAGAATAGATTGCGGAGGAACAAAAGGCCGTTATTAGGAACACAAGCGGCCCTTGTCTACTCTTCGATTGGGCCGCAAACCGCCGCTCATTAACTCTGCGTCTGGCGTTAAAGTGGATGTCATCGGCTCAATAAAACACATTGCCAGAATCTTCTCTTTAAGGATAATTTTAAAATAAACTGAAAAAAATCCCACCGAGTGCAGCTCTATCAATGACTCATTATATCGCCAGAAAAGACAGGATTTTGCACAACTTTTAAGAGGAGATTATTGCACGAGATAAGAAGTTGGTTCCGTAATTACAAAAAACGCATATTTCATGTAATTTCTAAAAAATTCTCTTTTATTCAGAGTATCCTTAAAGATTTTGCTCTGTTGATGTGTAGAACTTGTTTAATGTAAAATCGTTAAAAATAATATACAATTATTATGAAATTTACAGGATAAAAATATTTTAATCATGGAAACTTCTATTAAAATTATGGAATTTTTATTTGAATTTTATCAATTTAAATTTTTCTAAAAACAAAACCTTAATTAAATAATTGTTGTTTTAATAACATAATAAGAGGATATATCTATACAACTAACTTAAAACATTTGTATTGATAATTTGTGGATTTGTTGCACAAAATCAACAATTATTAAACGAATTATTATCGTACACCAAATGAGTAAAATAAATCAAATTTATCAAAAATTACGAAATGTTCGCTCTTTTTTTTTGTAAATAAAGCAGAGATTATTTAGTACACATTTTGAGAATTGCTGTTTAAAAAGGTGGAGTTGCCTTTAAGATCACTTAGGGAATATTCTAATATTACACAAATACATTTGTTGCCATTATTAAGCTCTCCTCTCTCTATGCAAAAAGAAAAATGAGCAAATACCAGATCTCTTATAATTAATTAAGAAAGACTTTCGTAAACCCCCTACCAAATGTTTACTAATTTCATCAATATATTAGAATTATATATAATTCAGAAACAGAATTTTTTAAAATACAAAATAATAGGCATTTATTTACTAAAAGAATTTTTCTAACTGATGGTAAAGTCTGTTATTTTATGCCGATTTTATAATGTTATTTTACATGTTACTAATTGAAGGAAATGTGCTTTTGCGCATTTTCATATACGGTATAAAAATTATAAAGAAAGAATTGAATAATATTATGTAGAATATAACACCTGAAGGCTTTAAAAATGTAGTATACAGTGTCTCACAAAAGTGATGGGACACTTATGTTTTACAAAAGGAAACTGTAATAAAATTAAGTACAAATACATGTAAAAATTTTTTGTGGGTGCTTTTCATACTTAAATTTAGTAACAATTATTACATAACATACATTTTGTTAAAAAATATTAATTTAATAAAAGTATAATTGTTTAAACGGAGCAAAAATAGCTCTCTTAAGTGATGGGACACCATTAGGTACACAACAAAAATCGACTGAAATAGGAAATAAAAATATTTTTTGGGTGTTCAATTTTTACTCAAAAGCAATTGGCAATAATTTATAAATCGTCTGCAGTACTTCTCTCCTGATTGTTTTGGAATTTTTGTGTTTTTTGGCTATGTGCAGCCATGAAGGCTAAACGAAAAGAAATTTCGCCTGAAATTCGAAAATTAGTTATTAATTGGCATCTTGAAAGTGTAAAATCTATTGCAGAAACTGCTGAAACAGTTAACTTGAGTCATTCAACAGTTTTCAATATCATTAAACGATATAAAAAGAATCATACGATTCAGAATAAAAGAAGACATGGCCGACCATCAAAGCTATTCAATAAAATAATGCGAATTGTCGTTCGAATTATTAAAAAAATCCAAGAATGAGTGCTCCTAAAGTTGCTGCTGATTTACAAGCATTATATAGAGTAATTGTTAATCCTGAGATTATTAGAAGAGTAATTCGATCTGCTGGATATCATGGTAGAGTAGCCAGGAAAAAATTATTTGTAAGTGAAAAGAATAGAAAACTCAGACTGGCTTTTGCGAAATCCATTATAAATAAAAATTCTGATTACTGGAATAAAATTATATTTGCTGATGAGAAGAAATTTAATGTATTTGGTTCTGACGGTAAAAGTTTGGTGTGGAGAAAACCGAGGGAAGAATTTCGTAAACAGAACTTGGTGCCAACAGTAAAACATGGTGGAGGAGGAGTTATGGTATGGGGTTGTATATCGTCCGCTGGAGTTGGTAATATAGTTTTTATTGACAGTAAAATGGATCAGTACAAGTATATTGACATTCTAAATAAAGTTTGAAATCTTCAGTACGAATATTGAACCTTCATAACGATTTTAAATTCTACCAGAACAATGACCCCAAGCACACTGCTTTGAACGTTAGACTCTTGCTGCTGTATAACTGTCCTGAAATAATAAAAACACAACCACAATCTCCAGACTTAAATCCCATATAGAATATTTGCCAAGAATTGGAATCAAGAATTCGCAAACACACCATTTCTTCAAAACAACAATTAAAATCGGTGCTTCAAGAAGAATGGGGTAAAATCACTCCAGAAATCAAAAATAAAATTAGTTAAATCCATCCCATAAAGATTAAATCATGTTTTAGAAGTAAAAGGGAATCCAACAAAATATTACAACCTTTTAAAAAGTAAAACTTTTGGATAAATATTTGATGGAAAAGTAAGTGTCCCATCACTTATGTGAACTTTTTTTGATCCATTCTAAGCAAATGTATTTTTATTTAATTAATTTTTTGATATTTTGACAAAATGTATGTTATGTAATAATTGTTACTAATTTTAAATAAGAAAACACATCCACAAAAAATTTGTTCAAGTATTTTCAATTAATTTTATTTCAGTTTCCTTTTGTAAAGCATAAGTGTCCCATCATTTTTGTGAGACACTGTATATTATTGAATGTTATCAACTGATAAGTAAGCTTATACATGTTATCATCTATAGCAGTATAACGAACATACTTGAAGGGAATCAGGAAAGGTTGAAAGGCGCTGGATTTACGAGTATGTTAATTTGTGTCAAATGCTAAATCTAAAAAGAGAGCTAAATCAACAAATAATACAAAATCCTAACTTTATTTTGACTTTATATTTTTATTTTATTTCTTTGCTGTCAAAAATATTTTCAATTAGAGCTTCATTGAGTAAATAAATGCTCTTGTCAGCTTTGTGTAAAATCCACAGATGAAGATTAAAAATAAAAAGTACGTAAACTAATGAATCAAGTAAATTACAAATAAACAATAAATTTAAAAATGTGTCGAAAATATTTATATAAAGTACTGAAACTGTTAAAACTTTAATATATTACTAATATATAATATGCAAACGATTAAATATTAATGAATATATATTTTTTAATAATGAGGGATAAAGTTATACGTGTTTTCTTTTTGTTTGTTTGAAAATTGATGCTTAAAGCTGTGACTTTTTTTAATGAAATTTTAAGTTGGTAAGTAACCTAAATATTTAAACCTAATTAAAAAATTAAAATCTAAAATAGTTTTAGAAAAATTTGGGTTTTAAATATTTTGAAAATTACAATGGAAATAAGTAAACAAAAATTTTTTGGGAGTGATACAGAAAAAAAGGAAAAAAATGTATCTTAATTATGGAATGAATTAGGAAAGTGATTTATTTTTCTATAATAATTTAACGCGCAACTAAATTTTATGTCTAAAATTCTAGTTTTGAATAATAATTTCACTGTATAAAAAATTCTATAAGAGAAAATATGAAAAAATAATAATCGCGCGCATTTAAAATTTCTGAATTCTTATTAAGAGTTTTGATAAATATTCTTATTCAATGAATTTTATGCAGTAACGTGAAATCATAATGTATATTTGTATAAAATAATTTATATTTAAACTGGTTAAAATGAATATAATAGTTGTTTTTCAGATTTTTTTCTACAAAAATCAAAAAAGCAGCGTCAAGACTAATATAGCTATATCCCACCAGTTTATGTTAAGAAAAGTAGTCAAGGGTAGTACAGCCTTAAATAAACTTTCCTTTTTCACTTCAGTCGGTCGAATTAAATAAATTAGGTACATATTACTGCATTTGTTTTTATTTACTCTAAATGCTGTAAAATATATTAACATTTTGTAATTTACCAAGAAAATATTTTTTAACTAAATTGTATGCATATTTTTCGAGCTTGATGACAATATAGGCAACGTCATTATAATTAAAAAGGTAATAAATATCGAAGATAATAATATATAGCACAATATTTAGTAATGAAAATCTTGAAGTTAACCAAATTCGACTGTTTTCTCATACATATACAAAGCATTAACTTTACAAAAATTCTCGGTAACCTTAAAAATAACTTTTTCAAACATTATTATTTGGCGAATCTTCTAGGTATATGATGAATATACTATAATATACATTATTATATATACCATTTAATTACCAATAACAGCTATTTTTCGTTATATAGAAATCTCAAAGAGCAAGTGAATCAAATTTGCAGCTATGCAAACTATGTAGTTAACGCCCACGTGCAACATTCCATCCTTTGCGTTATTACAAATATACATAGTTATTTTTATTTCTTATTCAGAAAAACTAAAATATGCATCTATTTGCAGAGCGCTTTTTATTTATGCGTATTGGGTAAGAAAGGAATAACAAGCTGAACAACAATTGCGCGCTAAAATTCTCAGTACTTTCAATAACAAAGAGCTTTCTTTGTTCCAATACAGTAGTTTTAATGAGCAGCGTGAAGACGTTTCTAGGGTTAGTAATAACGCATTTTTTTGTCAGTCGTCACAAAACAACCTTCAGGAAGTCAAGCATTCTTTCCTTGAATAAAAAAAGCTTATGTAATAAAAGCAACTTCCATAAAAAATATTTTTACGTATAACCAGCATAATTCCGATTTCATTAATACACAATATATAAAGCATGATTAATATGTCATATTTTTTGTCCCTATATTTTTAACACACTATTAAAATTGGAAATAACAGTTTTAAACTTTGTCAGATTAAGTAAGAATAGAATTAAAATAAACGATATATAATAATAACAGTGACAACCAACGCAAGTAAAAGTGGTCAAATTATACTTGAGAGTTTGTATTTTGTGGTGATGACTCTGAATTGTTTAAAAGAACAATTATGTTTTTTTTAATTTTGCGTGTTTATATCGTATTAGAGCAATGAAAAGAGTTATTAATGAGAAATTCGGAATTATTTATTAAGACACACACATACTTAGAGGCATGGCTTCGTAAATTAAACCCACATCTTAATCACTATTTTCTTGCCTTCAGTTCAACGGTTCGTATGTTCGAATCACATCTTGAGCTCTGTCCCATCTTAAACCGTAGGTCCGAGTCTAAATAGCCCTCGTATAAAAAAGCGCCAGTTGAAACGGTCATTTTTTTTTTTTGCACACGAAGCAAAACTGCTTAATTCACTTAATTTGCACAAGAACTAACTGCCTAAATAATTTAGGTTAAATCCAAAGCAAACCTAAACCATTATTTGAACTGGCATCTTTCATCAAACAATTACACTATAGCTTTATAGCCTTATAAAAAGATATTAAGTTAGTTTAAAAGTCCGATCGAAAACAAATTATTGGGGTTAATAATAAAAGTAAATATGAAATTAAAGGCAATGATTCTTTAAAATTAATCTCAAGTGAGATTAGTTGTCGAATTGTGTAAAATTAATATTATTACGTAGTGGACAACCTACAAACAGAAACCATTGTAAACATTTTTTTAATTATGAGCTTATTTGTGTCATCCAAGAGAGACTTTCCTAGATAATTGACTGGAATCCGCGTGTGGCAAAGTCGGAAAGAAAAAAAAAATTCTCAAGCGCACACACTATGATAGAAATGGATGCAGAATACAGAAAACAACATTGTTTGTTTAAAACTGCCTAGGATCAAGCCTAGAAGCTTCCAGTCGGAAGATAACGAACTCTTTGATCAATTATTTATTTAATAAATATTTAGTATAATTTTTATAAGATGAGAATTTATATTAAGGTGAAGGACATTTCGTTAACTCCAAAAATACTGTGTTAATAATTGTATTTTTAATAACAATAGAGAATTACAGTATTTTTTCCAGTTGCACAAAATAAATTACCATGGCGCAAATCTAAAAAATTCTTATGGAAAATTTTAAAAACTTTATTTTAATAATTTTCCATAAGAATTATATCAATTTAAATTTTAAGAGTTACATTATTTTCTTAAGAATTACATTTATTGTATTACAATTATAAGAATTACATTTATTTTTAAATTTCAAAATTTTTCCAAAAGAATTTCATAAAAATTGGCAGCAGTATCAATTTTTATATGAAATTCAATATAATCAAGTTGATTAACCATGGTTTAAAACCTGAACATAATCTGTAACAAAATATAATTTAGTTTATAAATTTCAGAGAATATTTTAAGAAACTAAGCTAGTATTTTAAAATCTCCTTACTTTGCTATTCTTTATATTTTGTATTGGCACAGGTGCCGTATAATCCAGGATGCCAAATTCTGAGATTGGTGATTTTTTGGCGAATTTTCTTTTGTATCAGGCAACCTCGTTTTTATTACGTCATACATATAGACACCTATAAGAATTATGCAGAAAATTCTATTTTGGTAATCTTAGTATTTATGTCATCTTGGCAACATTTCTTCATCGCCAAAAAATTCAGAATTTGGAATCATGGATTATACGGCACCTGTGCCTTTGTATTTTTAATACCTTTATGTGAAGAATCGGAAAAGGTCAAAATTCTATAATAAGACACGAAAGTCTTAAGAATTCGTCCATTCATACATAGAGTTTCTGGGTTATTTCTTTCTCTTCAATTATGTATTGGAATATATAAATTTCCATCATCTATAATAGTAAATTTAAATTTTGTATGCTAATTTAATTTTATTTTAAAACAATTTTTTATTTTAAAATTTAACAGAAAAGTATACTTTAAAAATAATGATTACGGAATACTGTTTGCTCGTTTGATTTCATCGTTCTTTTAAGTTGGCCAATGCCAATAAACACAGCTTGACGCTTCATAATTTTTGAGTCAGGTGAAATGACGAGGTCCACACCTGAGTTGATATTACGTTTTTAATATCACATAAACGTCAACAAGTCTTACTTTTCTATTAGTCACAAGTTCAACATGCGTTTCTCTCTTACGTCTGTCGTATATCAAACAGAGCCGAGCTTTCACAAAACAATATTTCTTTCGCCTGTTTACTATGAATTCTCATTTCCAAAATAATAAAGAAAAATTCGATTTATGAACTTCAAGTTACAATGAGGCTTTTCTCTATCACGCTACCATGCCCAATTCAAGAACAAATTTCACAATTGCATTAATTATGAAAATTAACATATTTTCCTACTAAGCGCAAAAATATTTGGCAAAATCATATTTTCCTACAAAAACCAAAATTATTGCTGAAAAGCCTATTTTATAGCCTATATAATTTATTATAAAAAAAGAATAAGAAAAGCCTATATAATTTACAATATTTGCAATGGAAATAAAGGTAAAAATGTTAAACCTATTGATAATAAATATCATTTGTATCTCAAGATACATCATATTGGCACAAATAATAAAAATAGAATGCTTCGGAATTTTTTTAGATGAAATATCAATAATTAATGAAATTGCAAAGACAAAATTTAAACGAATTTAATTTAAATAATTGTGGTAGAGTTCTGACTGCCAATTTCTATCTGTGAATCTTGAAGATAGCCTAGTAATATGTGACTTTGAATCAAGGTCAAATGAAGGACGACATTTCAGCAGCATTGTAATTCAAACTTCACAGCAATACAAATCTACCTTTACAAATGTTTCACATGCATGGGTTTTCTAAGCAGGATGATATTTGGCACAATTAGACGTGAAATCTACTTTTTGGACTTAAATGATACTTTTCATCAACATGCTACATAAGCTCTGCTCGAACGTAACAGGCAAAAGATAAAAAACAATATACCAGAAATATGCATCTAATGTTAATAATATCCGCATCTGTGGAAAACATTCATCAGGAATTTGTCTTTCTGCTCAAAATTATATGGATCGGAATCCTAATAAATGGCGATCGTTATTGAATGTCTTCTAAGTGTTTCTAAAAATTGTTTCTATGTTTTTCTAATCTTAGCATTCAAAGCATCACCAATATCCAATTGGGCTGCTTTAGTAAGCCATAAAGGTATGTACATTACAACCACTACGGAAACTATGTAAAATGAGTTGAGATATAAACGATTCTGTGTACTGGCTTTCCAGAATTAAACCAATTACAAAAATGGCAGTTGGTGGTTCAAGTTAATTTTAAATACAGTGAACCGAAACTGGATAACAATGAAAGTAAAAAATAAAGTAATTAAAAATATTATAAATCAGAAATATTAATTCTTTCTCAAATGAAAATATTTTAATAAGATGAAAATTTCTGGTGAGAGTAGTAGTACAAAACAGTTATGTATAAAAATATTTACTCTACAATTTGTTTCAAAATTTCTTTTCGTTTCATTGTAAGAAAGTTTCTTTATATACCTTAACACTTTGCAGGAAAGCAAAATATAAAAAATAGAAGTATGAAATTAAATAGGAATGGAAATTACATATATGAATCGTAAGTTCATTCTAAATTTGCTAAATGTAACTAGCCATATTTATTAAATGAAGCATTGTTAGTCAGCAAAAACTGCCAAAGCCTTAGAATTGTATTCCAGTAAATAGCAATTATATATATTGTATCACTCATTATTACAGGAAATATCGCTAAAGAGCAAAATAGTAGTGAACTTAGGTTGTTTAATGCCATCTGGGTTTATGAAGCTCATTATCACTATGAGGACATGATAAGCGATATTGAGTTCCTATTTGACACGACAAAGTCCAAAGTTGGTTTGTCTTCAACAATAATTTTTTTTTTTTTTTTTGCACACGAGAGCTAACTAGTCTAAGGCCTACAATTTAAAGTGGATTCAGAACCACTACAAGCATCTATGCCCAAGGTGGGATCAAAAATTCTAGGGTATGAAGGAATTTTTGAACCAAAGAGATGCTAAGAGTTCGGCTACCAGTTCAGCGACAAAGTCCAAACTACCCCCATGTGACAGTTTAAGGTTATTTTATAGTTTGTTTCAACCATTTTTAAAGTGTAGCGAATATTTTGCTCTAAAGAGATCACAGTAACTTAAAAATAATAAGAAGAGATGTAATGACTGTAGAGCAACCTTTAGCATTATGGTTTCCGATCTCAGTAAAAACATTTTCTGGCTTTCTGTAAAGATTGAGTAATAAATCAAAGCTAAAGATCTGAATGATATGCGATAAGTCCATTAATAAAGTCTAGTGGCCACAATTGTTGTTGGATTTTACTTGACCAAATATTTTGCGTTTGTTCTGTCCATTATTCCATTTTTCTAGTACAATGATAGAAATAAAAAAATTTCACTCTGAAAGCCATGGTTGATACCATAATAGTTGGTATTGATTTAAAGATATTGCAATAATCTGCTACTGTTCAATAGTATATGGTAAAGATCATGTTAATTAATTTAAACTAAATAGCTATTAGATTTATGGGAAAATTAATTTATGAAAAGTTCTCTTTTTACATTTGGTCTGAAATCATTTTGAAATCTTTTATTGCATAAACAAGCATCATAATTTGTTAACGATACTATCTATAGATGATTCCCGGACATTATGTATAACTTTTTTTACAAGGAGAAAAAAGTTATATTCTAGAAGTGGAACTTCATTTATTTTTTATGCACTTTTAGTCTTAATGAACTTTAGGTACATTCGGATAGTATATTTTTGTAGTTAAAACACTATTTGAGAAAATGATTATCTCGTAACCTGCGTGTCGTTGTCATCATTTAACAGAACTCACTGAGGAATAGTACTAAAATTTTGCTAATTGGAATGGATGGTCCTGGGTTTGATACCAGGCACTGATAAACAATACTTTTCTACCTTCTGCAGGCACATTTATTGGAGTGGGTGCTTGGACATTTTTCAAGCTTCCTTTCTTGTGACACAGGAACACGACTCATTACCCATGGAAAATGTTTTGGCAATTGGAAATCAATTTTTGGATCCTGGTAGACATTTTTGTGGTGGATATAAAAAAAATGAATTAAAAATAACTCTTCAACTGTCCACAACATAGTATCAAAGTTTAAAACCCGAGCTACAAATGAGTTTTTTTCTTTTCAATGTAATAAATACTCTTCTTAAAACTGAATTTGTAAAAAATTTCTTAACATTTTATTTTTAACCGATGCATAAATTCTATCAAATCAAGGAAAGTTACAAGAAGTCTTTTATTGGCAATTTGAATCTAAATTAAAATTGATATTTTTCAATTTTAGAAGTTCATAAGATCAAAGAACACAGATCAAACAAATTCTTACAAAAAGATCTTTATTTTCGGCTCTTTTATCTTCTGGGGTGCATCACCTTAGCAGGTATGTATCAGCGGAAGGAAAATAAAAATGTAGAGCATTGGCCTCCCGGAAACTGCGATTATCGTCTACCAACATTTGGAGAAGTTCCCGAATTCGTTTTTAGAACAAAGATATTACTGAAGTAGTTTTCTGGCAGCCTAATTACTGCACGCGTAATTACAAAGTTCACCGGGAACGAACTGTCGTGAACAGGTGAACTAGTCTCCCGACTCGATGAATCATGCGCATCTCTGAGTACCAATTTATGTATATAAAAATGAATTATTAGACTCTTAAAAAAACTTTTTAGTATCCCTCAAAATAGCTTTAAGCTGATTTCTTATCCTGATTTAAGCTTTATAAAAATAGTTGCAAAGAACGCGGGTCATGAGAGGAAATGAAGTCATATTGTTCAGAAAAAGATATTCGAATGTCTGAAATATAATAATTGACTGAAGTATAATAAGATAGTAATCAAAAACTGTTAAAAAAATAATTTAAATTAAGTTACAAATTGAAAATAAAAACTAAATTGGTCTAAAGAAAAAAATAATCCATTAATGAAATTCTTAAATTAGAATTTACCCTTACCAAAACCACCTCATTTTTTAAAAAAATCTAGTTAGCAGACTTTTTTGCAGGTTTACAGTTGTACATTTCTCACTAAGACTTTCGCCTCGTAATTTTTAATCAAGATCAATAAACGAAGTCGATACGTGAGTTGGCACCTTCCTCTTCATACCAATGGAAGGATATTGCGACAACAATACATTTTACGTACCCCAGTCGCCCTTAATGAACACGATAGGTCTCCGATTAAGTCAGGTATTGAACGCGTCACCTCCAGATCTCGAAAACAAGTCCTTTTTAAACCAGCCCACTGCGGTCGTAGTTAGTGTTAAAACGTTAACATAATATAAACAAATAAATAATTTCTTTTATGCTTTAGTTTCTGCCCAAAAATTTGATGTGATACATTTCACCTGTTTATTTTCTAAAATTTTATGTTTACTCTGGTACTATTATTTTTTTTCTTCAGACTTCAAAAGTCTGATAATCTGGTGAGGAAAGACTTCCATTCAAAGTAGAAGGTTCGATGTCTTACCTAACCGTAGTGCGAAAAAGGAATAAGAAAACATTTTGTAGGTTATGTGTACATAACACCTCTTCAAATACGAGAAAATGGGTTGGAAAGTACTACTTCAGGTGTTAACTTTTCATTTTAAGAAGGTTCAAAATTAAGAAGCGGTTTGTTGTGTTTAGTAACTTCCCCTGGGAGAAATAAGCAATTAGAAGCATTGCAAACTAACTCACAGTAACCAATTCACATAGAATTTACTACATTAAAGATATTATATCCTGTTGAAAGAGTAAACTATTTATTTATAATATTTTTCACTATTTATGTTTAAAATTCTAACTGGTTTAATGTTTGATTATATACATGAAACAGTTTCAACAACTTCAGAATATTCTTGTTGTTTAGCCTTTTGTTGTTTAAAAAATATGGTTTAATACTATATTAAACGTAATTGTATATTATATAGATAAGATTATTATAAACAAATTTATGCATTTTAGAAATTGGACAACCTTTCTTATAACTTTTAAATAAACTATTTTGGCTGCTGCAGATGTTGTCATATAATGAAAAATAGAAATAATTTTTTATCATTAATAATATTTTGCATTCATTTTAAATTCAGTGTATTCATTATATAATAATTTAATTATTTCTTTTAGAAATCACATAGCCGTCATACGAGTATTTAACAATATACAAGAAAAGAATTTGTGACTAGCCTTAAAAAAACTATGTTCTCACCATTTTATACACTATGAAACGTCTTTTCTGCTTACAAAAACAATGCATTTTCCAAGTCATTTCCTCAAAGTCATCTATCGTAGCGTTTAAAAATTTTAAATTTTCAGACCATTGATACTTTTTTTATTTTTATTTCAATAAGACTATAGAAAAAAACATTTAAGTGGATAATAACCAAAATAATATTTAATTTTTTTTAATTCTAGATATAATTTTCTGATTAATTTGTACACCAAATGTTATTTATTACATTCTTCAACTTTTTTTAAAGTATAGGATTTATAAAATTTTTATATATTTTATGTCTTTCTAAAATTATAATTTTTCCAAATCTTGAAATGATGAAACTCCAATACATGAAAAATGTTTTACTGCTGTAAAATATTTTTGTGCTAAAATTTTATTTTTAATGTGTCAAAATTTTCTCTCGTATACATTTTTTATTGTGTGTTGCCATCTCACGCGTTACATTAGCAGATTGATTTCGTAATCATTAGAGAACAATATTACCGAGTAATTAATCATTGTAATCGAATATTAGTGTTTTATTACAATATTCGCAACTTGCTTTTCTTTTAAAAGTAAGGGCTTTTTAAAGGTTTATCTTGAATCTTTTTATGTCATTCAGTCGTTGCTGAAGTTCTTAAATTTCTAAGGTATTCCCAACAATTCACTTTTTTTACATATTTTAAAAGTTTGGCAAATTATTTTTTTGAACAACCCTTTAGAAAGTGCTGCCTTTTCTTTCTGAGTCTCAACTAGGAAACTCCAAATCAAATTTCCGAGCAAACTTCTAAGAACTTCAAAATTTGTTAAAATTTGTAGATTACTCAAATTTATTCTTTGGAATTTGTGGCTTTTTAATCTCTTCCCTGGCTTTAAAATTAGGCTATTACTACTCCTTAGTTAAATTTGTCGGATTGCGTTGAAAAATGGCTTTAATTATGAAGCTTTTTACCTTCTTAAATTTAACAGCTAAGGATATAGAATATGCTAATAAAAAATAAGTATGATTTAACTAGTGGAAATCAATGTTTCTTATATGTGAGATATAATGTTTAAATGTGACTGTTCTTAATTATTCTGCTGACCTTAATTTTTCTCTTTACTTTAATAATTAAAAATATAATTGTGTGGTCAGTTTCACTGATACTTTACTAAATACTAAGAGGCCTGGTTGGTCAGGACGTCGTTCTTATTAAGGTAGTGAGTTCGAATCCCATCTTAAATGAAGATCCGTCTTGTTGACTATATATAATGGTGGCTGGGGCATGTTAAAACTGGGCTTGGTCGCAATGTCCTCCAAGTGAAATGATACTTCTGGGAGTGGCAGACCCAGTATTTGGGCTCTTTTGCTTGGTCTCTTCTTGGTTAAAGCAGACTGGTAGAACCCAACTCAGGGCTAGGTACAGGGAAGCATGCTGGTGCAACAATTAAATAGCACTAATTTTATAAAGAACGTGTTGAAAGTTCTTAGTAATAATTTTCTTCACTGAATATGAATTTATAATTTCAAAATATTTCTATAAAATAGACAGTCATATTCACTTGCTATAAAAGGGAAAACTCAGAAAAATATTAAGCATCTACTTTAAAAATTTGAAATGCATGAAACACAGGAACACTTGTTTCTCAATATTTAATATTTGTTAGGGTTAAGCTTGCGACGTTCCATTTTCTAACATCAGAATAACGATCTGTTATCATTTCAGTATATTCAAGTTGTCCTTCTGCTTTTATTTTCACTTACTGTGTGTGTGTGAATATAGTATTATATCATTAATACTATGATTTTCTGGTGAAATACTTCTGATTTAATATTAGGACGCATCTTGCGAATATCGAATTAGTATTATTGAATACCCGGCTTCGGAAAGCATTTGAAAAGATTAAGATCAAGAATCTTATGATGTCCAGCATTAAAAAAAGAAAAAAGGGAATAATTTTTTTAACTTGCAGCCAAACCTCTCATGATATCAAGATTCCTATTTTGAGCCTTTGAAGATTATTAAAGATAAATTTTTCGGTGTTAAGGTCCAAATTTATTGAATTTTATTATTATTTTCGTGAATTTTTATATTTCAGATAATTCTTCTAACACTAGTTATGTTTCAACTGATTTTACAATATTTGCGAAATTTATTCGCTGTTTCATGTTATGTTATGATGAGTTTCCCTGGTTTCAAGTTTTCATTTTTTTTCTCTGTTCTCTATATTAAATTTCCAATCATCTTATAAATCCCTCTTTGGGTCTTTTATTTTCATTATATTTTAAATAAAATTACATCGTTGTAAATATAGAAAATTTTCCTTGAGTAAGAAAAATATATTTAAAATAGTATATTTATATTAATACAAGTATGTCTAAAAATTAAAAGGTTTGCTAAAGTGAAATATATGGTTATTTAAAAATATCAATGCTTATAAAAAATATCAATTTATGCTCATTTTTTTATATTGGTTTCAAATATTTTGCGAAAGCTCAAAATAAATGATTGAAAATAAATTTGTTTTTAAGTAAACACTAAAATAGCCAGTTTTCCTACCCACAAACAATCTACTAAAAATACTTCTCTCTCTAATCGGGAGAAAAAAGATGAACCGAAACATTTATCACGATAAACACGATTTAAAATATAAAAAATATGTTTAAGTTCACTAAGAATTCACTTTACATTCAAAGAGGTATATGTTAACTAACACTAACACACACACACACATTTATATATATATATATATATACATATATATATATATATATATATATATATATATATACACATATATATATATATATCTATATATATATATATATATATATATATATATATATATATATATATATATATATATATATATATATATATATATATTTATATATATGCATATAGATAGATATAGATATATATGAATATATATGTGTATTTATACATGCATTAGTACTCATTGAGGTTAAGAGAGAGAAACTGAAAATTTATAACTTATGTATAAAATTTATAAATTAATATTAACTTATCTTTTTTCTTTTTGTGATTTATACATATATACATAAAAAAATTTCTTTATGAAAAGGTATGTAATAGCTGAAGCAGTCTTTAAATATAATATTGTTAATTGTTTTTTGTAAGAAAAGCATGATATTATTTACAGCAAAAAAATTTATTTTCTAATACACTTTTAAAAATATATTAATTTTATTTAGCAATAAAAAGAATAATCTACTGATGTATTTTTAAAAAATTTAAAAATTTAAATTTTATAAAAGAATATTAATTTATATATTTTTTTATAAACTGAATATGAATTCATTTATTAATCATATATTAATATTTAATTACATACAATTATTTATAGTATAACTGTGGTCACAAAAATAACTTTAAAAAAATATTTCTGAAAATGTTTGAAAAAGAAATCAGGATTCTATCCATTGGTAAATTTCTATTTTTTGTAATGAACAGGATTTGCTTCTTTCAAAAGAAACAAAAAAAAATGAAGAAATTTTAAAGTCTAAATAACATCAACAGAAGATGTTTTCCATACAGATTCAAAGTCATTTCCATAATAATCTCATATATTTGATGAATAACAAAAAAAATCTAAAAACTATGAGGTAATTTAAAAATTAAAAGAAAATATTGAACTAATTGATTTAAAATGATGATTAGTTTTTCTTAGTCAATATTGAATTTTTCAATTCTTATACAAGTTTTGTTTCCAATTTTCATTGAAGCATTTAATAGTTTACAAAAATTAAGTACTATGGCGACGTTCAAACATTTTTTGTAATGGTCCCTAAAAATTAATCGGAATCGATTATTTAATAATGGAATGAAATTTATTCAATATGTATAGCGATTGTTTTGATGACGATGAATGAATAAAGATTCAAAAAGTAAACGCGTGCATATAACGTACACATCTTGTCACTTTAAAAAATATTTTCTTTGCATACAAATGAGTTTCTGTTGTTATAGTAAATTAAAAATCTTAAGAGAGCATTTATATTTGACACCAGAGGATGGTTAATTTAAAGCTCACGAATATTGGTCTTTCTTGAGTGGGTAAATCCTATTGTGGATTTTTATGAACAGTGACTTAAGTACTCCGGTACAATAAGGAGAGAAATCCTAAGTAATTTCAGTCGTCGTGCATATAAAACGCAGAAGTGCAGCATTCATCTCGGTTATTCAATAATACCTGGGATCGAACCTGAGAGCTTCCACACTAGATTAATACATTTAGATCTGAGTTTAACAGCATTCTGCGTTTTTAGTATAATATCATTATTATATATTATAAATACCAATATTATTACTGGGCTAAAAATTTAAGTATGTTCTTTAGATTCATCTTACTTAAGATGGATATATTTTTAGGAGAACTTATGTATATAAGCCTTTACATTTACATTTCTTAAATAAGAATCTGAATAAATAAAGAAGATTTGATGGCAAAAAAGTATATTCAAACTGATTATTATTCTCTTCACGGTTTGTAGATAAAAAAAATATATAACGATAATATCACTTGTAAAAAAATTGATAAGATAAATGTAATAAGCGCAAAATTGTGATGAATTTGCTTTCTCAAATATGAAACGAATCACCAATTGAATCTTTCGAATCCTTATTAGTAATTAAAATTGAAAGTAAATTAAAATTTTAGAATCACACCAGATAAAAAACCAATGATTAATTTAGTTTCTAAAAATACTGCTTAGATTGTAAATGAAGTTTAGGATCAAATTTAGAATAAAAATTTGTTTCTTAACTTGAATAATTATGCAATAAAATAATTATTGAATAAATATTCAATATTTAGTAAGAAATTATTTTTAAATATGTTTCGTTATTTATTGAGATTTTCTTTTTCCAAAAGTATAAAAAGTCATTCAAAAACTAGAAATATTAATGTTCAAAGATATTTAGAATTTTTTTAAGAAGATTTAAATAATCTTTTGGTGTATTTAAATAGAAACCCAATATTTCTTTACTCATAATGCATATCACATTAATTACACATATCGAATTATATTTGTAAAAGCAATTTCATGAAATACTAATAAATTTATTTTAAATTTATAATGCTAATTTTTTTAATTGATTCCATGTACTATGATTTTAACATAAGAATTAAGTAGAATTTCATAAAACTTAAGTAAAAATGTGACCCACGCATTTGTGAAAGATATTAAAAAATGTGACACATTCCTTTGTAAAAATGTAAAAAAATGGGACTCACTCCTTTGTCTTTGGAATTTTCCTAAGGCTCAAGTTCCGCATGCGCTCCACATTTGGGGGCTCGGCAGAAATAGCCAATCGCTTGGTCCGGCAGTGGTCAGCCGAGTTGGACCTTTTATCGCCATTGCACACTTCAGCCTCACTACTACTGCTGCTGCTGCTGGACTCGAACGGAGAGCTATCATCTTCTTCACTCGAACTCCAGAGATTCATCTGGCGGGACATCTGCGAGATTATTGGCTTCATCACGGTTCTGAACTTCTCCAGTTCCGCCTGCAGTTTCACAATAAGTTTATTTTTGAATTCCAGTTCCATTCTGAGACCTTCGATAAGAGCGTCCCTCTGACGGACTTCATCTGTTCTCTGTTGTAACGCGATCTCCAATAAGTTGTCCGCCATATTGTTCTTTTTCGAGTGTTCGCTGTGAAGAGGTCTCTTCAATAAAACTGCACTCTCCGCACAACACGCCACTTACAAAAGCACAATCACTCTTTCACCAGAAGCAGCCATTTTTATTTTTTTCTTCTCTTCACTTCTATTTATCCATTACACATCGTTTGAAGTCCTCTTTATACCAAACGAAAGATAAATAGCAGTGGCGATTTTATATTTATGACACCACCTTTTTCCTTTGTTCCTCTAGTGAACTGCAACAACGTGATATTTCCGAAGGAAGTTTCTGGTTTTCAAAGTGGTATTGATGAGGATAGAACAAAACTAAATCACTTTGTATTCCTAAAGTAATGCACCGCTATAGGATTATTTTTGATGAATATCAATGTCAAATTCTTAACATATGCTTTTCATTTCATTAATTTGAGGTTCGAAAGCACAACGATCAATTTTGAATCGAATAGGCCGTAGAAAAAAGTTTATAAGAATATCCAAAGGAGCGAAAGAAAGCAGGCGAAGTGCTTGTTTGCTGCCACTAAGTTGGCAGCGGGTGAAGTACCTCTAAATCCTTCCTAAACAAACAGAAGGGCTTTGGGTGGATTTTTTTTTCAGGACTGAAACGTCTTGTAAGGAGAAACGTCTCACATTATGAAAGAAGTGCAAGGAAAAGAACACTCAAACGGAAGCTTAAGAGATGTTGGCTGAGATTGCAACAGAATGAATGACAAGAGGAATAGCTGTCACTGGATTTGAAGGGAGAGATGCCAATTTTAAGTCTAGAACGCCGCCAAAGTGA
Source organism: Latrodectus hesperus (assembly GCA_037975125.1). Taxonomy (NCBI): domain Eukaryota; kingdom Metazoa; phylum Arthropoda; class Arachnida; order Araneae; family Theridiidae; genus Latrodectus; species Latrodectus hesperus. The sequence continues at coordinate 32,695,898 of CM075853.1, forward strand.
GCCAAATGCCAAGAAAACATTTTAAACTTTTCTACGTCTAAAATTACGCCCACTAACATTAAGTTCTTTAAAAATAAAAATAAGAAAGTCACAAAGGTGGGATTTATAATGAGAAATAGTAGAGCTTGAAGCTGTGACAAAAGTTGATTGAACTATTTTTTATACATGAGTTGCAAACAGTTAATCTTTTAAAATAATTTTTATTTTAGATTAATTCTGTTACTTCTCTGAAAAAAAAAAAACTCAATGCAAAAACGTTATTATTACCCTAAAATATTTGTGTAGTACAGTGAAGTTAATTCTTAATTCCAGAAAAATTATTCTTAACTATTTCGAATTCAAATGTTTACAAATCGATAAAAATTATTAACCTGAAAATGTGTTGTTCTCTGTGGAGAATAAAAGTAAATAAGCATAATTACAATAAGGATTACATTTTGTTAGTAAAATACATATCATTATAATTGTAAATGTTGTGTACAAGAGCAATAATCATATGCATTAAAACAACATACACATAAAACAATTTCCTAACTTTTAAAACTATATTAAAAAATTAAATGAGAAGAAAATAGCAAGACAAAAAAAATTGATAAATAAAAATAAAAAACATTGAAAAGAAATCAAAATAATTGTCTTTTGACAGTATTTGTCATAGATCGTGATCCGTATTTACGTGTCTATGGGAAGAAAGCCGGAAATTTCTCAAGCACCTATCTTGAAGATAGAAGCGCAACATCCACATGCCGGCTGGTCCGAGAATAATAGCTGGGATCAAACCTGCAACCTTTTACACCAAAGAGTGTTTTCCTACCATTAAATTCACGAATATGATTTATTCATACTTGTCAAACCGATATTTTAAAATGTTACCTTCATTTTTTTTTTTGTTTTCAACACAGTATAGTAAAAAATACAAATATCCACCATATATTTTCTTTTAAGAGGAGCTTCTATAAATGGTAATATTTATCCCAAGTAATGAGCCGCGTATTCATATGCCACAAGGAAAAAAACTATAAAATTTCCGCAAAAAAAACCCTTCGGTTATTCAAGAGTGGCTGGGATCCAACCCACGACCTTAAACTCCGATGAGAGCTGAAACTAAATCATGATGAGAAAGTGTTTGGATTTTTATAGTTTATAAGTTGGAACCCAAGCAGGAGACTCCTAACTTGGACTAGAGACATCATTTATCCGGAAAGACATTGCAATTACGATCACATGTCCCAGAACACGACGAATTTTCGATTAGATCAAAAATATAACACATTATTTTCCAGTAATAGATTACAATTTTTCTGTTCTAAAATACTCGTAAGAATTCTAGTTTCTTTCCTCATTTGCTAGAAAGCAGGGATTATAACTTTTCAATATTTGAGTAATCTAGTTTACCGATTTATTATTCACGCAGTGTTCATAAAGCTTAAAAATTTTTATATTTAATACATTTTTTGCAATTATATTTATTTATGATCACATAATGCTAATTAAAATAGTTATTAATTCGAAAATATTGTATTTCTGCTCTTGTTTTCTCAATAAGCCACTAAGCTGCAAGCCTAATGGTTGCGTTCTGGATTTTGATTCTTATTACGGATACAAATATTTGTAATGGATGAAATCTACTCTAAACTTTTTGATAATTCAATAACACATATATTACCTCACCAAGTTATTAAAATGGAAATTTTGCGTTATTTTTCTCACAATAAAATCTTTATCTTCTCAGCTAAGAAAATTATGATTATTTAAATACATATCTGTAGTATGTCATTAGGAAAAACAGATTAATTCGTAAAATTCCTCATCTATAAAGTGCAACTCCAACAAAAAATACAACATTCAACAATTGAAAGCGCCACTACCAAAGTTCTTCAAGTAATTAAAATAGATAGAAAAGAATATGATTACGCAAAATTAAAAATAAATCAGATGCAATTAATAAACAGTTTATCGAACAACTACAATCTTTATTGATTTGTATTCATCGTAGATATTTTTAATTCATTTTACATACTAAATGAAGATAGATGATAAAAGTATTGCGATAAAAGTAAAGCATATTTTGCATCTATTCCAAGAAAAAGTTTCTGCTTTATGAAAAACAATGTCACCAAAAAATAATTTTGTAAGGAAAAAATTATAATATTTATCGTTTCATTTTGCCCTTGATAATAAGTTTCATCTTTCAAATGTAAAAGTGAGAATTTAAACCATTTTTTAAAAAAAATTAACGCAATATTTAGCTCAGTTATATAACTTGCTGAATAGTTAATTTATCATAATAAATTTCACTTCACAGAAATAAATCTTAACAATAAAATAATTAATAACCAGAGCACCACGAAGGTGAAAGTAGTCTTTGCTCTAAGACTACTCCGATAGATGGCACCACCAGAGGATACACTTCCTCAATTTTGACTATGAACTGGAGGGGAAGGTGATTTTTTTCTGGAGAGGAACTGCACAACGACAGACCAAAATACTTTCGATTCTACTGATTTAAAAAGCAGGTATATCGCATGTACTAGTGGATCTTTGACGGCATTGGGAATCGAACCCATCCTTTCTGACCGAAGACAGATGCCCTAATCACTAGGCTACCACCTTAGTAAAACTTTTAAAAATATTGAAGTAGAGATTATTCAACAAGGTGCGAAACACATGTCATTGGTGATCGCTAAGTCTAATCTGACCCCATTAATAAAATGATAAGGACAAATTCATTTTCCTTTTAATAAAACGTTTTTATCTTTGTAACCGGAATGAAGCCTTTTAGTTTTTTTTTTATGTTTAAATTAGTTGCATTTAAACTCCAAATCTAATTAAGTTTAGCAGTTTTTCTTTAACACCAAATTTTAATATGTAGTTCTTTATTATTAACATTTTAAGAAATGACTTTTCATGATAATTTTAATAACAATGTTCAATTTAAAGTATACAAAAAAATGAAATTAGTTGTTATTGTTAATAGGAAAAATTCATCCTACGAAACATCCTTTGTATTTTCCTCTTATATTGTTGCTTAACCATAACATTTGTGAGAAAACCTTCAAATCCAATCCAAGTATTTTGGAAAATATTAAGGACAGTCAAAAATTAGAATATTACATTTTATTTACATTCAAATTTTATATAGCATAAACTTCTTTAATTCCTTGTGATGATCATTTAACACAAAATGAAACTGTAAAATACTTACATAACTGCTTATTTTTAATATATTAATTTGTAATTAATCTATTAAAATAAGCAGTTATGTATAATATTTTTACATGTTGTAGCGTAGCGGGAATACAATTTTTTGATGGCGATTTCAATTTAAATTAATTGAATTTATTGATGAACATAAAATTTTAAGACATACATTATTTACAACTTTCAAATTAGCAAACATGACAATAACATCAAATCAAAATATAAACAACAAATATATAATCGGGAGGGAAGAGGAGGAGGACGGCAGCTATTAGCGCGCATGCGCTATTCTGATTATCGACTTTGCTCGTTACAATAAACACTAAAATATTTCAATATATTACAAAAATATCGAAAATGTTTCCACTTTGGAATTTGCGAACTTTTGCTTAGGATTAGATTCAGGTTTTGATTCAATAAAGTTTAGGATTCATTACACTTTAATTGCTACGAATTTATCTTGATAAAAATATATAGAGAGTGATTTCAAAAAAAGCGAAAATACATAAAAATCAAAATATATACACTAACTGTATCTGCGCTACAAATGAGAAATTCATAAAAATCAGGGAAAAAATTTGAGTTAAATTGAATTTTCTTCCTATCATTATGTTATGTACTCACATAAAAATAAATATACGTGTTCATAGGTGACTAACCTACTTTATAGAGTTACATAATCAGTGACTCAAATAACAGCATAAAAGATGCTGCAACGTAAACAGATGAATAGATATCATCACCACGTGAATTGCATTTTGGAATTAATCTCTTCTCTTATCTGGCTAGTGAAGAGCCTCTTCATTTATCATGGAACGATTGCAGTTTCAATGTTCTCGTCGAGGCTCATTTTCATTTGCCGATGAATAATAAGTTTAAATTTAAAACTTTTGTCTGCCAATGCGATTAGTACACAGCTCTTGGAATAGAAATTCAATAATGAGATAAAGATATATAAAATAAGATATAGTGAAAAACAAGCAGAAAAATCACAAGCAAAAAATATCGAAAATATATTAATCACTGCAAAAAAGTGACATAAAATAGAAACTATTGTGTACATGTTTTTTGTTTTGTATAATTACATCATCTTTCCGTTTGATAAATTGATTAAGACCGAAGTTGTACCAGCATGCTTCCCTGTACCTAGCCCTGAGTTGGACTCTACCAGTTTGATAGAAGCAGACGGGTAGTCTTTGTGAATTTGAAGCAGGGATTAAGCCGAATACCCCCAATATTTGGCATGCCACCCAGGGGTATCATTTCACTTGGAAGACATTGCGACCACACCCAATTTTAAAGAGCCCCATCTGCGATTAGCAAACACGACGGATCTTCAATTAAACCAGGATTCGAACACACTACCTTCCGATAATGAGAGTGACGGCCTAACCAACCAGGTCACCATGACCTCACGGTAAGAGGTGTGAAGTTCCTGAGCAAGAATGAATTAATAATCAAATATATAACTCGTATTCAACCTTTTAGCCGAATAAACATCGATTAGGTTAGGCATTGAACTCGTTAGGCTATCGAAACAATCTAAGCGACTCACATATATACAAAGTTTTTAAATATATTTTTTAAGAAGACATATTTAACTTCTAAATGACATAAAAATTTTTGTTTCTATTTATACGATATTCTTTTAAATCGATTGACATATGGTAAATATTTAAAAATATATGCCACTATGTTTATTTTCATAGGTATATTTCAGCCCAGCAAGATATAATTAGATCACTATCATTTGCAATACATAGCGACAATGCATAGATAATAAAATAAATAATTTTCTATTGTGTGCAATATATAGTGCAAGTGCTTTTAATAGTTGCTTATTGAGTACGTCTTTATCTCAAACACGTGTGTTCTGCCAAATACAATAAAGATCACCACAGCTAAGAGGTGAGACCACCTACTTGAAACTACCTGATGCTACTTTCACGTGAGAAAGTCCGAACACAACCACTGTGTGGTACAGTGGAAGATAAGAATGCTACACTTGGATATTAACTAACTGAACCACCATTTTTGAAGAAAGTTGGTTGTTAAAAAAATGTTTTCACAGCTCTCAAACTATCCAAATAGTATCAAAAGTTTCAGATTATTTTTTATAAGACTTAAGTAAAACTAAATATTGATTTAAGTTAAAATTATCCTAACACTAAATTGGAATCTTTTCTCAGTTTTTAAAGCAGGAAAAAACTATTGATTATATCTGTTATTTTAACAGTTTATAAGTTCCTTTCAGTTTTTGTAGAATTATAGATGCTTAAATGTTATCAAAAAGAATATTTATACTTTCTTTTAAAATTATTTCATACTATGCGTCCAAATAAACAAGAAAATAATTTTACGCAAGAAATCTATCTTTGTTGTGTGTGAATAATTTATGTATAAGTTAAGTAAAAAGATAAATAAAAGAATAAAATTAAATACAACTAAAAAATAAATTCACTAAAACTATTCCTGCTAACCAAAAAGCTTTTTGTTTAATAAAAAAAAGGCCACAGAGTTATCTTCTTATTTCTTTCTTTATTATAAGGAGTTAAAAATATAATGCGACTTTTATTGGCTTAAAATGGTATAAATAATTGATTTTGGTTTATTATTTATTTTTTCAGAACTTTTAGTAAAAAAGCGAATTATAACATTCTTTGAGATACTCTGCGTAATAATTTTACTAAAAATATGTTTTGAATTTTTATGAATAATTCTCTTATTAAATGTCCACAAAATTTTATGAAGAACACAGGTTCAGTTATAGCTAAAAATTGTTTTAAATAAAGACTTAATCCATACGATAGGAATGTTATTTTAATATTATTTCAAAGATTATTTAAGAAATGGAAGGCAATTATTTTGCTAAACTTTTTGCTTTTAATTACTTTAAATAATTTAGTCACATTGTTTTGCATAATTTTTTTCATTGTGCCAAAATACTCTTTAAATACTATAGAACATTTAACACCAACATCTAAATTTTGACCTAATATTCCAAATTTTTGATTACATTTAATTTCATATGATTTAATAGCATTTAGATATTCGGCGTGATTTAATTAAAAGGGATGAGGAACGAAGTAAAATTATCTTTACAATTGATTACATGTGGTTATTTTAAAAAGATTTCAGAAGTTATTTGCGTAAAAACTAAATGTTATTAGCTATATTAGCGAATTAGAGAAGTAAAAGAAATAGCTGTAAGCATTAATTAACTTAGAAAAAATTATAACTGTTAATCAGACAATCTTGAAACACGTTGTAAATTCAATAGTTTTATTCAAAATATAAAATAAAAGAAAAAATTTATGATTTCAATTATAATACAAGATAAATTATGTTTAAAAATTTTAATTAACAATTATTCTAAGTCAAAATCATTAATAAGTAATTGCATCAGTTAATTCCATGCTTACTAAAAGAGAGATGATGTACTTAGTGATATAATTTTAAGAAATAATTTAATTAAGATCATAGGATCATATGTTTCGTTTTGCTATATTCGAAGAGCATTATTAACTTTCAAAACATTCGCAATGTAATAAATAATAAAAAAATTTTCGTTGAAAAATATTAGACGTCACCTGTATCAACTAAAATGAGATTTCATAGAATATACTGTTATTGTTGCACTCTTGCACGATAACAGTATATATTAATGTAAAAAATGCTTACTAGATGGCAGCACCAAATTACATTCAATCAGTTTGAAATTCCTTGCTTATAGGGATTATGAGATGGTCGCCAAGTGAGAGAGTAGAATGATAAATCGCCAAGAAATCATTTTATATCTTCGCGTTAATTTAAGCAGCAATTTTTCAGCACTATATTTTTTTCGTCGCTTCTTATGATAAATTCGGTGTTTATTTTTAACATTTCACTTCGCATGAAGATGACTTTCAATTCAAATAGATATTTATTTTTTGTTATTTTTAGCTGGCTTATTCTTATTGGAATATTACTTTAATGACTAACATAATGGAATTATTTATTTACATTAGATTCTGAAAGTCAAGTTATTTGTAAAAATAATATTTCATTCTTAAAAAAATATATAAATCATTTAATACGAAGATGAATTGTATTTTAAAAATTATTCTTTGTGATATTTAAAATAAATCTTAAAATATCATAACACAGAAATGCTAAAATGAATCTTAAATATCATAATCAATGATTTTCATAATTAAAATAGTTTGAGAATAGTTAAATATATTTAAAATAACATAAGTAGTTTTACAATTGAAAAATACTTTCCACGCATTTATTTATGATATTAAATATCATAAAATGATATTTTCTGATCGAATTAAAGTCTCTGAGAAGTTAAAATATTACAAATAAATGATAATATTTGTCTATTAACCCGTAATTCCTGCAATGAAAGATGAATAACCTAATACATACACTTCCAAGTCCGCACCTCATTCATATAGAAGCAGAGACGTAACTTCAATTTCCATTATTCATTCCTATTAACGCCATTCAATCGTTGATATCGACCCTATAATATTACCTTAAGGTTTTCTAAAGGTCTTATTGATAGGTTGAAAAGAAGAATATCTATCTGCCGTCGTTCAACAGTGATTTTGGGATTCAGTCGGGTAATTTCCATACAGAAAGGAGCAGTTTTACCTTCATGATATTTTAAACCCCTTCATATGCAATTTAATCAAATCATTAATTGGTTAACATTTTGCTCATCAGTAAATGACCATAAAATTAAAACAATATCCTTTAATTGATTAAAAACTATTTTATTTAACATTTTGAAATTATACTTTTTGCTATGAGCAGTGCAACTAACCTCAAATAGTTTACAGACATGTGATTTTTAAATTACATTCATGGATTTTTATTTTTCTTACATCAGGACTGTAAAGAAATCATCTCACATAAAAAAAATAAAATGTATATCAGCAATTTGTAAATCAAAAGAAAATCACAATGAAGTGTTTTATTTATACAAAAATCACAATGAGTGTTATTCGAATATTTTTCTCTCTCATTATACATATTTTAAATAAAAATTTAAGAATTCTCAATCGCTGTGATGTTTCTTGGGTAAAATATGCAATTTTCACATACTCATATAATGCAAATTAAAGGGATCTTAGATTTTTAAAAACTACAAAATGAAATTCTCAAGAAAATTCATTTTAGAATATTTGTAGTGAAGTTAATTTATTCAGTTGATAGCTTCCATGATATCAATGACACATTTTTCTTTTAATTCAAATACGGCTATAGTAACTTAGTGAGAACAGGTGCCATTCTTATGCGCAGAAGGTTCTATACTTGACTCCACCGAACAATTTTGATGAGAGATGCTATGCATTTCAAAATGGTCCATAGTGTCTAATGTCCTTTACTAGTATAATATGACGTTGATGGTAGGGTGTCAGATTAGGGACTAATATAAAAAATTAGGATACGGTCAGCGATTTGTTTGGCATAATAACGTAATCGAAAATGTTATCACAAAAAAAAGGAAAAAATCTATATTCCAATAAAATTTTTATACCTGGGTTTTGCTTACTAAACATAAGACTTCAATAGCTTACTACCATTCAAACATGGAGTGGTTTTAATAAATGATTGGTATTTTTAGACAAGATATTTCTGAAACAGATTTAAAAGTTTTCTTAAACGTAGCAAAAACTATTAAGAAAATGTTATCAATAGTGATGATTACCTAGCGAATTTCCAAAGATGCAGACTTAAATTGTCACTGAATATCCGGTCCTACACAAAACGGATAATTCGATGAAAAACCGGTGATTTAAAGAGGATTTTGTATCGCAGCAAGCATCCTAACCCGAGGTGAGATTCGAACCCAGGAAGTTGTTTTGAAGGCAAGCATATTATTGACCAGCCAGCACCCAAATCGATATTAATAAGAAGTAACATAAAAGCCTTAAAAAGTTTCAAATGCGTTCAGTCAGGTTCTATCAGTTTTGGCAAACATTTCGAAGGAAAAGTTTTTTTTTTTACTTCTAAATAATAATACTGAATTTCCTGTCATTTAATCAACTTCTCGTCACTAATCAATGATAAGCTTTATAATAATATAAGTCTAAGCATCATATACAGTGAAATATAATTTAAAAAATTTTAGTATTAAAAAATTAATATATTAATTTTATTACTAGAAGAAATTATTTTATTAAAGAAGCATCTCAGCACATATTTCGAAGATATTTCCCCAATCAAGAAAAGATTTACGATTTTATGAGAATAAATTCTTATAATATTTCTAAATGATGAGCCTTAAACTGCTTAGAAATTGAGACTATAGATCTCATAAAATATTTTATACTTTAGATATTAGCACAATCCTTACAATTAAATGACAGATGCTTGTAACCAAATGCAAATCATTATATCAGTAAAGTGCATTATATCATGATTTATTCTTTACAGATTTTACACAAATATTTTTTTAAAATAACCGATATTAGAAAGTACAAAGATTGAAATAGAAAGAATTTGTTCCATATCTGAGTTATGAAATTAAATAATTTTTTTTATCATCCTGACTTTTGAACTTTAACTTGTGTATTCTCAACCCTTCGATAGCTTTCAGCAAGTGACTGTTTACTAGGGACGCTTTTCACTAAACACCTTTGCACCCAATCCGAAAGAAAAATTGGCAGAACGTCAAGTAGTATTTATGTCCCATTAGATAATATCCAGGAAGACTTTGATGTTTAAAGTTTACATAAAGCAGGCATTTTCCCTCTAATGTAAAGGAAGATTTAGCAGTGGTTGCAATTTGATTACAGTGAGCAATCAATCAAGCTAACTAATTAATCTGATATTTGAATAATTAAAAATTAGTTTTGTAGGGTGAATTAATTTATCTAACGCAGGTTATAACGTTATTCGATAATAATATATGAGTCGTTTTATTGTTGACGTAAGCAAACACAAGTTAAAGAGGTTCACACATATATGGACGTAAAAGGGACTACGAATTATAATTATTAGTTATCAGAGTAAGTCCCACTGACCTTGAAATTTCGAATCATCATGCTATCAGATCGACACTTGAGCTAATAATCTTATCTTCATAACAGGACCAGAAGGATTTCAGATCGTTTATCGTGCATAAATGATTTGGAGCAGTGATTTGTGGTTAGTTTCAGAAAAATCAAACGAGGAATAATATTTTTAGTAGGGTTTTGGTTTGTCACTCAACGGTCAGAAATTTAGGATAAGTGGATTCCGAACAACACCGCACACCCAAGCTTTAAGTAGGAATCGAATCCATGAATTGTTGAACCAAAGGCCAGAATGCTGACCATTCGGCTGATAGCTCAGCTCTTCCGTAACTATAATTAACGAAAATTAAATATGCGGAATAGGAGACCATTGTACCAAATACTGCTTACAATTCATAACAATTAATTAAAAGTATTTTAACAGGAACTGAATTCAAGGTACATTTATTCAACAATCAGATAAAATAGGACATTAATTATTATTCATTTTTATTTTCCATCAACTGTCTAAAATTATAACGGAAACTTTTATTTATAATTTTAAAAGGCAACGGTATATATATATATATATATATATATATATATATATATATATATATATATATATATATATATATATATATATATATATGAGTACATATTTTGGCAACTAAATCATCTGAATCATATTCGATAGATCAATATTTTCTGCAAAATTTTTTCATCATTAAACTAGGCGGTTAAATGAGGTTCAAATATTAAACATGTTTTACATATATTGAAAATAAGTAAAATTAGTTGAGTTCTATTATATTTTTTAAGACCCAATTGCTTTTCATTAAAAAATTAAAAATATTTCAAATAGTACCTATCCAATAATTATCTTCATGTAATTTTTAAATGATCAGAATTCTCTAAATATCATTCATATATATTTAATTTATTATAGTGCAAAAATTACCGAAATTGTTAATTAATTTGAAATGTTTATCTTAGAAGAAGTATTTTCATTTCCTTTAGAATTGTTTAAAAAAAATTTCAATCAAAAAATAATATAAACTAACAACTATATATATATATATATATATATATATATATATATATATATATATATATATATATATATATATATATATATATATATATATATATATGTGTGTGTGTGTGCATTGAAAATAATTTGCTTGAAAAATTAAAGCCGTTATAAAAGAAAATAACTTGGACAAAGATCAAAAATTATTCAAATTATAATCAAAAATTCGTTTATGTGGAACACACATCGTGTTTTAATAAAAAAATACATATTTTTGGCACCACATATTAGGTAGCCTAAGCTCTAAAATCTGTTTAGAATTTTAACGTTCACATTTTGCTATTTGGAAGAATTTTTTCATTGATGAAAGTTTGCATTCAGATATAGCGAAATTCATTTGAAAAATTCAAGTAAACTGGAAAATCACATGATGAACATACAGAAATTTCTAGTCGGAATGCATTTTTTATTATTGTTTCTTCTAACATATTTTTTGCTTTTAATCCAAATTTAAATTTTATTTTCCTTATTTATTAAAATATACATAAATAATGAAAATAATAATAATAAGCAAAAATCAACATTGTTTATAATTTTTAAATTAATAGATAGTTTTAATTTTAATAATGGAAGTATATTATTTTAATAGAGCTAAAAAAATGCAGACATGTCATGCTGGTGTTCAGTGTTAAAAGAAAATATTAATGATTCTCGAGAATGTTTTAACGAAACTAGCAACAAGCAACCAATTATTTTTTAAATGAATCTACAACTTACATTAACAACCCGGAAAGAAAAGAACAATTTATTTGATTTATGCAACAAATCGCCCGCAATTAAACCACTTGACCTCATCAACTGCGCTTACAGCTCGCCAAAACGTCTCTCACTCGATTTCCGCCATTTAGGATCGCGAAAACAGAAGCTTATGAAAATATTATTCATGTAAGAAGAAAAGTGGCGCATTTTCTGTGACACTTCTCCACTACTCCATCATCGCCATTCTATGCAAAAATGGAAAAATACCCCATTTGTTGGCGTCGAAAGAGGGATTGTTAACTCGCCTTTAACCCGCGCGGCGTCGCAAGGTAAGCAGAAACCGACGGAGTGCGTTGTATTAGAAATCAAGAATATTAAAAATAGAACGACCTTGCGCGCGGGAGAACTCTGTCGACGGTTTGTTCGATCTGCTGACACCGGTTAAACCACCTGAAAGAACATCGTGGCCAAAATGGGAGCTCGAATTCTCTTTTGGTATTCACCTAGTTCTCGGACGCCAGCAACCCCCTGTTAGGCATCATTATCTAACGGACAGCTAGATAATTTGATTTCGAAAGAAGCATCAGGGACGATTCCCGTGGAGAGGAATGTGGAGATCTCATGTGTAAATATCCTTATATAGTGCGACTATCTATCACGTTTTCTTAGAAGAAAGTAAACAATCGAGGTGGTGGTGGTGTCTTTAGGTCAAGGTCTTTATATTCCAAAGTCATGTTTTTTATGACACTGCATTTTACTGTTTACTGATAATTTTCGGAACAAATAGGAAAATGGTCAAAATTCAGGAATGAAATTACCATTTTTTCATTCCCTTGTTTTTTAAACTTCATTCTTATTTTAAAAATTTCTCAAGTTAGCCATGAACTTGAAAAATAAAATGATTCAGCAATCAGTTAGCATGTTAAATAATTTATTTAATGTGACCCAAAAATGATCATGCTTTAAAATTATTAGTTAAATATAAAATAATGAAATATATTATTCCTATATATATAACTAAACTCCATGTTACGACAGCCCATGTGGGACAAGGCCTACAATGCCCATAACTGTTTTCATGACCAAGGGCCCAGGGGTGCGAAGCGTATGTCCCGATTAGGTGGTCAGCCTAACGCGAAACCCTCAGTGTTTAGTTCCCAAGCATGCTTGGTACTCAGCTAATCGACCCCACTGAAGGGATGAAAGGCTGAGTCAACCTTGCCCAGCCCGAGGATCGAACCTCGGACCCTGTGTCATGGGAGCGTGAAACGGTACCACTAAGCCATTGGGCTTCATATATATATATATATATATATATATATATATATATATATATATATATATGTATATGCTAATATCCTGAAGTGAGATCGAACCCAACAACAATTGAACTGAACACTAGATCATAGATCTTTCAGCTATTTTATCGTTTCAACTCAATAAAAGATGACCATAGCAAATTGAAATACGTCCTATAACCATTACAATGAAAGAACCTTTACTCACAAAAGAAAGCTTGTTTTTATCAAATTCTAAAATATTATTCCCCAATGTTTTTTTAAATACATGAAATAGTAAATGATTATTTTCAGTTAAAAGTTTACTATAACTAATTTAAGATAAAATGTAAAAAAACATTAAAAATAAAGTAAAAATTCTCCTGAAATCGAATGACAATTGAAAAAAAATTCAATATTATAAGTTACAATGAAAGAAATGATTAAAAATTATATTTCATAAAATTATAATACAATATTAAATAAACAATAAGTATTTAAATAAATGAATTCATTTACAGATATATATGTACGAAAAAAACCAGTTATTCAAACAGATTTCAAAAGCAAAAAATTGCATCGTTTTTCAATGATTCTTAGAGAATATACTATTAAGAAAGAAAATAAAAAAAGAATATTTCAGTCTACAAAATGACCTTCGATACATGGTCAAAACATTTAAAACACTTACGATGTACATAATTTTAGATATTATTAATTTAAAACACTTATATGCTATTATATTAAACAACAGTTTATTTAATGCATTCATAATCTACAATTAAAAAATCATTTAATTATTCTAATTTCATGAACATTCATTAGAACAATTATATTTATTCATAAATATGTAAATGTGCCATGACTGTTCGAAGGAGAATTAAAAGTAAGAAATAAGAAACACTTACTATATAAATTTCATTGAATTTTAAATACACCGTTAAATATCCTTGCCTAAAAAAGTATCGATTGTGTGCGACTGATATTTGATATTTTAAAATACTGAAGGTTGATAAAATCCGGTCAATGAAATATTTTGACTCACCTAAATCCGATGTCATGGTCATTTCTGTAAATAAATATCATTTGACTTTTGAAGGTCAAAAACATTGGATTAAATAAAAAGAAGATGTTGCATATGTTTAGAGAAAGAACTATATATGGTACAATCATTCATCAAAATTTACTTTTTTTAATTTACATAAATCTAAATGAAAAATAAATCGTTACTTTTATCTAGTTGAATATTGATGATGAATTGTTCTTAATGAATTATATAGATAATGAATTGTTTCATCGTGAAAATTTTGAACTATATTTTTTTTCATTTTTACAGACATGGTTATAATTTCGGTGATAAAAATCCTACAGTAAAATTTTTTTTCATAAAAACATAAATTTTTATTTGCAATATATTTTTGAAATATGCTTTTCAATTTATGTGACAATTAGAATTAAATCGGGTATGAATTAACAATTCGGTTTTTTTTTTTTCTTTAGGAAAATTTTTAAACTTTTTGAATGTTAACCATTTTTTGACTTTGTAAAAGAACTTAACAAAGGAATAAAATTTATTTAAGTCTCAATTATAAGTTGCTTTGTGTGACATTTTTTATTTGTAATATTTAGATCAATATTTGAAAAATTGCACTATTTCCATCTAATTAACTCAATAAGCAATTTTGTTAAAAAGATAACTTAATTGTGCAACTCGTTTAATAGATTTATTTTTATTTTTGTTATAGATAAATATATGGTTGAATTAAAGTAACCTATTTAAAAAAAATTAATGTTTTTATTTTAAAATGTGTCGCTAATGCCTGAAATTTGGGCAACACTATATTAAAGTAAGTACCAATGCCAAATGACCCAATCCATCTTATTTAGAAAATAATTCAAAGCTAACAGGAAAGGCACCACAAATCAGAAACCAGTTTAAATCAATATTTATGAACCCCAATTCTGACGAAATGGTAGAAGAGGATGAGAGAGAGAGAGATCAAAAGGATAAATTCTAGGAATGAGTACATCAGCATTTCTCAATTTCATGGGAAAAAATAATTTGAGTTAATTTTTTTGATATCATTTTATTTAAAAAAAATCTCTCGATGTAAGTGAGGAGGAAAATATATAACTTCTCAAGAAGAAATGAAATAAAAAAAATTTAGAGGTATTTTATATTTTTAAGGTGCAAAAATAATAAAATATTTATAGTTCATGTTTCAAAAAATTTGTAAATCTTCAGTATGATTTTTTATTTAAGAACTAATTTGATTTTTACTTAAAAGAAATTATAAAAAATATTGTTTGTGAATAGTATTTTTTCTGTTGAGAATTGTGGGTGAGTGTGTTACAAATTATTAAACTTAATGAAACTTTGCATAATCAGAATTTCGAATGATATCTACGTGCCCAGTTTTTATCTTTAATTCTTTTAATATCATGACATTTATTCAGAAATCTACAATTCTACATATAAGAAGCTTCTGTCATGCTAATAATTATATTTGGGACACTCACTTAAAAAAATGAAAAAGAGTAGTACACAAACAGATGAAATGTCTGAGAACTCCTTTTTTTCTGGATGGATCTTTTAAAAACGGGTTATTTTGGGATCGAGATGCACAAAGAGACATTATAGAAAAATCAAAGCACAAAGGCACATCTTTTACCAGCAAAAAAAAGGGATAATAAATTATAACTATGTTTATGAGTCTTTAGCCTGAGATACAATAATAACTCTTTTGGCACTACCGCTGTGTTTATCGAGACCTTATTAACAGAAAAAAGACGTGACAAACAAATAGCTTTTGAGCCAAATAAAAGTTAAATGAACTTGGATGGGGTTAGGTTACAACAAGAGCAAGCTCTATCATGAAATTCTTATGAAATAGTTGTTCAGTTTCGATAAGCTTTTGAAAATAGGGTATTCAATAGAATGCTACATATACAAAAGGAGTACTTCTGTGTATTGGAATACTTCTGCTCGTATTACAGATAGAACAAATAGGCATAAGGAACACACAAAGGTAATTCAAGAAATAATTGTTGCTGTTGAATATAAAGAAAGGCTATTATTAAATTACTGATTTCTGCACGTACATTTGTCATGCAGTGTGTTTGGGAATTTTCTTAGTTTCTTTCCTTGTAACACATGAATATGGATGATTATCTATAAAAGTTTCTCCCTTGATGGCAACAGCAGCGAATGCTTAAACGTCATGCAAGAATACTGTTTTAGTGTTGGTATTAGCTGACTAAGCCTAAGCTATTGTTGAGCAATTGGATACCTGATATCACATCATTTCCTAAATGCCTGCTTTGTTTATGTTAGGCTTTTACTTTGGTGATATATTTATATAAATCTTGAATTTTTAATTAAAACTTTTCTCTAATGTTCTGCGTCAATTTTATTTCATTCATCTAACTTTTTAATTCAGTGAATGTCCAAGATAGTATCCCAATTATTAGCATTTTCAACTACACTAAACTCCCGATTTTCCACGAGATTGAGTGCCACGGTTACCATGAATAAGCCCCGATTATTTAAGGGCTCCAGAGTACATCAGACGACACTGTCTCGACTTTCTAGTGGCCACTTGAAATGTATGATCTTTGAGGACGGTGAAAGAAAATACCCAACATGCCCCAAGTGCGACAATGCTCCGTTTTGCCCACAACACATCTTGAAGTGCTTGGGGTTTTCTCGTGAGGAGGCTGTGAAAAGTCCACATCTGCTTTTGGACATTTTGGCTGTCTATGATCTCTTGGATCTGGTCTAGTTCCACTAAACCAGATGGGGATTAGTCCCACCACCACCACAAGCCCCGATTAGATTACTTGATGTTTAAAAGATTTTTATATATTAATCTCATATGAAATTTTTGTTAATTTGAAATTTCCCTGCGTATAAAATAAATGTACTATATACACAAATTACCATATGCTTCAGTAAATAGATTTTTCACATATTACATTAATTTTTATCTTAATTTTAAAATTTTCTAGATTCGCGTTGATCTTAAAGTTTTATCAACATAACTCTGGAATTTTTTATCGATTCTATTAAATTATTAAGTCATAATTCTCCCTCTTTAAAATTAACATTATTTATTAAAAAGTATTTTGACTGATTACTTTAACAACAAAATTAATTGGAAGTAAACAACTCGTAAATTCAATGGAGAGATTAAAAATTCAATGTATTAAATTTAAGTTCAATTTTAAATGATATATTTACTTTTTCACATTTTTTGAAAATCTTTATTAAGATTCAATAATTTATTAAGTGCTAAGTAAAAAGAAATTTGCAAACAAAATTCTTATTTCCATGAAAAGAATACTATTATAAATCTAAGTTTACAAATTAATTGTAATAGCTGGGGAAAGCTTCAAGTTCTCTAATTTGCAATAAAAAAATCGGTGTATTCAAATTAATCTTGATTTTTCTGACTGCATTTCCTTTATATTTCAATATATACTGTTTATAAAATTCAGTTTCTCTTTCCTAAAAAATATAATCTTGATCTTTCCACTGTCAAATTATATACATTGATTTTATATAAAATTTCATTGAGAGAAATACTGTTCACTTGCGGTTTTAGTCTGACATTTTGATTACAGATAATACAAAAAAATAAAAATAATTTTTTACGTTAATAAATAAGCAAATAATTATTTTGTATAAATAATTATTTGCTTATTTATTAACGTAATAAAATTATTTTTTTAAATAATTATTTTGTCTAAATAATTATTTGCTTTTATAATATAATAATTATTTTGTCTAAATAATTATTTTCTTATTTATTTTAATTGTCTAAGCTTAAACTAAATAATTTTGATTGTCTAAACTTCAAGTGATTACGTATAATCACTCTTTCGATTTCTTAAAGATTTAAAAAATTTGGATTACAGGAATAGGCTTTTTCTGTTAATTCAAATGTAATACAATATAACAATTAAATATTAATATGCTTTGATGATTTATTTACGGATACCCCTTTATTGTTTGGCGATTTTTTTTATCCCAAGATAGGCGCTAAAATGTAAATAACACAAAATGGCAATTTTAAAACAACATTAGTTAAAGCGCTGAAAATACCAGGATTACCAGAAATTAAATTTTATCGCCAAATTTTTTGTTAAATCAAGGGGTACACTATTCTGCACGAACCTATTTTGATGTATCTATGAAATCCATATTTTATATATAGTGAGACTATTAATTATGCTTTATTCTGTGTTCCAGATGATTGTAGAGATTTCGTATCAGTAGAGAATCATTCTAAATTAAATATTATTAATAAAATACCATTAGTATTTCTTTTATAGGATAATTTTTCGTCATAACGTAAAATAAAAATATGTAAATTTTTTTAAATATTTCTGAAAAAATTGTGATTTTTATTTAAGAAAATAAATACATCATGATTTAAATTTCATTTCACAATTAAAACAGTATTTTTAAATTGATTTTAATCTTTTGTAAATGAAGTCAGAAAGGAAATAGGGGGGAGAGATAAACGAAAACCTAAAAAGGGGTCAATCAGAGTTGCTTACTTTACTTACCAGGGGATGGGAGGAAAGTAATAAAAACAGTGCTTACGTAATATTCAATGGCCCCCTTAGGTGGTTCTGGGATTTGTACTGAACATCAGAGCGCAATAAACCCTATCACGTATATGGTTCGGATAATAGTAGATTGCTATAATAATGTGTACATTGAAAATGTATTAGTATGTAATCACATAAAGATTTATTTATAATAAAAAAGATCATCATAAATTCAAAGCTTTTTACTTTTTACATAAATTCAAATCGTTTACCATACAGAAAAAATCTATTATAAATCTAAAATGTCTATATAAGCCTATATATTATTAATGTTTATCAAATATATGATTTAAAAATACCATTGAGTTCTTAAAACAGAAATAAGAAAAAAAATTTATCTTTCTTTTGAAAGCACTTTGAAAATTTTGAAATATTCATATTATTTTGAAACAAAAATTATTATACTCAACAAATAGAAAAAAAATTCAACAGGATTACAAAAAACAAATGATAAAAAGAAACAAATCTAAACAGGAAATTTACCTGATTAGAATTGATTCGACAAATATTTTAAATTTCTCACTTTATAAAAATGGACAACTTTTATCTTTATATTTTAAAAGCTTAGCTATTGCCATAGATACGACTTATTTTAAACTATCCTATTTGCTCTTCAGCTATTTGTTTTTTTATCGCAGATCTTTAAAAAATAGGTTTAGCAAACAAAAACAAAATACACAAGGACATCTGAAAGTGATTCAGCAACCTATTTGGTCTGAAATTTTTTCCAATTTGGAAATTTTGTAGGAATGCAATCGATAACAGATATTCGAATTCATTCCCGAGTATAAAGATCGTTAATGATTTTATATAATTGCACCGGAACATTCCATTTGGAAAAATATATTTGACGATAAAGGAAAAAATTACTTAGTATTCAATTTTATGATTAAAAAAATATCGGGCTACATAGAATAATTATAGAATTTATTTCTGTAATGAATAGATATCTTTTGTAAAATATACGATTCAGTTTTAAAGCATTGAAGCGTATGTATGTCATAGCTATAAAGTCCATTACGTTTTATACGAACATGAACAAAGTGAAAATTCTATTGGCTGAAGGCTCTTGTTTGTCTCTGAATCTGAACAACCGCCATATATTGGTTTCTGGGATTATTTATCTCTTATAACAAAGATGCAAAGGTGGCCTGGTTGTTCTCATTATCGGAAGGTAGTGAGTTCGAATTCCGATATAACCGAAGATCCGTCGTGTTCACTATAATGGCTGCTGGGGCACGTTAAAACTGGGCGCAATGTCCTCCAAGTGAAATGATACCTCTGGATCTTTCTGTTTAGACCTTGCTTCAAAATCACGAGGGCTCCACTCGGCTGTCTAATTGTTAGAGCCCGACTCAGGGCTAGGTAAACATCTCAGGGCTAGAGGCATCAGGGAAGCATGCTGGTGCAATATTTACAAAGTGCTTGCAAAATGCAGAAATACAAGAATCAATGTCTGTTGTTCAACAATTATTGGATTTGCATTGCATATTTAGCATTCAGAAAAACTGGGCTCTAATACTAAGCCTCAGAGAAATCTTACATTTTAAATCCTATAAAGTTTATTAAATATGAAACAAGCTACAATCATTTCCATTATAAAACCATGTTTTTAAGTGTGGTCAATTTTGCTCTTAATTAAACTAGTTATTTGAAGCAGTGTTTATATGCAGTAGCACAAGTTAAGTTATTTGCTTGCAGCAAATTTCATTTTTTCTTTGTTCATGAATTTCTATATTAAATATGAAAAATATTGCAATCACTTTTACTATTAAACCATGTTACTAATTAATAATACTTTACATATTGCATAAATTTTATTTTCTTTTTATTTATAAATCCTTAACCGCATCCAATATTGTCGAAATATTTTTTAATAATTTAACCCATCTATTAATGCTGGATTTGTGTATATGTAAAATAATCCATATTTTAAAGTCTTTTTTTAAAAAAGTAATGTTGAAAATTCCTAAAAAAAAAACAAAAAACAGTTGGAGAGGTTGCGTATATTCTATGAAAAGATCCTGCATTGCTCTTTGAAATCTATGTTGGGCTATTATCTTTTCAACAAATTTATCAAATGAAAATCCTGAAAAACTTGAAAGTGATTATTTTTAAACTGAAAATTTGATAATGAGTATGGCATAACAGTTTAGAGAGCAAAGATTTATTTCAATTAAAAGAAATTTATCACATTCAAAATTAAAAATGACATTAAATAAGCAAAAAATGCGTGGTAGGATACCAAATACAACACAACTTACAATACGCGCTAATTACTTTAAGGAAATTTCCCATCATAGAAATAGAATCATCACAGTTGATTGGCCAATACTTTCAGCAATTCTGCAAATGAGACTTTATTGCTAGGTGATTTATCGAGGCACGAACTTAAAAAGTGAAACATAATGAATATGTTAGGCAACACTTTTTTTAACTCACAATACCTACGGCAACTAATTTAAACATAAAATTTATTCGAAGTTGATACCGAGAAATTCAAAGCAAAATTTCCACGAAAGAATTATTTCTGCATTAAATGTCAAAACACCATTAAAACACGATAGTTATCAGCTGATAAAGTATGCAATTAAATATGAATAAAGAATTACAACAAGAGATGATTCCAAAATAGCTGAAATAAATTGTTCAAGGCCACAAAAATGTACCAAAACAAATTTGTTAGGCGTTAAATTAATGGCGATTCCAATAAGCTTGCAGAACTTAGTCACTTCTTGCGAAATGTCATTTACGAAAGTCCAAAAAACGGCGCTCATCTTTATCAGCTTTACTGATTACAGAAGTACAGGGCACTTTAATCTGATATTTCAGCAAACGCATTATTTTTCCTCTACTTCAAATATGCGATTTTTAGTTGCGAAAAAACAAAAGCTTGACTAATCATTAAGTGGGGCCAGTAAATTCCGTGAAATGACTGCTAAGTGGTGATGAAAAGACTACAGGAGATATTCCGCTAATTTTCTGTTTCAATTAGTTTTTCCTCAGTCTACCATTAGTTAAGTAGTATTCTCACGTAATTTTGTTTCCTGATGTTTTTAGACCCATGAAAGAATTTCTTGTTATACAAATGTGTTTAATTTTATCGCGTCCAAAATTAAAGTAACTGTAAAATATGATTCAGTTATAATTAAAAATTTCTAAGATAAAGTAAAATTTTATTCAGTAAGTAAGTATTACTCCCAATACTCCCGAATATTTTGCTCAATATTTACAGAAAATAGTTCAATCTTAAACACAAATGAGGGTCAAGCAAACATTCAGATATAGTATTTTACCGCACATATAATTCCATTATTTCAGAATCAAAAAAATTTTAAAATATGTATATATTTCATTATCTTCCGGTTACGTATACCATTATCTTTCGGTTATGAGAATATTTTCTCCGTCAGACTTTTGCATTGTAGTCATTAAGTTACATATATTTATACTGATATTCAAGAAAAATATGTTAATTACATATTTTTGAATTGCTGAAATGTTTACCGAAAAATGTTTCAATAAATACAAGGGAATAATACAAATAAGATTCAATTATGACACAGCGATGTTGTGAATGAATAAACAGATAAAACTGTAGACAAACATTGATTCAAGCAAGAGATTACAAGTGAGACAAATTTAATAAAGACAAAAAAGTAAACAAAAAAACGTAAAAAGATGTACAAAATTATTATCTTCGAATTAATATACAATAATTAAATTCACAATTATAATAAATTAGGGGAAATAAAGTAAGAGACAGCTTACGAATATACTAGGATGTTTCAGAATCGGAATGAGAGGGTATAATATTGGGGGAAATTAAATAAGAGATAGTTTACGAATATACTAGGATGTTTCAGAATCGGAATGAGAGGGTATTTATACTTTTCCACTCATTGAAAAAAACAATATATCTTTGTGCATCTCAAAATATCGCATAGGTCAGTAAAAAAACACACAAATTCAATAAAAAAAATTCTAAAAAAGAGAAATACAAAATATAATAAAAAGAAACAATTACAAATAAATCATTAAATATTAAAGTAATTAGATATACATTTTTTAATCTGATAACTGCATAACAGAATGGATTTGAGGAAAACATCGAAAACTAATTTACATGTTTCTTACTTCAGACTCACAAATTATATTAATAGCACAAATAAATTCAATGGAGTAAGGGTATGTTTAGAGGATAAGAAAGCTTATATGATTTTTAAGTACTTATAAAATATCAGAGACATAAATCTTTATAAAAAAAAAGACATATCAAACGAAATAGTCCTTATTTGAAGGGTGAATTGGCATTCATCCTTCAAATTTTGAAATCAATCGTTTTGTCAGTAGTTTTATTACAAAAACTGCTTTTAAAGCTGTTTTGAAATTCAGTGTACTGAAACGTATGGTTATAATCATACCATGATTATATAAAAATAATACATCATTCATATTTAACATTGGAACGGTGCTATATTAAACATAAGATAACCCAGGTTTATTTCTTTAAATATATTTGTTTTTTTTTATATTTAACTAACTTATTTTGCTCCATTATTAATTTCTGATAAGTAATTTTACTGATTTCCTAATGAATTCTCTAATCAAAAAGAATAACGAAAAAATAAATGTATCAAAAAGAAATATAAATATTTTAGAAAATAGAAAAGAAATCTAACAAAAATGAATATTAACACCGTCTAGTGTAATTTCTAAACGGATATAAGTAAGGAAATAAATAGAAATGGCGGATGCAGCAGATATCTTTTTTAGAAAGATCGAAGCCCAACGCCGGATGCAGAAATCATGTAAGACAATTTGACCTCTTAACTTAGCTGCCATGTATGCGTTCTTAAGAGATAAGTGACACCCTTCAGAAATATTCATTGAGATTTTGTTTTTTCTAGAAGCCAAAGTATAATAAAGTAAGTTCGTAAATAAGAAATTATCGCCAAATGGACAAATTTAGAAACACGGCAATGAATCACACAATGAAGTGTTGGCTGTTTTTCCAACTACATCAGAGTAAACAAATACATATGAAATATTATTTACGATACCAAAGTTATTTTTGCAATATGTATCGATTGTGCTAGGCTGACAATGCCAAAATTGATTTTTTTGTTGAGACACAAAAAGCAATTTCAAACTCACGAACTTTAATTAAAAGGATTAAGAAATATCCAAGATGATGAATAAATTTATTAATGGCTAATTCTATCTCTGTTAAAATAGCTAAACGATGAATAAACTTATGCTTTAATAGAATTTATATCTTATAAGAAAACAAAATAATTAATTTGTATAATAATATTCATAGCCAAATAGATATATTTAATAAATCTTAGTTAAAAAAATAATAAAATGTTTATTTTGCTAAAAAAAACTTAAAAAGTTTTAGGAATTTAAGATTACACTGTGAGATATTTAAATGTATTTAAGAGAACATATGAAATATAATTAACTCTATTATTATTCCTTACCATGTAAGTCACCACACATTGATTAACCCTAGGTAGTTTCTAGGAAATCATCAAGATAAAAAAATTTTAATGCGAAAATTTATACTTTCATGCAGAAATATCGCTTATGAAAAATTAAATATTGTGGTGATTAAAATGTTAGCTCAAATTTAACAAAAATGTTGTTTTTCTAGAAATTAAAATAAGTTTTACAGGACAAATAGTGGTCAAATTGACAAGTTTTTAAAAAAAGGAAAACCACAGAAATATCAATAAAGGAAAGTTATACATTTCAAGAATTTATATTTAAGCAACCGGCACGTTTCTGCCTTCAATATAATTTTTCATCGACAGGAATTATTTTCACGAGTCACAAGGAAACAAACCCAGAAAATGCCCAAACACCTATTTCAACAGGTGGAATGTTCCACATTGGTAGAATTAAAAATGGAACTTTTCTCTCTACGGGATTCCACAAGGCTACAATATGTGATATATGAGATGTCATTGACTATATCTGCATTTTCAACTTTGTTGTCTTCCAATGTTAATTTTGGTGAACAGCCCAAATACAGATTTTTAAATAATGATTTTTTAATCCAAAAATATCCATTATGAAAGATTGAACTGCATTAATGTAAAATCAAACTATAAATGCATAAATTCATTACTTTACTACATAAAAAATAGATTTTTTTAATTAAACATTCTTCTTATTATGGTCAATTAGTAATTTTTACGGTGTAAGTATGATATATCCTCCCAAGAGATTTCTCGCCAAATTTGCAGTCCTTTGTTTTGATTATAGTGTTTCCGGTTTTCCGTTTGGTGTTGCAAATTTGAATTTTTTGTTGCTGTTTTAGATTTTTTTGTTGCCAGGTTTGGTTTTTTGTCGTGTTTTACGTCATTATTATGTCATATATACAGATTTTAAGTGGCAACAGCGTTAGAATTGCTTAGAATAGCATTAGAATTGCTTAGAATAGCATTAGAAAAGTCACGAAGATTGTCAATGAGAGACATACCCGACTAGTACCTTTTCATTTAAATTATATTAACTCTTACCCAAAATTTTGTTTATTATTAATGAGTATCAGCATTTGTATTAGCAGAGTACTTATGTACTACGAACGAGAAAGCAATTTGTTTTAATGTATATCAACAACTCTAAATTAATCGAAGTCAACAGTGTTAAAACATCTTTATTATTTAAAGTGTTTCCTAGTCATTGTGACTGTTTTCAATTTTAGTCTTCCTTAAAATATTGTTGTTGGTAAATGTGGATTGGTCATATACTTCTCTGGTGGGTCACCTCCAATTTTTTGATGATCGAATAAAAATTGTTGGAAAAAATTTATTTACATGTAAAATACATCATAAATAGTTAGGCACTAAGAACAGAAATAGTTTGACACTATATTCTATTCTAAATTTTGCAATCTCTTTTTTTTTCTTAATAATGTGGCTAATTCTTGGTTTTAATTTAATTAATGTGCTTCTTTTTAAAATAAAATATTTAATTTATACTAATAGATAGTGAAAAGGAATGGTGAATAATCATAGTAAATAGATCAAAATGTTACAAAAAAAAAAGAATGGATCATAGAAAAGTTTTAAGAATGAATAATGGCATTACGGAAAAAAAATAGATCAAAATGTTACAAAAAAAAAAAAAAGAATGGCTCATCGAAAATTTTAAGAATGAATAATGGCATTATAAAAAAACACTTTTAGAAAAATTTCCTAAATTTTGCATTGAAAAATAAATTAAGCTTGGAAGATGGTTTTAATCCCTGACGATATTTTCGAAAATAAAATTGCGTGTTTCAAAATATTTCGAGCTGCATCCCAAGTAAAAAATTGCTTTAAAAAAAGTATGAAACTTAAATGAAATCCATACAAATTTGAACCAACAGTATAGTTTCAGCTAGTTTCCTATTCAACAAACTTGGATACTTTCTGTCGAGACCTACAATAGACGTTGTTTTCTTCCATTTATTACTTATAAAAAATTATTTTCGTGAAAATTATCACAAATTTTAAGAATATATTACAAGTACTAAGCACTTTGAATATTAAAATTTGCTGAAAACATTTTTATCATGTAAAAGATGTTAAACTCATAATATGGAAGAGTAAATTGATAAATAATTTTGAATCTAAATAGAATTCTCCAATGAAAATATACGCAATGACTCTAAATTGTTTTTGCAAATTAAAATGTGTGATAGTACCCATTGCAAAAAGGGGCGATCGTGCCCAATCCAAACCAGACGAACAATAATTACAGAGTGACATAGGGTCGTTCGGAGAAGAGGAATGTTAGAATTCACATTTGAAGACACAAAAATATTGGGAAAGCACGAAATGAACGATTCCTAAGTTGCAAAAGAGAGTGCGTAATCCACCTCGATCGTCGAGGTCAATATCGTCAAAATAATCTTGATTTATCTCGAACTGATTTCTTCTCATTCATGAAAAATGAATCTCCAAATGGTTCAGAGGAAGAATAACGATTTTAAAACGAATAGCAAAAGTCAAACTATAAATAAATTAAACCGAACTATATAAAAATTAATATGGCCTTCAAATTTCTATTATTACGCTTACATAATTTTGAATGGTTCTGGCAATCTTTTAACGTAAATAGCAGTCTAATTAGCCTTTATGTGAAAATAGTGATCATCATGTAGTTAAAAAACAATTCACAATGGAAAGGGATCTTTGAAATCGCTCGGCATCCCTCTAAGCTAAATGCCCCTGTCGAATTAGCTCACATTTACAGAAAAATAATCGTAAAACATCCAGTGAATTCATCAACGGAAATGGTCCAGAACCTCGCATAAATCATAAATACCGGGAGAAAGGGTTTATCCTTTATGAGCAAGAAAAATGACCAAAAAAATCCTGTTTGGTGAATCTTTGGAGTGGTGTGAAATCTCATTTAAACCATTGATTTTGGTCTAATGAGTTCTGTGATTGAAAAAAATAACTGTAGAGTAATCAACCAATCCGTTATGAACGTAGTTTAAAATGGTTCGAAAACATCCATAAACCATTGGACTCATCCAGCATGTGCAAAAGTAACTGTAGAGCAATAGTCTACATTGAACCTCCAAGAAACTTTTAAAAATGATGCCATTTGGGCGCCTGAATAAAATTTTACATATTTTTCTAATTTTCAACAAAATTATTATTTTTGGAAATGTTTTAATCCAATTTCGTTTTAAAATATTTGGTAGCTTAAGTCTCTGGAATACAATTTTCTGGTCTAAAGCTTAATTGGTCTAAAACTTAATTAAACATTTTTATACTACAAAACAACTTAAACAAAAAATATTTAATGGTATAAATTCAAAAAATTATATTTGGGATTATTTAGAATACCAGAAAATAGCGTACGATATAGTGGTGCATAAATCGCGCGCATAAAGAAAACTAAAAAAAAAAAAAATCTAAAGCTCTGACAATGAAGACTTTTAAATTGCTAAAAAAATCTATATGCCGTGTCCTTTAGAAGTATTTTGATGTGAGAACTCACACAAAGGGTTATCACAGGTCAACTGATATTTTTTATGTAACAGCACAAAAAATCTCATGCAAAATGCAAGAAAACGATAACATTTTCATCATATCATCAAGAGATAAACCTGAAAATAACTAAGTGAGGAAAATATTTTTATGAATTCATTGAAATATCTTTGATATCTGATAAAATAATAGTGATAATAAAATCTAATTTAAAAATAGCAAAAAGGAAAATATTTAGGAAAAACTAATGGAAGATGATCATAGCAACAATAAATAGAAAAAAAGGAGCCGAAACTTTCTCATGGGTGCCAAATCAGTATTCTGACAAAATTTTTTTCTGCATTAAAAATATTCCTACTGTATTATTATTTATCAAAATCAAGACATTATTTTTTAAATAAAAATTACTAAAGATTTCAAAAAGGAGAATCATAATGAAAAATTACAAAAAACTTTGCAATATCATTGCCATAATTTTGCAAAAAAAATTATGGCAATGAAATGTAAAAATTAAATAAATTAAAAAAATATTTTTAAAAAAATAATTATATTTTTAAAAATAAAAAAATTATTCCAGAAAAATAGCAAAACATTTTTTTTAAATATAAAATGATTATTAAAAAATACATTTTCAGGAACAAAATGTGAATTTTTAATTAATTAATTATTCAAAATTTCCAAATTATGATTTTAACGACATTCTCATACAGTTAGTTATAAATTAAAATCTTAATCCAGCTTGCTGATTTCAATATTATTTGCATTCTCCTGAATATAAATTAAAATGAACATAACAATTTTTATTAATAAACTACCTCTTTATAAAAATTTTATTTTTATTAAAATTAGTCAAGTATACAACATTTAAGAATTTGAATTTCATTTAATATTAAATTAGCTAAAATTATTAGCAAATAAACAGGAGAAAGTTATAAGAAAAATAACAAAGTTAATTATAAAACTAAATGAATTGCGTTGAATATTGGTTGACAATTTGTAAAAATGCTAGTTTTGTGACAGAAATAAGGAATACTAAAAACTATTATATATTTACAATTAAAAAGTAATTTTTGAAAGTAGTAAGCATTGGGATTTTTGATTAAATATATTAAATAAAATATTTACAAAGTCCTTGCATATCGTAAAAATGGCTGATTATACATAAAGTTTATTATAAAGTTAGTATACATAAAGTTAGTATATAAAAATTATTTTTCCTAATCTAAAAAAAGAAAATGATTTTAAGCATTAAGTTAAAAAGAACTTTTATTATTGTGTAGGAAAAATTGTAATTAAGATTGTGAATGACTGTTTCGATTATGTATGTATCACTGGC
Organism: Latrodectus hesperus; assembly: GCA_037975125.1. Taxonomy (NCBI): domain Eukaryota; kingdom Metazoa; phylum Arthropoda; class Arachnida; order Araneae; family Theridiidae; genus Latrodectus; species Latrodectus hesperus. The sequence continues at coordinate 32,725,105 of CM075853.1, forward strand.
AAGTACGCGACTATCACTCAATCAGTTGTCTTAAGTGTAAACAAAGATTCATAAATAACTTAATAAAAATCCGTCAAATCTAGAATTAGTTATTTAATATTAATTATATAAAAAAGCCTGTTATACACATCATAAGAAAATGATTATAAATTTATATCGAATGCTAAAGATATTCAGACTATTTTTGGGAGAAAAGAGATTAATTCTTTTTTTCAAACATTTTAAATTCTTCTGTAAGCATTGGGAATAATTTTATGGAGGCGTTCAATATATAATTGCAATTTTTAAATCTGTACTGCTTAAAAATACATATCACATATTTTTTATAAAGTGTCCCCGATGTGCATAAGACAAGAATTCAGAAAAAATGTCAGGAATGCTCAGAATTTAAGAATGTAATAATTAATGAGGGAAAGTATACCGTCGCTTGAATGCGTGAGCATATGGGTACTTAAATAAAGTCACAGTTAATGAAAAAAATTTTTTTACTAAATAGTGATAAAGTTCAGTGTTTTCGGCTGTAAAACCATTACTTTTGCTTCAAGTTTTTTAAAACCAAACTTTATAAACGCGATTATTTAAATACATGTTAAAGCCATCATATATGATGTATATTGTGGACATTGTAAATATATACAATATTGTCACTCTCTTTCGTCACTTTTAGCACATAAGGTTTAAATGAATTAGAACATTTAGTTTGAAGTTTTAGAATCAAGAAGAAAATAATATCCTTTTTTCTGAAATTACAAAACGGAACGATGAAGTTTAAATAAACAAAAAATTGTAAGCAAACGCGCGATAAATTTTAAAAGTAAAAAAACAAAGCATAAATTATATCTTTAAAGTTAAACTACATGAAATTTTAAATTATCGCGTGTTTTCATTATGAAAATTCACACACGTGGGAAATTAATGTTTTTACAGAACACATTTTTTAGAAATTGGTTTAAGTTTCACTAAAATCAAATGCAATATATGAAATTTGAGCTCATATTTCCTAGTGGTAAATTTTTCCTTGAAGCATTAGTTGGATACAAATAGATCAATTCAATATTTTTTTATTAAAGAAATTGTCTCGCAAGTGCCTTTTTTACCTAGCAACTGTCACATATCAAAAATGTTTATCGTTTCAATTTTCCATTTTATGAGATAAGATTAGATTAATCATCCTGGTAACGATTTAATATTGCGGGATGGAGAAAGACGACTGCGAAATGATTCGGCTTCAACGGCGGATAAAAATATATTCGCGAGTTCAAAAGAAAACGTGTACGAGATAAAAAAAAAATATTAAAGAAAGTAGCGAAGGTCGTTTTGGAAAAAGCAGATTGACATGGTAGATAAAGATGGAATAACGCATCGGCGCTTGGGTTAACTGTAAGAATAAATTAGAGTCTGGCATTTATACGTTTTTCGAATCCCCGTCCTGTACAAGGTGTACGCTCGTAGAATTATTAATTTAACCTTGTCGCACGAAGATAGGAAGTTTATAATAAAAGCTATATGCATATAACCTATAAAAATGTTCGAAAAAAGTGGGCGTTCTTTATTTTTTAAATTTTTCATGGTCATACTATTTTTAGGTTTGAGAAATATACATAAATTTTTCTTATTGTAATATATTTCATTTTGATTGATTAATTTTCATGCAAACTAAAGTATCAAAATATTAAGTCTATAAATATAATTCTTGATTTATGAAACCTTGAACGTTGAAAAAGCGAAGGTTCGAAAATTTACTATAATTAACCAAAAGAATTATTTTTATTCATTGCATATTTTTTTTAGAATACTTTATTTATAACTGATTTTTTTTCTTATATAACACTATTTTTTAATATGAATATTACTTTTATATTTCAGTTTTCTGCTGTAATTTATCTGTTACAATCATCATGATTACTCCATAATATTTATATTAATTAACATTATTCTTAATAATCTACACTCTTCCATAATGAAAATTAAAATAATTTCTAAATAATTTATGAATACACACATCTATTCCAAATTTTAGAGATTTAATACAAAAAAGTGAATTAACTATGAATAAATCATGTTCTTTATAACAAAATACTAGAGTTTTAATCGTGAACTTTTATTTTTAAATGAGATATAGGATAATATTGATTTCATGAAAGTAATTTCATGTTAAAATAGGAAGAATCTAAATTTGAAATGAGAAATTTTAAGAAATTGCAATTAGAAACTCATTGGATTCAAAACAATAAGAAAACACAAAAATTCGAGGTTTTGATTCCAGAAATTTTTAGAAATGTGTGTTTTCACCTTCTTAATAGTTTTCTTTCCATCAAAATTTTTTTGTATTATTCAAAAAATATTTTTGTAAATTTTGAAATGATAATCACAAGAAAACTTTGTGCTGTTGTTGTTGTTACTTATGACACTTGGACAAGCCAAACTCACTATGCTGTTGGCATACGAATTTAAATCAGTAGGGTGCGTTTAATCAGAGCACCAGGAAGGTGAAAGTACGATTTTGGTCTAAATCCTTCCGATAGATGGCATCACCAGAGGATCCATTCCCTCAATTCTGACATTGATCTGGAAGGGGAGGAATTATTCTCTAGACCAAAATATTGTACTAAGTTGAAGGAAATAAGATTTTAATACTAACACGGATTAAAATATAATTTAGATATAGGTATATATAAATTAAATATTTATTACAACTTATTCTACATACAATTAAAATAAAATTTTCCTAAAATATAAAATCCATCAAAAATAAAAATTTAAAAAAGAAAATAAAAAGCTATTTTTGTTTTAAAAAAAGAGTTAATATTGTTAGAAAATGAGAGTAAATATCAAAAGTTTAAAGAAAGTTCCAAGACTAAATATCTTAAGATTTTTGTGATTTTACTATAATTAAATCTTAAGATTAAATGCTTCAAACTCTTTTACTGAAAAATCTTAAGATAAACTAAAAAAAGAAATAAAAAAATAATTAAAAATATATTACAAGTATATAATTGTAGAATTTATAACAGAATTTTCAAAACAATCGGTGTAATATAATGCTATAAAAAAAGTCGTAAAAATTTCACAGAAGCTATATAAGTACTTTTAAATACAAAGTTGTAGTTTACTTTAAAAATTCTATAACAAATTCTCATCTCAATAATATTTACATGCAGGTGAATATGTGGAATATATTTAACTGTCTTTATAATATTAAATTACTTATAATTATTATTGTTAAATAGGCTTTATTAGCAACAGCATTATACGTAAGATTTAACAGAAAGAAAATGAATCTAAAACTAGAAATGCTTTAGTTTTTGATCGTCAATTACTTAATATTGCCTCGAAAATTTGATGTGACCAATCAACTAGTAGAAAACATATTCTCGAATGCAGTTAAAAACTTATGTAATCATAAAATTTTCTAAATATACTTTGAAAATATGCAATTTTGCTTAAACATAATCTACGGAAACTTGATTTGTTTCCTTAATAAAAGGACTAATGAATGGAATCCTATGAAGATATGAATATACATTGTTAGATGACTTAACAAATAAAGTTTATGAAAAGCTTTTTACAACCGACAGTCTACCAAGAAAAATTCTATTATGTAGTGAAAATATTCATGCATAATATAGATAGAAACCCGAGAAGCTTTTTAGCTCTCATCCAGACAAATGTGCATGTAGAAGCAGAAACAATATTTGTCTCCGTTGCTGGGTAAATCTTAGATTCGAACAAGGAACCATCCATTGCAAAGTACAAAATAAGATTAATCCATCGTTATGGCTATTTTTACGCTGGAAAATTCTCAAAATTTTTATTAGTAAAAAGTAGTCAATTATACATTTGGATTATGGCGAAAAGTTAAGTAATTTGGAATTTATTTAAGCAGAGAATTTCCAGAACAGAAGCCAAATGGCAGAACAATATTATTCAGAGCAGAATGTTCTGAGATCAAGTCTTGTCGATGTGGTGTTAAGTACGCCTGTATAAGTTGGTGCTTGTAGTTTTCACAGTTTTATTTTTTCTTGCAACATGTAATTAAATTCCATCATCTACCAAAAATCGAACCAGAATGCAATTTACGTGTTGGATCTTAAAATACTTTACAACAGCTAAGACAGTTTGATTGTCTTTTACGCAGTGATTAAACTTTCGTGTTCAAAATAGTTTAGAGATCGATTAGCAAAACTTCGTAGGAAAATATGAGAAAACTCGGAACGACGAGAGATTAAATACAATACTATTCATGTTTGGAGTGTTAGCGAGATGCATTAATTCCATTATTTGATTTACTTCAGTAATTTAAATATATATGCTATCAGAGTAGTTAATGCATTAATGTATGAAAAATCTAAAGAATTAACAGAAAAAAGTTTTTTGCTCATAAGATTTAAAAGATTTATTTTATACTCATATAAAAATTAGCACTATATTTTGAATCCCGTTGAGTCCTTTTCTCAAATTATTTAGTAGGTTACTGACCAATTTTAAATTATTCCTCTATGTTTAATAAAATAAAAGGAATACTCTCACTTTTTCAATTCAAATTTCAAACCAAAACACTGGGCTTGAAATAATTAAACTACCACTATACCTGTTCTACGCACAGACCTAAGGATCTTGAAAATCAACTTTATATTCATAAAGAGAAAGGCAGAGGCTGGTAGTGCGATTCTGATACTATTACAAAACTAATACGATTGTTCATTAAAAAGTATAAAAATCATGCAAATTATATTTCATACCTTTTATAATTAATTATTAAAATTAACAAACTAAAATTATGTTCTTCCGAGATACTTTTCAAAGGGGTCGAACTTCTCCCAACCTAAAGAATGAACACTCAATTATTTCATTGTATAATTAACTATTTATTACCTTAAGTTCTTAGCTTTTAAATGATGTTTAATCTATATACTTTTTTAATGACGCGATAATAATACCAGAATAAAATAGCTATGTTACATTAAGAATTAGTTAATGTTTACCATAATTTGATTAATGTAATCATGGTAATTGAAATACCTCAGTTTATATTATGTATAAATCAACTCTCAAACGTTATCAATTAAGTTTAGTTTTCTTCCTTTATAGTTTTTTCTTTAGAATTCATTTCATATTGCAGTATTAATAGTTAATTTATGAATATATCGTTCACGTGTGCAATTGTTCTGGCACCATTTATTATTGAATAAGATTCATTAAATACGTTCGCAGCAAAAGGCAAAACATTCAAATAGGAAATTTACAATATGGCTCTCGTTAAAAACCCTGACGAGAAGTTTTCTACACCTAATTAGAAGCGGGTTTTTTTTTTAATTTTTTCAGTTCATTCTCTCTTAATGAGAAAGTCAGGTGGGATTGTATATGTGATTCAAGGAAAGTAGTCTATATTTAGAATAGAACGGTTTGTTTATGGCACACCTGTTTCAATAACAAACGTTCTTGCAATGAATCTCGTTTTCAGAATGCAGTCTCAATTTACTCCCCAAATGCAGGTTTGGCGCCAATTTCTATTAATTTAATGTAATCGCATACTTTCTTATTAACAGCTGAAGCAACTTTTTCTCAAATCACGCATAGGAAAGAATCTATATTCCTTTTAAAGTACTGAGAGCTATTTTATTTCGCAATATAATATTTTACCCAAATAAATAATTTGAGCTTATGATATATGTAGACTACTATTTGTATATTTCTGAATGGAATTAAATTATTTTGAGAGATAAAAACGCCAAAGTTGTTCTTTTAAGTATTATTTTATCCAAAATAAATTATTTAGCAGCTTTATTCTTTATCTATTTTGTTACGATTGAGAGTTTATTTCTTTACCCCATTATTATTAATTGATTAATTTCTTGTTTATGTGGAAGAGCTTTTATTTCCTTTCATGAAAATAGTATTCTTAATGTGCATAAGATACATTATATAATAAAGACTTCATACTGATAAAACCGATAAAAATTTTGAGATTTTCAGAAGTAACATTTTTAGAAAGAAAGAAATATATTGCAAACAAAAATCCCTTTCAAAAACTATGATGAAATTTAATACCTTAAACACATACATGTAAAACTTCATAAAAATATCATTTGACAGCATTTGGAATAAAAAAAATTGCTTTTAATTCACAGTGATCGTCAAAATTATTCTGCATTATAATTCGTCTAAAGAACATTATAATTACAATTGATATGAAAAAAGTATAACGTATATTATCATTAAAATTACTGATTTGGTTCTACATACGGCGATCGGTAAAGTCACTTGAGACCTCTTTAGAGAATACAAATTCAGAAACATTTATTTTTAAGACAACATAAACGGAAAAACTTCTCTGAAAAACAACGATAATCAACTTATTAATTCTATAATACAAATTTACAAAAACTTTACGTTCTTAATCAATTTTTGATCAACTCTTATTTGGTGCTGTTTGACACCTCAGATTTGTTAAGAAGGAAATAAAATCAAAAGAGGTAATGGCAATAATAAAAAAAGTGTAATTAGAAATTTCGAATAATTGTATCTTAATTTTAAACTATATAGTTATATTATAATAATATATTAACATAATTATTAATGTGTTAGTATGTAAATAAAATAAATATTATAATCTATTATAGTAAATTTATATTACTTTTATTACATGAATTAATTTTAAAACTCCTGGACTTAAAAGATTGATTGAATTAATTACATGAATATACATTTAGTACAAATAAAACAATTCAAAAAGTTGTTATCTTGAAATATTGTGATTCTAATTTTAATGAATATGTAAAATTATTTATTACTTATTTATGAAATTCAGAATCATTTTTTGTGTGTTTCTGATATTCAAACTATTTTCGAATAACGTTATTAAACGAACTTTATTTACTCAAGCTACATTTATATTTATAATGTACTTTGTCATTGATATTTTAAAAAATAAATTATTAGATTTCTGAATTTCATATGGTTACACAAGTTTTCTACTTTTACATTCTATTTTAAATACTTTCTTTTAATTTTTATTTCTTCTTTAATTTTTATACTTTATTTAGACAAAGCTTAATTAATTTTGAACAAAAAGTTAAAAATACTAAATTACACAAGTTTCCACAAGAAAAAACCCTTCGTATTATTTGCGGACATGAATAATTTTTTTTGCCTGTGGTTATTTTTGACAGAAAAGTCCCATACAATGCATAATGAACTCATAAATCAATAGTATTGTTTCTTTGGTGAAGTTTATGATAATTACATTTGACATCATAATGATCAAAACCAGTAACTAGTTTTTTACGAATAAAGTCTCATGTAAAATCTAAATTTAATATGAAATTATTCATATTTGCGTTACTTGAAATTGTAGAGTGTCGATAAATTCTTACCTATACAATTCTTATATGTTAAACAATACATTACATATTTATATTTAAAAAAATTTAACTTAAAATAATTGAATTCTTATTTGTTGTAAGAAATTAAAAATATTTTTTAATTTCGATTGATTATATTACTGTGCATTTATTTTAATCCACATTTATTCTATAAATAAATTTCAAAAAAAAGAAAAAAAAATCGTTTGAATTTGTGAGATAAATGATAACAGAAAAGTATTGTAAGTTGTGCTTGTCTGTGAATGCCAACAACAATAATAATTCTGTATTTGATAAATATTCTATATGTTAGAAATTAAAAACTATTAAAACTTTTTGTCAACAAGATGTAAAACGAGAAAATGAAAAGAATGTGAGTTGTTTTTCTTACAACGTGAAAATTAACGAACAATTTTGTTTCCTTTGTGGTGAAGATAAAATAACTATAATAAAATGTTTAAAATAAAAAATGTTTTAATAATTTTTCCAATAATTCTTTTTAACTTAAAGATGCATAACAAAATATTATTAAATTACATTTTTTTATAAAACTTAATCAAGATTAACTTATCATCCTCTGATCTTAAATAAAACACCAAATATCTATTGCTGTCAAAAAAAGAGCATATCTTTTAATAGCAAAGTGCAGCAAATGTTTCTTTAGTAATTAAGAACTAAAAAAAATTCCAAGATGTTACGGAATATAAATAGAAATATCTTCTATTTCTTAAGATAATTTCCTTTTTCACGAAATTATCCTTTATGTTTACAAAGTCTTTCATTTAAACTCATTAATCATTATTTTTGACATGATAAATAGAGATATTTTTTATGATTTCATTTAAAAGGAAAATAAAGTAAGTTGCGATGAATTATGACTTTTCATTCCTTGCATTTAGTTCATTGACTTATTCAAATATAAAAACTTACAATAATGATGATAAAAAATAAGAAATAAATTAATACAAGAATTTCAATGTATCCAATTACATATTTCACAGGCTCTTGTTTTTGCTTTTTCTGTATGCTTTGGAAAAATATTAAAATAACACAAAGTTTTTTTTAACTAAAGAACTGGCTGAAAAGACTAATTTTGACTAATTAAAAATAAAGATTATTTTTTCTAATTCAAGATATAGAAATAGCTCTATATTACATATAAAATGATAAAAAAAAATTTATTTTGGGTGCATAGTTAACATACTTTAATTAAAGACTAAACAAATTGTGTCGATTGATTTTATTTATTTTGGATAAAAATTCCTAAAAATACACAATTATTATATTTTCATTATTGTCTGCTTCATAAATTTTTGAAATCATTTTTTTTATTATGAAAGATTTTGTAGTTTAACTACGGCCATTTTATAAAGGAATTATTACAAGATAAAATCAATATTATATTTTCATATTATATCTATTAAATATTTGTTGTTAAATACTGACATATATTTTTATATATTTATTCATATATGCTTATAAAAATAATTCTGTCATGCATGTTTGGCACTATGTAATTAATCAATTGTTTATTTAAATCATAAAGATGTTAATAAATGCATAAAAATACTATGTACGGATAAAAATATGGATAAATTGTTTTACAAGATATTATATGTTTATCTTAACATAAATTATTTTTTATTCAAACATTGATATCATTAGTATGATTAAATGATATAAGGTATAACTAGATAATAAGCCGAAATATTCCTTTAAATAAAAACGAATCAAAATCGCTATAAGTAAAACAAAATGATGAACAAATAAGTCTTAACTTTTAAAAACTAATACATTCTAATACATTTTGCTCTAGTAATACATTACATTTGTATTTTTATTTCCGAATCAGATAAGTGTTTTATGAAAGAAAATTGAGTGAAAAACTTAAAATTTTGTAAAAATAATTTTATTTGAGATTTTTAAACAATTATTATTTTCTTTCACGAGCTACATTTAAATAAAATATTCAATTTACTGAAATTCTAAAAAATAAATATAAACAAAATTTTTACATTTTGTTTTTTCAATTTAAAAAGTTAAACTTTTTTTCACAATTCCTGATCAATTTTTGTTATTTAAAACACAGAAAACATAGATTAATAAGAATAAGATTTATAGAAGATATTTACTTTTAAAAATATTTAATAGAATAAAAGAAAAAAATAAGAAAAATGAAATCAATAATTTAAAAAAACAGGACATTGATAATTTAAGAAGAGAATTATATGAATAAGTTAAGAAAAATTGCTTTCTATTAAAAAATATAAGGAGGAATTTTTAGAAAAATAAGTTGAAGTTTGTAATTTCACTTCATTATATAAATAAAATAATCTTATCGAAAATGTTTTGCGATGAATCAAATTTAGTTTCAATTCCCTATTATTTATAGAATAAGAAATAAATGAAATTATAACCATTTCATCATAAAAAATTATTTTTTCGTTCAGTAATGTAAGAAGAAGGAACAAATGGAATAATATAAATGACTTTGGACATTATAGTAATATTTATAAAAAGTGATGCTTATTACTAACAAATCATTTTTTAATTTATCAATTTTAATCTATAATTTCACAAGTTACTTTTTCAAGTCTTCATTAATTGCATTTAAATTAGATACTTGTTTAAATTGGATATCCATACAGTTTGAATTGCAACAGATAATTAACTTGCGCAATTAATAATGACTAAAATGAATTAATTGTATTATATCTTAACAACAAATGTTACGATTTTGATAAAAAAAAAATTTATAAGTAATTTTCATTTCATAAATTGATTTTATAAATAATTTTACATTATCCCTTCTTATTGCATTGGTTTCACCTTCCGTTTATAAAGAATATCTAAAAAGATAGTTCAGTATTAAAATTATCTATATAATACCTTAAAATTAAGAGAAAATTTCGGAAACTAACTCACCTCTCAGATTTGGGGTAGTAGGAAAATTTAGCGCTCACTAATTCTTGGATAGTCTTCAAAGTAAGGGGTTCAGCGGATATTCCTTGAGCCCTCACTTTTCTCCGAGCACTCCGGCTGTACCGGTTGGGCACGGCGGGCAGCACGGACTGGTATTTGTCCAGCAGGCTCTTAAGCTGTCGAATCTCTTCATCTTTCTCTCGGAGGAGATGGTTCATCTGGTTGATGGTCTCCTCCTGCTTCTCCACAAATTCCTTCAATTCCTCGATGCTTCCCATGTTACACCTGCCAATCGTCATCGAAAATATGTTCCAGTGGTTCCCTCAATCAGAAAGGAACTTTATACCAACCTCCCAAAAGAACACCTGCCTACAAACTCATCTTTGGAAAGCGATGTGAAGAAGAAAATATTATTTCTGAAGTATATCGCTTGGTATACAGGTACTTTCATAAAATAGTTCTATACGATATTTAAGATACGTTGCACTTCGCAATCATGAAAAATCAAAGTAAATAAAAAAATGTTCTTGGCATCTTCCCATGCGAGAGCGAAGTTTTAAAGAGTTTCGTGCAAAGTTCTATTCTATAAGATACCACGTGATTAAAAAAGTGTCGAAGAGAAAGCGTGTTTACGCGTTTGAGTCGGAGACACTTGTGGAAGAAAGCACGTGTTCTGTAATCAAACAATCTCAAAAGGGGAAAAAAAAGATGACCATGAAAGAGAGGGTTGCCACTTAGGGAATAATTTTCCCTACAGAATTGCGCCAAATACACCAGAAAAAAATTTTGAATTAATTAAAGATGTTTCACATGTTCGGTTCGATATTATTATTTTTTCCCTATTTATAACTGTTTTCAGAATTTGATCTAAACTAAAAAAAAATTTTGCTTTCAGTAAATTTGATAGCATTTAACAAATAATATTGCTTAGTAAAAACTTACAATACATTTTCACTTCACATTTTATATTTCAAATTAAATAAAATACTTATATTTTTTAATTCTTTTAAGAACCTAGTTATAGCATACAGTGTAGTTAAATTTTATGTAAATAAATTAAATGCATTAGCTAAATTCATAATTAAGGTATGTTTAAATCTATATAGACCAATTAGAACAGATCTTAATTTAAGAAGAAAAGGAAAAATTTTGCCCTTGTCTCCTTAAATCCAAAGCAGTATACAACATGAATCAAATTATGAGCAAATAAATGATAAAATAGTTTGGTTTTAAAATAATATATATATATATATATATATATATATATATATATATATATATATATATATATATATATATATATATATATATATATATATATATATATATATATATATATTTATTTATTTATTTATTTATTTATTTATTTATTTATTTATTTTGAATGAGAATATTTCCCTTTTCTATTTTTATCTGATTTATTCATTCACTTGAAATATTGTTCGAGTTTTCTTTCGAATTCAGTAAGGTTTCAGATTAAATAAATAGATTAGAGACGTTTTTCTAGGTATAGTTTATTTCAATATAAAAAACCAAACACTGGCATTGATACCAATATTTAGAACCACGAGCATATAACGAGTTGACATCTAAATTTACTAGCTCTTTTTGGTATTCAACACTATATCATCAAAAGAAATAAATAATTGTGTCTCCTTAAGCAAAAATTAACATTTATTTGTACTCGTGGCACTATGATTCGGGTATCGAACTTCCTATGCTTGCAACATGAGAAGATCGTGATTGTAGTTCCACTGTAAACGAATGTTTCACTTAAATTGATTTTAATAAAAAAGTTTGAATTTAATTACCAGATAATATGAAACATATATTAATTTTAATCTTTATTTATACAATTTAATTGTTTTAATCTTCATAATATTCAATACTTAAATTTCTTTATTGTACAGATTTTAATAATTTTCAATCAATAAAATACGTATTATGATTTTCAGCCAATAAATTATTTTTTATTTATTGAAAAAGAAATTTCTAAAGTATAGTTTGTATTATTTTATTAAAGAAATTATTTAAATTTTTCCATACATAATTTTTTCTCATTAAAATGTAAATGTTCTTTTTAATTGTTTTGACGTTTTTAAGTTTCCTTTAAATGTTTTACATTAATTTAAGTTATTTCATTTTATATTTTTTACACATTTTTAATTAAACCAGTACAGTAGTAAATTTAGAACATTTATTTTTCTTTATATGGTCTTTAAATAAAAGTATTGTGGAAAATATAAACAGATTGAAAAAAACATCTATTCATTAAAATAAAATAATAAGAACGTGAATTAGTTTTCCCTCCATACATGCTCTGCCTGCCAGTTTTGGTGGGAAAAAAGCCCGCGAAACACTGACAAGGACATTGTGATTATTTATAATGGTCAAGGTCGATATTTTACTTGCCTCTTTTTCTGCAAAAACATCCACATCACATTGACGGAGCAACATTTGAACCTACAAAAATTATACGTCTTATGCCCTCTTAAAAAAGTCATGCACTTTCCTCTGGACACGAAAACAGTGTCATTCATACAAGGTTATCAACATGAAATAAACGAGGTACCGATGTAGTTAATTATGTGTATGAATATAACTTAACTTAATGCAATATTCCATTTGAATTTGAAGGCAAAGAAAAATCTTTCTAAAAAGCATTGCTTTTAAAATTATTTGAATACTTCTCGAAAATTTAATATAGAAGCACTTCTTTCACAGAGTTTTAAGCAAAATAAAATGCAAGATAGTCTTTAAATATTTATATTTTTAAGTTTATATTTTTGTATAAATATTGTAAACTAGATCCTTATATGAACTATGAATAACAGTAACTTAGCTTTTCCAATTTTAGGATAATCAACAAGTGGAGTTTCATCTTCTCAAAATGCTTTGTAATTGCAAGAATTTTCCGGTTGATTACCATTGCGTGGTGTAAAACAGCAACACACAGTCAACTACTTCATACTTTGATACTTTGTTTAAAATTAAATCTGGTCTCCACTTTTCGTTACATTAGCTCAGTGGTATTAGTATTACACTCAGGAAAACTTTAACATACATAAATTCTCTCAATCTGATAATCTTCCATAGGATAAAATATCGAACTGAAACTTGTGCACTCAAAAATAATTTTTTCCCACCTGGGTATTGATCGCGATCCCAAAATCATGTTGTCAGTGTAAACACAAATATGTAGAAAGTATTGTCCCATTTAAAATTTAAAAAAGGCAAAAAGTTGGCACTTTTTCCTTGAAAGGCGTTATCTGAAAAAAATATACATGGGGTGCTACAAAAGAATCCCAGACAACAATTTTTAATACAACTTATTAAAAATAAATTACTTAGCAATATATAACAAATAATAAGAGAAAACTTTTACTAATAAGTAAATTTTATTACTTTCAAATTGGACAGCTTTTCATTAAGTGATTCAGAAGCACAAACACTTATTGAAATTTTTAACAAGAGCTAACAAATCTTTCGTTAATCTTAATCATATCATCAAAAACTATAGCTTTTGAGAGGCTAAATTTTTGCATGGTTTAATGTAAACTCTAGACTTTAAAAAGGATTTTAGAGTGTAATCATAGGATTAAGATTTGGTTAGTAGAATGGCCATTATCCAGATGATATTATGTCTTGAAAATGAAATTGCATCATTTTTGTATTTTTGGCTACATGAGCTAAGGAAGAGTCTTGTTGAAATACCTTGTTTACAGTGTCAAAGTGCTTTCAAGATTACAGAAGAACGAAAGATTCTAGAAAGTTCTACTGGTACATTTTTTAATTTATTTTAATGCCTTCCTTCACAAAAACCAAAAATGTTTTCCCGCGTGAGTAAATTCCGCCCAGAACTATGACCAATTTTCGATTTTGTTGTTTCATATCCTCCATGGACAAGATCATAGGATTATTAACCCTCAAAAAGTCCAAAATCATTAAAGAATTTCTAACTAAGTCGTCGAATAAGAGATGAATTTTGATTTTAGTGATATTCAACTACTGCCACGGTGCTTATAGCGTCTACATACAAGATCCTAGATTTGCAAGAGTCATGGGTTTCTTGGACGATAAAGAGCTTCTCATAAGTGAATAAGAATTTTTCCAGGCTATGACTTGCGAACTTCTTAAACTTTTCGACATCTTTGGAGTCAAATGACATTGTTTTCTTCAGTGATAAACTGAAAATTTTGGATCATGTAAAACATTACGAGCAAGCTTTAATTTTGATATTCGCTGTCCCTTATTCCCATTTTACGTGAAAGCCGTCGAGTTACGTTGAATACGTTATTTAATGGCCCTACAACCATCGGAAGTGTTCACCGTACGTTATAGTCTATTTCCTGGATGTCGATCAAATATTCCAAGCTGCTTAAATTGGCATACTGCATCAGACACTGTTTGCTTAGGCACATTAATCAAATTAATGATTTCACACTATCGTTTTTCTTATTGGAACAACTCTAAAATACCAGTCTTCTGCTTGACATTGTAAAAACCCAAATAAAAATAATATGTAAAACAAGGGATATGCTGTAAAATATTTTATAAATAACATGGTAGATAAAAGATATAAACACACAAATTAAAGAGGAATTTTTTAACTTCTATTCCATGATCAAAAACTTTGACCGAGTTTTTTAGGCACTTTATCACTCACCTTATCATTGCACTATTATGAATCATTAAATAGTAGTTTTGGTGGGGAAAAATACATTTCGAGATGCCTCTTGGCGAAAACTAGCGATTTTTTGTCGCCATTCATGTTTTCATACTTGTTTAAAAAAATAAATGGTGCTGCAATGACACAAAAATTTTTAAATTACACAAATTTTACATACTTTTAACTTTAAAATAATATTTTTTATAAATGAAATCTTTTTTATCACTATATTTAATAACATTCAACCCGGTTTCAAACTGGCAAGAAACCAAAAGTCACCCTGAAGTATACGCCACCCATTTTGGTGTTTGAATATCGGACATTGGAGCTTCATAGCTAAATCCCACATTCAAGTATGACATTGTACAAACCTGAGTCAGCATCTTCCTTTCCTATATTTCCTTATCCTCTCCTATATTCTCTATATTTCCCTTAACCTTAGTGGTGATAAGATATAATGTCAAAGCTAGTTAGTCATCCCTGTTAACATTACCGAATCGGAACTAAAACTGGACCGAAATTTTACTCACAATCTACTGTCAACAACAGAAACCAACGTTTGTCCCAATGGTTTTACGATGGCATCGTTAAACAGAAAACATAAAATAAATCCCCAAATCTCGCAAATCTTAAATTAATTTAAAATTTCAACTCAGATTTTTTTATGAAATTTTACATTTCAGTGTACTTTTTTATATTTGTATATTCTGAAAACTCAATTAAGAACTATTAAATTTTTTATTAAATATTTCAGTTTAAGACTTTATGGAATTAAATTTTATTAATTAACGTATTTATTCAGCTTAATAATCTTTAAGCTTAAATTTAATCGATATTTTAATTTAATGTGTAATGATTGAATACTTTATTGTAATTGCAATTACATCTTTTCAATGAGGCCCCAATATGCCAAATTATTTACCCCTGAATGTAAAAAAATTTGTGATTAATAGATGCCTATATGTAAGTAATAAGCAAATATCATCTTCTTCTTCTTAGAGTTGAGTTTGTATGTCATTGGGTACTCTGCTTTTATCAGCATTTTGTACTGTTAACTCCAAACCCAATGTTTCCTAGTTCCAGTTGCTCGGGTCACCCACTTTATTAATAAAGTTCGAGTCCTTTAATGGAGTCTATGTGTAACTATCTAGTAGTGATGATGCCTAAAGAAGTTAATCTAGGGAGGGCAAGGGCCTCGCGCATTCGTAAATGATATGCTTGGCCGTTTCCTCTAGCGTATGACATTTCCTGTAGATAGGGTCTTGCTGAAACAGTCCCATTTTATTGAGGTGTTTTCTGAAATAATAGTGCCCAGTTATGAAGCCTACGATTAAACGTATCTTCTGCCTAGAGCATCTTAGAACTTCAGAGGCAATCCTCGATGATCCACAGATGATTCTGGTCAGAGAGTCAGTCATGCTAGCGATAGCTTCCTGACTTTCACCAGAAGAATATGGTTTGGAGGTCACTTCTACCTCCTGTGAAGGATTCCTTGCTGCCCCTTCACTAGATTGCCTCTGAGTTCCCTTGTCTATTTCAGCAAGAAGCAAATATCATATTACCGTTTATAATTATTTCTTTACTATATTTATATTATTTTGGATAACATTGCGGGTTAAAACATATTTTGTAATAAAGATCCTCTTCATTATTGTGAAATTTTTATATTTTAATTGGACAATTTTTTTTTACCTTATGCTAAGCTTTTTAATCTAGCATTAAAAACTTAGCATAGGGTATGAAAATTATCCAATTAAAATATAATTTCAGTTTAAGTTAATTAATTAAGCAAACTTTTCAATGTGTTGCAACTCATCTAATCTGAATTGCTATCACCTGAAACGAAACAATTCATATTTTTCTTCAATTTGGAATTGTAAAAAAATAGCGATTTTAAAGCTTTGTAAACAACATGTAAATATGGGTTAAGTGTGCAAATAGCAGATATTTCCGATACCTATCATTTCAAAATAAGAGTGGTATTCCTTTTGAGAGCAACAAAAGTATAAGTTATTTTGGTAAGAAAAAAACAAATACAAAAATGAAAGATACTTTATTTGCAATACAGGAAGTGGAGAGTCAAGTGTTTGGAAGATTGAATAATGAGTTTCACATTTTCATTGTTAACAAATAGGACTATATTTTTTTCATATTTATCAGAAATACTCTTTCTTCACAATTCAGATAACTATAGACAAAATTGACACAAAATAGATTATTACACTGATTTCTAAATATGGATGCTTTTAAAACAGTTTTTGAAATCAACAGACATTGAAGATTACTTTGCAATACATAATCTTTTTACTTATCCTTATCTAACGTCACCAAGGCAACAAGAAGTTTTTCAAAATTCTCCGGCTCATCTCCCTGTAATAGAAAAAAAAATTCCTTAAAATATACAAAAACACTTTTAAAGAATGGATTATCTATTTATCAATCAATAGATATCGCGTATGAAGCTTTTTCAGCTTCTATTTACAAGTGCTGTTTATGCAATTTATAAGAGTTAACAAATTGCTTATATATTTCATTTAAAAATAAGTTTTACTGTGGGATTTATTCATAAATAGGACATTTATGCATTTACTTCATGCAAATGTGTTATCCTATAAAATATTTGAATAAATAAGGTGATGTATTTCTGATAAAAGATAAATGATATTTATCTAATGCTTTGAAAAATATACAGAAATTATAACGTGAAGAAAAAATACTGATAATTTGAATGACAAAGACTAGAAACCATGCCAAAAGACAGAAGTTATAAATACAGTATTTGGTTTTCATAACAATACTGACTAAATATATCTAGTACCTTATCACGTTTTTGCTTATGTAATTCAAATAAATATACAGCAAATACTTATAAGTTAGTTTATTTGCTACTTTTTTCCAAAAGTAGTTAATTCGTACAGTATCTATAATTTAAAACATCGAAGACCGAGCAATTAACTATTATTATAAAGATCGAACAAATACAAATATCTAAGAATAAAGTGGAAATAGAGCCCCCCAGTTATTGAATTGATAACCCGACCAATAATCACTCAATTATCAGCTCGGCTCCAAAGAAAGAATTAAATAATTAACAAGTATTTCTGAAAAATGAAAATATAAGTTTATCAATAGAGAACATTTATTGTGATTACTGCTATATAAAACATTCTTGAATGATGAAAATTATTTTTAGAAAGCTATTTTAGAAGCAATATTAATTAAATTAAAAACATTTGTTGTTGTTGTTTACTAATGACACTTGAACAAGCCAAGCTCGCTATGCTATGCGAATTAAGTAGATTGGGAGCTTCTTTCGTTTTAATCAGAGCACCATGTAGGTGAAAGTACGATTTTGCTCTACACACTTGCCATAGGTATCCGCTTATAGGGTAGGCAACCATTCACACCTCCTTCATACAAGGAAAGGACAAAGACAGGATAGATAGAGATGGAAAGTACATCCATGCCCGAACCGGGATTCGAACTCAGGACTTCCACACTCAGGCACACTGACCACTAGACAAGTTGGTCGGCTAAAAAGGCGTGGAATGTGTTTCTCGTCCGAGTTCACCGGACTAGGAGAACTCTTTTGAGCCCTCCATCTTTACATTCCCAACTCGTATATGCACAGCCATCTGCATAAATGTTTAATTTAATCTAGCATATTAAAATTAGAATGTCTTTGAGTGAAAGTAAATAACGAACAAGAAATGAACAGTGAAAAATCGTCACTTTTCACCTAAAGTTACTTTTTCCTCAGATTTAGTTCACTCTTCCACATGTATGTACATATTAATATATTACCAATGCAATTTTGGTGTAATTCTCTTGCAAGAATGTATGTAAGACATCCATCACATTTCATTTAAGGAAATTGTGATTTGATTTAAAAATTTTCAGCTGTCAAAAAAAAAAATTCTTTTTGTGTTTTGCTTGATAAAATTTTTTTTTTCATCTGTATTACAAAAAGAATGTACTATAGTTTCAAAGTTTAAAATTTGTTATAAATATAATTTACAAAACCTGTAAAATAATTAGGGTGAAATATTACAGACACATCTTAGAATTTATAACCTTAAAAAGAAAAATAAATTTCTTACTTATTTTTCAATATTTTTATGCATGATGTTGTGAATGTAAGCATAAATTAATCTTTCAGGAAAGTAGTTTCAACAACTATTTCTTTAATAAATATTGACGATTGTTGTAACCATTAAAAGTATCCTTCTATTAATTAAAAAATGCTCTTAAATGTACGATGTTGTTATATATATATATATATATATATATATATATATATATATATATATATATATATATATATATATATATATATATATATATATGTGTGTGTGTGTGTGTGTGTAATGTACATACATATATAATTTTATCAAATAGCTGTTTAAATTATTTAGGTTGTACCATTATCTAAATGAATTTTTTATATTTCAAACCTCCATCTTCTTTGGATAATTATTTCAAGTCTTAAAAAATTTAATTATATTTTATCTGTTTAAGTAAAAAACTAAAATTTTATTTAAATTTCTTTTTAAATTATAAATTATGTATATTTTTAACTTTTAATTATTTTTAAGGATTATTTGTTATATAAAAAATATCCTTTCAAGTTTGTGCATCACTAAGTTTATTTGTGTATGTTTTATGAAAAAATCACCTGGATCCAAACTTTACTCTTTATATTCAAAGAGTTAATAAAAAGTTTTTAATCATGTCATCAAAGTTAAGTTTAATTGCTTCATTAAATAACGATAAAATTTTGTTTTATTTAATAATATATAAGTTTGCTGAAATAATATGTCTATATTTATATATTTCTGAGTATCATAGAGTCTACTATATCTTATCTGGAGTCCTCATTATGTTTCGTACAACGTCGTTACTCGATTTAACCCGTTTTGTGAAACTCAGATATAAAAAAAAATAACCACATAAAATAATAATATTCTTATGTTATATACTAAAAAAATTTCCGTAATCATTTTACTTTTTTGATTTTTGAAATTGTTCATAATTCCCTACTTCTTTTCTTAATGCACATTATACAGCATATTCCGGAAATAGCTATCGGCAATTAATTCATCAAAAGCATTTTGGCCTATGTACTTCCCTCGTGAAAATTTTCAATGATATGATTCAAAATGATGCCAAGTTCTGTTCCATTTTTTTTATGTAAATTGATAAAACCTCACATTCTTTCCACTCTTTGAATGTAAACACCCATCGTTGCGATGTTCTTCTTTATGTTTTTATCCTTTCAAAAAGAGTGAGTAAAATGTTGGTATTTCTTGCACATGCTAAATAATTGTCCCATAAATATACCAAATTTTCTCCATTTAGGAATTTAACGAAAATGGAAATAATTTGAGATTTTAACGACGATGGGCTCATATTCACGCTATTTTATAAATCTACTTTTGTGGGTGCATTCTACTATTATTGTCCTTGCGTCAAATGAAAAAACTTTCAGAATTTAATTACTTTCTTGGAGAGAACTGTTCATTTACTCGTTAAATTTTTTGTCAGATGTGAATATGATTCCTCATAGATATTGTTCCCATTCATTTGAGCATTTTTATAGAACTTGAATTATTTCATACGCCATTTGATGTACATCGTCTCCTCTTCCAAAGAATGAATCAATTCAACAGTAGAGAGAATGGATATTCCGTTATTATAAACCCAATTTTCAACATAAGGTTCTTTTTTTCATTAATTTTCAGCATTATATCATCAAATGGTTCATTATAGATAGTTTTATATCCTTTGCCATTTTTGCCTACATGTCTGTCAGGTAAATGAGTTCTGTTGAGAAAAATATGGCACCTTTTTTTGGTAAATTAAGGATTTCGGTTCACTTATTCACAAAAAATAAGGAATACTTAAAAAGTTATATGCAATGAAATAAAAAAAAAACCGCAGCAAAAATGTAACATATTACTAATGTAAGCGTATATGGTGAAATTTTTGAGAGATTTTATCACTATCTTGATGATATACATCATTATCTAAGCGATTCCATTTCAGCTACCATTCTTATGAACAAGTATATTTTTACTGTCCCTTTTTAAATAAGTAAGAAAACGTTCAGGCATTTTGCATACGTAAGACCAGAGATATAATTGATGGTTTTAGTACCTATATAAGAAATATTTAAAAAAGTTTATGCAAATGAATGAAGGAATCAATCAATCCACTATATTTTAATATTTAGTATGCAGTAATATAGTAATGATCTCTTTAGTGTACAGTTATATAGTAATCATCTCTTAGTATGCAGTAATATAGTAATGATCTCTTTAGTATGCAGTAATATAGTAATGATCTCTTTAGTATGCAATAATTTAATAATGATCTCTTTAGTATGCATTAATATAGTAATGATCTCTTTATTATGCAATGCTATACTTTTTTTAAGATTGGTTCAGTAAAATAAAAAAAGAAAGTTAGTTATTTGTTTTTGTTTTTATTCCAAATAAAACCCCTGATTACAGTACACTTATTCCATTGATTTAATAATGACTCGAATCCTTGAGATTTAGTTCATTCGCTCGCTTTGAAGCCTTTTTTGAAATTATTCATAGGATCAAACAATCTTTTAAGTAACAATTCTAATTTGATTTCATCTTATGAGAATGAAAATATATTGAAAATGCTTAATTTAATTGAATTATATGTCCGATTTAGAAAAAGGATAGTAAAAGAAATTTACAGGTAATTTTTAACTCATTAGTAAATTTACGGCTAATTTTTACTTCGGTAATGAACGACAATATCTGTCATTACAATTAAGTTTCACTGTAATTGAAGTCATTAGTTTTTAATTCCAATAAAGGTTTAAGCCCTTTTTGGAATTAAAAATTGTTTGCTATTTTGAGAATAGTTTGACACTTACATGCACAAATTTCTTATATTTAAATATGTTGAAAATTATATTATAATATTGTATTTAAGACATAATTTCTTTTCTATAGGAAAAAACATATTAATATTGTTTTTTGAAATTTTTCTATAAATTTAAGAGTAACGCAATAATAATAATAATTATTATATATATTACGTAGTTACTTCCTAGTGAAATTATAAAGAGCCATTATTAACGAAGCATATTTTTAGAAATAAATTCATTATTTAAAATATTTTATCGTGGTTTAAAGATGTGGAGACCAACCATGACATCTGTAACACGTTTGGTCTATAAGAGAGCTTAACCAAAAAAACCCCGAGAAAAACTTAACCCCCTCTAGAGAGAACAGCATACTGGTCACTCGTTTGTAGAGAATAGTGGTGCGAGATGACATCATCGATTAGTTCGAAATTCCTTAACTATATATATCTGCTGGTAAAATACTTCAATTGCTTACACTAAGTAAAATCAGTTTTTAATGTAATTAAAACCGTTGTGTTTATTTAGTTTGAATGGCATAAACATATTGAAAACTTCGTACATTTATTAACTTTAAAACATAGTAAATGGGTGTCACTCACATAACTATTTACTTTAAATGTTAATTATTTATATAAAGGCCATCTTTTGTTCATTTAACTGAAAATATTCAATAGCACTAATAGATTTTTTTGATGAAAATATAATTATGGATAAAATATATTGTATTTGCTTTGTGAACTATATCGAGCATGCAGTTTGCAGTTATACCACTACCCAAGGCTGTACTTATCTATACTGAGCTCTACTGTTGGCTATACTGAGTCATTTTCGCCAACAATGGGATCCATTTTTAAATCTCATTTTCTACTTACTCGTATAGTGTCCTCAAGCACTTCCTTGAATCGTTTTTGGTACTCAGATTTGATGAAGACCATGTCGATTTCGCAACGGCTGACGACTATTCGAATCAAAGCTTTTTCATCCTTGGTGGGTCCCTGAGCATAAAGTAAAGCAAACGCTGAATATAATTAAATTTGATGGCATAGGAGCCGTATAATCCTGGATGCCAAATTTTGAGATTGGCGATTTTTTGGCGGATTTTCTTATGTTTCTAGCAACCTCGTTTTTATACGTCATACATATGGATTTTAGCAACCCTTGATTTTACATCATCGCGCACGTCACAATACCTTGGCAACATTTCTTCATCGCCAAAAACTTCAGAATTTGGAATCATGGATTATACGGCACCTGCTCCAATTTGTTGTTAGCAAACAATTTCTTATTTTAATTTATATTATAAATTCATATGAATGTAGTAGTGTTTAATTTAAACCCGTTTTTTGGATAAAATATCAAGAAATTTCATAATTTATCTAACAAAGCAAGCAGTTTATACTAATACAAATAAAAATAAATGTATTATTTTATGCATACAATAGGTGTTAAATTCATATCTATTGCGAAAAAGTGCAGTTCATATTAACGTATTTCAGCCATTTTCACATAATTATTTTAATGCTTTTTACAAGATCGTAAAAAATGCTATATTATTTCCTACAAAGTAACTTTTTTCAAATAAAAATAAAACTAGTAATTAGAATTCCCTGTAGGAACTCGAAACACATAAATGGAATAACTAATCAACTAGTTTTTCTACAAAGTTATCAAACAGCTTGGCCCGCTGGGAGTAGTCAAATGTTTCCTAAAGTTCTCACTTCCAATGGACGCTATAATTTAGTCATTAAATGCTTCAAAAGAAAAATAATCACACTTTTTGAAAGTTTAGTAACTCTCAAAGGAATACAATCATGTTGGCCCAGTGTCTTTAACCGCTAACTAAATTGCAATAAATGTGTATTTTATTTAAGTACAAAAGAAAAAAACACAAAATAAAGCAATAATTCCCTTTGCCATAAAAGTATTTCTCAAGGAATAATCTGTAAGTTAAAGTTAGCATGTGTGTGAACAATTCCGAATTTAAAATTTCTTAAATATGTAATGTTTTGTATTAAAATAAAATATAAGAGTGATAAAAATACAAATTTCGTAAATTATAAAAGTCAGTTTAACTTATTTTACTAATTTTTTTTCCGAAAATATTGCGTGAGTTTTTTTATGCAAATTATGTTATGTTCTTACGTTTTTGAGGATATTATTTGTGCCTATTTTGATCATTTTTGCATGACATTTTATTAAATAAACCATTTTTAATTTTTGAAAACTAGAGTATAAACAACTGTGTGGATTAAAGCTGAAAGAAAATTCTGGAAAGCTTCAAACTTCTAAGTTTGTACATTACATTATATGATGATGCACTGAAATTTGTATTCATAAAATGATTGGTGTTTTGAGTGATGCACTAAAGTCTAGTGATTTTAATCAGCTTCATATCAGAGATCCACAGATATTTACGAAACTTTTCAAGCTGATAAAATATATATACATAAAATGATTGATCATGTAAGGTTGATAAACTTGTGTTTACAAGTTATATGATATTTAGGATTAACAGATATTGAAGAGAATTCAGAAGTCACTTATAGCCTTTGATACCAAATGTTTCTATTTTGTTGTTCATTTCTCATTCAATATCATCTGTAAAGTCATTACTTTCTAAGTACACTAATGTAAGTAAATTCACTCTCTTGATGTACGTAAACTCCACATAGTATCGTTGTCAGCAGCCCAAGGAATATAGAAATGAAAATGATATACAAATAAATAATTGCATTCCATATGTGTGTTCAACTTTTTGTCTGTTTTATTAGTTTTACATTATTAACAAAATTACTTTGTACTAATTTTGTGTATGTTGACAACATTATTTCATGTGCTTTCATGCTTATTTCATGTACAGAAAAAAGCATAAAAATATTTGGCGTGAAGAAATTAAATGACCGTATGCAAGCAAACTACTTATTGAACATAGTTTGCTTGTGTATTTGACCTGGGATATTTCACAGAAAGAACTAATTTAATCTTTCTGTGAAATATCCTCGAGGTCAAATATCATACAATACTATTTAGCCTTTTGAATTTGAACTAAAATTTTTAGCGAGCTTTATTCTCTAAAAGTTGAATTAACATTTGAATTTTTGGAGACACAAGTAAGAGAAAGCTTTCGACTCATTTCTGTTTTTACATTATGTTCTTGAAAAAACAAGATTATTCTTTGTCAATAAATACACCATTTTAAAAAAGCATAATTTGGTGTTGGATTCTTTTTTCTCTAAGGCTAATTAATCCTATTTCTATGGTCATATGTGACATTTCGTTAATCAGCTTCGTTTTCATGATCCTCGTCTGCTACAGCTTCTGCTAACAAGAACGAAGAACGCATACAAATAAATTTCGTTTTCCAGCAATCTTATTTTACCAAGTATTCTACTTTGAATTTCACGCCATTTTATTTCTTTTGCTATAATTTTTGCTATCTTTTTCAAAATCTTGATTCTAATTCCATGTTTGCAAAAATATTTTTATGTGTATCGCAAGATTCATTATTTCGGCTTTGTAGTTTACTTTCAATCAGATATTAAACCTGTGAAAAACACCGAATGATGCCTCGAGTAAAATTTAACGCATAGAAAAATACGAATGCTCATCTTTTTTGTTTTAAAACAGCGAAAATTAAAATTCCTTTTCCCATTTTGAATAAAATATTTAGCAAGCTTTTATCTTCTTATCAATGCAAGTAAATGAATGTCAAATTTTATATCTTTCTGTTTTTAACCACTCTGATACGTCCAATTCTGCAAAAGTATGAATGTAGTTGCCGGGACGATAAAGATATCTAAAATAATGTTTATGATCTAATGCTAAGTCAAGATTAGCCAACTTCTTTGCCAGTTCCCACATTTGAGCTACTTTTGGTCATGACGTCCTCTTACTCTACGCCATTTATATCCAGCTATAGAGTTTCAGAAACTCCTTTTACTACAAAAAGAAATCGCGAAATATTTTTAATAGCTATTCTTTATTTAAACTTTAAGTGTGGAATGACACATATCTTAATAATGCTGGTACTTTTCTTTCAAAACAGCTGCATATATTCTTGAAAAGAGATTTTGACATTATTTACCAATACACAGTCCTCAAATTATTTTTACTATAATGTAGAAATCGGTTACATATAATAAAATAAATGTGGCCTTAGGTTAGGATAGCCCTTTTTAGAATATAATGTCATGGTTTCAATCCTAGTCACAAATGAAAAAAATATTTGTTTGCCACACTAAAGTTAGTTTTTGAATTAGGATTATTGGACATAAACGTATGTGCAAAGCACTACAAATATCTTCTTGCTTACAGTTTGTGCTTGAGTTAGGACTCCAACCCATGAATTATTGAAAGTGCAGTTCATAGCACTGAACATTCAAAAACTAGCTCTATATTTATCAGCAGAATATTGGATTGCTGTATTGCATGCACTTCTGTCTTGGTGATTACTTGTATGTTTTCGGTTCTGTCATGTGAATAAATACTGCTTTCTAAAAAATGTCTCCCAGGAATTTACAATTTACCTTTCTTTAATTCAGTAAGCTGAATTAAAGAAAGGTAAATTGTAAATTTAATGAAGTATGATTGAATATATACGACGAAAAACCGAATCTCTTGATTCTCTTACAAAATGCAAGTTCTTAACTTAATTATCATTTTCTATGTCATCATGGGATCATTATTATAATAACACTTAATACTGCCTTAAGATTATGAGAACCGATATGCATTTAACCTTTCTTTCTGTTTGATCTAATAATTTGCATGTAATAAAGTTGTGCAATTTAGTATTAAGAAATAGTAATTTTAAAAATATTTTGCGTTATAATTTGATAGTGTGTATTTTTAGGTTCTTCTGTAAATCTCAAGTTAAGATGACTTTCCTTTTTCATTGTAATTCAATCATATTTTTATTTAGTTATATTTTCTTGAAACAGAAGTAAATAAATACCTATGCAGAATCAATCAAATTAGTTTTTTTAATAATATGCATTTACTTTAAATAAACTAAAATTTGATAAAAGTACACAATAATTTTAATTATCTTCCATTTCCTAGTTGATTCACTCAACAAAACTATTATTTATTTCATATTGGTTTATGAAATTTCATAGGACTATGTGTGTATTAGTTGCATCTTGCCAAATTACTCAAATTTTCTTATATACTGTTATCACCGTTCGAAATGATTTCTGAGCTTTCATGTAACAATAGTACCCTATTTTAGATATAATAAAAAATAAAGTGATTTTTATTTACTTATTCATTGTAAATTAGTTTTTTAAGCAAGCAACGAGTTAATGAAACTGTAACTGTTTTAGATTTTCCATTCACATAGTAGATGGTTTTTTTCCTGGAAAATCAATAACTAAACTTCAGAAAAAAAATTTTCCAAGAAAATTTCAATATCTTTAAAATAATATTTTAAGAAAATAAGATAAATTTATGTTGAAACTATCACATCCGGCATCATCATATGCAAAATACAACAGGTAAGAAATGAAATCTTAAAAAGATCTTGTTGAATAAAATTGCTTAGATTAGTAAAATAGTCTTTTTAAAGGTCACGCAAAAGCATAATTTTTAATTTGTGTGTCGTTAAATATACTGATTTTATACCAAATAAGATTCATATGTTCCTTAAGTTTACCCAAAAGTATTATATGTTTTTGTAAATCATACTTATTTATTATCATAATACTTCATATTATATCATATTATATGTTCCTAAATCATGTAAAATAAAAGCAAAATGATTTTGATATTTCTTTTTCAAATACTATAATAAATCATCATAAAATAACAATTGAAGCTTTAGATAACAATCAGAAAGTTTCAGAAACATTTTGAAGAAATATGACATAAAAATATTTTGAAACAACTTAATGCATGAGCTCAGAAATAACAGATTGTTTCAGATGATAAATTTGGACTGATTATGAAATTATGATTATTAAATCATAAATAAGTTGTTTCTTATTATAATTGCGGCTTTAAAATTAGATATTATTTTGAGTGATATCATTCTATTGGGAATAATAAGAGTAGAAAATAAAATCATTAACTTCTTTGGTTTTTAAAGAACTAGGAGGAAAAGCAATACTTGGAGGAGTCCTATTTCTTTCCGAAAAGAAATGATTTATAAAAATAATATTCAAAAATATAGGAATAGAAGAGTATGAGAAGTTTGACATATTTTAATGTTGCTTAATTCATGAAACATTAACATTATAAGCAAATTTGTAAAATTTATGAGCAAATTAACTTAAACGATTTCATAAATGATTTTCTTTTCCCAATCAAATACTTTTTCTTTTATAAATATTATCTGCACTTATTAGAAAAACCGTACACAAGTTCCTTTTCTGTTTTGAATATCACTTTTTATCGTCTGCATATATTTTATCCTTTTGTTTTTTGGCAACGATTAGAATGTTTACTTTTAATATGTATGCTTATTGTCTTAATTAGAACTTTCTGTGTCTAAGCTAAACGCTCTCTGAAAAAACTTAATCTTATGATATATGCCTACGAATATATAGCTCCCAAATAGTTTTTGTCATAACCAATCTTATTGGAGATTTAAACGAACAAAAGAAAGTAACAACGAATGGAATAAAAGTAAATATGCCTCTAACTTTTCGCACATGTCTTTTATCACGAAAATTCGCCGCATTTATATTTGTTCTCACCTTGAAGAAGTGTGGCGCTAGTTAGGGTTAAAACTAAATCTTTTCCGACAAATGCGAAATTAAATAAATTCAGACTTTCTTCAATGGATAAATGCGCTTGTGGAGAAAGAGAAACTATGGATCACACATAATGCTATCTTGTCCTCGATATGATCAAGCAAGAAATTCTTTAAGAGAAAAATTTGGTATCGGAGCTCTTTCCTTCTCTTGGATCTTAGATTTGTCAACGAGTCCTAAAGAGAAAATTGGCGCAACAATTTCTTTTTTGAAACAAATTAATAGGCTCTAATTTTTTTCTCGTCTTTGTTTTTCCAGACGGCCTAATTTCCCCTTCATTTGTCAGTCAAACGCCTTGTTTATCTTCATTGTTTAGGATTCATCGTTTTGATTTTCTATCCATTTTTCAAAATAATCAATCCATCAATTTTGCTTAGGTTTCAAATAAAAACTCAATCTTACTCAATGCGAGCTATAAGCCTATGAGCATAAAGCTCCAAAATAGTTTTTTGTCGTAACTTATTGTCTTAATTGATTGGATATGGAGAGGAGTAGAAACATGGTGGAAGAAGCATTCACTTTAATTTGGTTCATTGAAAAGATTAAATAAAAATATTAAATATATAGAAATAACTAAGATTTTGGAATAGAGGGAAATGTTCGCGAAGATGTACTTTACAACAGACGTATTAAGAAGTATATATGATAATGAATTTCCTAATCGCATCATTTCTCCGATAAAGCTTACGTTCATTTTTTCAATCATAATAAAACACCCGAATGCCTGTTTATGAGGATCTGAAAATACTTATGAATAATTTTACGTACAAAGGAGTCTCTCAAAGCAGCATTAAAACCATTAACTACTTGTATTTATTCAATAATATGGTGATTTCTCTTATTTCGTGGTAATCGTTCGTAATTTGTTATGATTTACTCCCATTATCCCGTATTCTATTGTTGTGATTCATTCCGACAGTAGTTCCATGAGACTTTAGTCTTCATTATCAAAGAAGGATACAGTTTCTCTTTAAAAGAAGATCAAAAGCACCAAAAATAGAAGGTTAACTTCGCTCCAGAAAGTGGAATCGTAATTTAGGGACTGTGACCAAACAGGAGACTTTCAAACTTGACATATCTAATCGTTCGTGGTAAGACCAGTTATTCCGAATTCCTTGCATGGTGGATCACGTGTTATCAATCAGCTGGGCTGTTTTCTTTGGGCATTATAATGTGGTGTCAAAAAATATTTTAATTACTTGGGTTCAATTTTTCAAGTAGTAAAAACTTTTTGATTCTCTGTGGAATGTCTTATACTTGATCCTAGGTCTTTTTGAGTAGTGAGAGAGTTATGGTTCTGTTTTGTAGCATATTAGATTGTCAGAAATCGTGATTACACGTTTTCTGGAATTTTTCCTTTGTGATACTTGAATACAGCCCACTATCTAAAGCTCGAAGGAGGCAACATATAAGAAAAAATACCTAGCAACCGTTATCAGGTGTTAGGAGTAGTCCAGGGGCCGTGGTAGCCTAGTGGTTAGGGTATCGGCCTTCCCTCCGGAAGGGTGGGGTTTGATACCCAATGCCTCTAAAGACCCACCGAGTACATGCGATATACGTGCTCGTTAAATCTGTGGAATCGAAAGTCCTGTGGACGGTCGTTGAGCAGTTTCCATGGGTGCAATGGTCTGGAGAAATTTCTTCTCCCTTCAGATCAATGCCAAAATTGAAGGAGTAGATATTCTGGTGCTGCCATCTACCGGAGGATTTGAAGAGCAAAAGTCGTACTTTCACCTTCATGATGCTCTGATTAAACGAAAGATGCCCTCAATTGACTTAAATTCGCATAGCCAAGGCATAGTTAGCTTGGCTTGTCCAAGTGTCATTAGTAACAACAACAAAAACAACAGGAGTAGTCTGTTGTAAAAGAAACTTCATTCCTTAACTTAACACAACTCTGTGAATCGCATTTATTAAAACAGTTATACGCGTGTAATATGAAGTCTCCTCAATTGTTTATTTGATTTTCGTTTACTACTTTTAATTTTCTATTGCAGGATCAAGCAGTTTCTTTAGCCTTACAGTAGCATGTTTCCTGAAGTTTTTCTAGATGGTGGCTTCTGATTTTTATGAGTTAAATGCTTCAGAGCCTGTTTTAAAATATGTCATAACAACATCTTGGTATTCTTATTTTGGTGTTTATTGGAAGTATGTTACTTTTCTGATAAGCCATGCTTTGGTGAAAGAGCCCAAAAAAAGACAGAAAGTAGGATTTCATAAGGATAATCCACACTGTTCTCCAGAATTATGTGCAACCTTCTCTTAGAAAGAGAGCACATAATCCATAAGAAAATAAACTTTCGATAAAAAGTCATGAATATAACTTACATATTCTTGAAAGAATACTCAAGAATCTACGATTTATGGTTCTTCGAAAACTAGCGAAACACAAGCATAGTTGACACAAACATAAATTTCCAAAAGACAAAATAATATGTTAAATTAAACTGTCAGCTGAATAGTTAACGTTCTGTCCTACTTTTTAATAGTTTATGGGTTGAAATCCCATCTCACAGCAGGGAGTTTGGAATTCATCTTAAATAAATAGTCCCAATCCAGTTTTCATGTGAAAAAATGTCCTCTGTGGCAAATACATCGAATAGCTATACATAAAATATGATTCCTTCTTCATCTAAATCATATTGGCAAAAATTGCAAAAAACATATCCCAATAGTCAAAACAATTTCCTGTCTTTTGTTTAGTTTCTTCGCTTCAAAGCGTGACTGCTCTAATATACTTTAATTTCTGTCTAGAATTACTTCTATACCGCTTCGTGGAACATATATTTTGAATAATTTATATAGTGCTGTGTCTCTTTATGATATGCTAAAGTTTATGATCATCAATGTAAGAATAAAAGTTTTATTGGATTTATACTATGTAGAATGAATAGTAACTATAAAATAATCATAAATTTACCTTAAGTGCTCTGTAAAGTTTACGGGCGAAATAAGCTGGGGTATTTTCAACACATCGGACTGAAACAATAGAAAATGCGATAAAGAATTTAAAAGCAAACACATGTAAAGAAACAGATATAGTATTACTACAATAGAAACATAATTGAAACATCTAACTAGAATAGCCTATAATCATCATGGATTTATATCTAGCTTTATTATTACAAGTTTCAATAAACGCGTACAAATCAAAATTTTCTTAATTTGTGAACTACTATTCATTTTCATTCTTTAAATCACGTCATTAAATTTCCCGCCATTTTGTTATGAATCATGTAATGAATCCCATTTCAAATGATGATTTGTATGCAATGCCTTTAAACACATTTACGGAAAATAGTTTATTGGGAATTATACAATAAATATTGAAATAAATCTTAAAATACTTTTTTGATTAGATAAAAAAAATTGTGTATAAATAATTGATAAAAAAATATTCAAAATCGATATTTTGTGATAAAGAAATAAATGAAATTCGATTTAATTATATCTATATTATATATAATCTTCACCTGACCATATCCTCGACTGCCTTAACTTATATAGTCATCGAATTAGCCAACGTAGGCAAAAATTAATCGTAGAATAACCAATCAAACATTCTATGCATTGCCGGATAAAAATATCAATAATCAGACAATTTTCACAAAAATATTTATATGTTTGTTAAGAGCATTTACTAACTATTATTTTTAAAAGACAGCTATTATTAGAGCTATTATTTTTTAAAGACATTCAATTAATCAATATATTAGTTTTGATGTTTATCTGCTTTCGAGTTTGCTTAATAAATTATAAGTGTTTTATAAAAAAAAACCTTAACTACAACCACATTGGATCCGTGTATGTAAAATAATAAATAAAAAAATTTATGTTTCAATTTTACACGATTCGTACGCATATTCATTTTTACTCAAATATTAAAATTAATTGCTGTTTAAATTTGGTCGTTGCATACGCTTCTCACATTGATTTCACGATATTTTTATCTATTATATAGAAATTTTAAGTTTGTTAAAATAAACTTGTGTGAATTGAAATATGGGCCATCCACTCTGTCTAGTGGTCAGCGTGCCTGACTGCGGATAGGGAGGTCCTGGGTTTGAATACCGGTTCAGGCATGTACGAGGCTTGTCCGGAAAATACGTATAAAAGTTAAATAATGACTTTATTTTACAATTATTCAGGTATTACAATATGGTCTCCTTCAAAGTACTCACCCTGAGATGAGATACACTTCTGCCAACGCCATTTCCACTGTTGATAACATTGCTGAAAGTCTTCAGTTGTGATGTTGTTTAGTTGCCGTGTCGTTTCTGCCTTGATGCCTTCCACATCTCCCAAGTGCCGCCCCCGAAGCACCATTTTGCACTTCGGGAACAAGAAGTCACAAGGGGATAAATCGTGTGAATAAGGCGGGTGCTCTGTCATGATCATTGGGATTCTGGCCAAAAACTCCCGCACAACGTGTGACGTGTGAGAAGGCGTATTATCGTGATGAAGGATCCACCTGCTCCCCTTTGGCCATTCGCATGGCCATTCTTGCCCAGCTTTGCAAGAAACTTGATGTTGATGCGCGTTCTTCAATCAGAGAGAACTTCATGCTGACGGCAGGTGACAAAAGGTAACTTTCAACAAGCAGCCGCACACTTCTATTTACACGCAGAGCGGTCTTACTCGAACTGAGCGATGATGGGAGTGGTTAAAACAGTAGTGCCACCTGGCGGAGACTGCAAACTGTAAAATAAAGTTATTATTCGACTTTTATACGCATTTTCCTGACAAACCTCGTATGTTATTTCTCTCTCTCCCTTTCTTCTGTCTTTCGCCTTACGGTTCAGATGGAAAAGTGGAGCAACGCACCCCATATTCCCAGCCTAGCTGGCTCAAGACAAAAACAACAATTGAAATACGAAACTACGCATATGATGTACAAATCAGAAATTGCTCGATATTTGAATCTAATATTCAATCGAGATCTACAGCAAATTTACGTAAATGCAAAAGAATTAAGAAATTTAATAATTATATATTCTTAGCAGTAATTACATTACTTCCTGATGTCAGATTTTCATCATTTTTTTCGGTTATTATTTCATATAATTATTATAATATTTAAAGATTTTTTATTATAACACACTTTGGCTAAAATTATGAAATAATTGGAAGCTAATATTGTGAATTTAAATTGTAAACAAGTTAATAATGCAAGGATAAGGTAAGGAGAAATCAACGAACCAATAGTAAGAAGAGCTTTCTTCAAGTAGCCTGACGTTTCAGCTTCTATGGCTTCGGAGAGGGTGCGGCCAGTGATGTCTTCATACTCTTGGAAGACAAATCTCAGGTGCTCGTAACTTTCGAATGCAAAAAGAGAATTAAAAGCTGCTTCATCCGTTTCCCACTCGGCCTCCCCCGCTTCAAACAATGCCTGTCAAAAACAGAATCAGTCAGAAAACTCGTTATTGTGACCTATTACAGAATATTTACTAGAATAATGTAGTTGTACAAACTTCTGCATCATTTCGAACTTTATCTAATGCCACTACTCCTTCATTTCTTTCAGCCTGTAAAAGAAAGCATAATTTGAGGTCATTTACAACAATCACTTCATGAAACGCTTATAAAACAATACAAAAATTCGAAATTACGTAAAACTGAGAACGAATACAGATATTTTGTGGCATGCAGTCTATACACTGGATTACCATTTAAATAATGTAAAATAAACATGTATTTTTATTTCATTGGAACGCATTTTTGTCTTCATGGTTATCGTTGACTGCATGCAATGTTGAAAAGTTATGCAAGAATCTAATACAATTCCTGATAAATAACAGTGTCCAGTTCTATGAGATTTGGAACAACGGTCACAAACCATATAAGCCCTCGCAGATACTATATTGTTTCTAAATTTTACAGTGTTCTACCAATCGAAAGAATCCATAACCTTTTTACAAAAATGTCTTACATTTTTATCGTCTGTAAACTTAGTAAATATTAAATCAATTTAAATAAAACTGTATATATTGAAAGAAACAGAGATTCAATTGTACATATGAAAGCATTGAAGTGTTGTTAGTAATAATGTATGTTCCTCTTTATCTGCATTACAGCTCAGAGTGAGAATAAATCTGCTATACTATGTCTCTCCAGTCAATAACAAATATTTTTATCAGCCTTGTTATCTTTAATGAAAAGGATAGAACTTTTTTTTTGTCTTCCACAATTTTTTTAATGTGGGAAAATTAGATAGTCATTGCCATTCGAATACAGTGAGTTGTCCAAGTATTGAATCACGAGTACAGCTAGTTATCAATCAGTGTGAGTTGATTTCCCATACTTATTTTTAAAATAATCCCATACAGGAAGAGAAATCTCATATAAATATATAGAATTGAACATTGCCATTCACCTTCAAACAAACCCGTCTCAAAACTGTTAGGTACCAAATGCTAAATATTTTCAGGGCTTGAAATAAGTGATTTTATAGATAAACCATTTTGAAAATCTGTCAGTTCTATCTCCACTGAGGTATTATCTTTTAAAAATATCAAAGTGTTCCACAGCATAAAAGTTGTCGTCAGCGTTAATTTAGTAGAGGATTCAGAATAAATCAACTTGGAGTGTAGTGAACTTGTGGCGATCTTCCAAAAGTGTCCTCTCATGCTACTAGTAGTTCACCAAATCATGATCTGTCCGCAACAGATTTAAACGATTGTGGTAATTTAGCTGTTTAATTTAAATATACTCAGTTAATTTAGGGTTTGGTAACTGAATCAACAAAATGAGTTTACCCTCTTATTTACTGCATTATTCTTGCATATACACGAAAGGGTATATTGTATCATGGGAATGGTTATTTTTATTTAAATAAGTCAATAATATATCAAGAACAATTCAATTTGAAGGACTCGTTTATTTGTTTATTTTTGCATTATTCAATACAAAGTAATAGACCCAAAGAATCGCAGCAATCGTTTCTTGCATCATTGTTTTCAATTCATCGTTTCATGCATGTTATTTTTAATAAATTAGATACCCCTGGTGTTTTTTGTGTGCAAAGTGCTTATACTGTATAGTAATACTGGATTACATAAAGCACCATTTTGTAAGATTTTTGATAATGAAAACTCTTTATTTTAGAAAGTCACTCTTGTATGACTTGAAAAATTGGAGTATATAAATCTCTAAGTAGAAACTGGATTAGATAACAGCAAAAAAATTAGTTAAATGTGAAGCATTACTTATTACCGATCAGGTAAATTAAATGATTAATTGATAACCAGGAAATTATTGTTTTAACGTCAAGAATGACAAAGAGACTCGTATCCGGGCACCAAAGTAAAACATTATTGGATGCTGGAATTATATGTGAAATAGTGTTCATTTTCACCTGTACCGTCTATAGGCTACGACTACAGAATAATGATAATTCAAATTTAATTTATATCCAGTCACATACCATCATTATGAAAACATCTACGTGCTCATTAAATCTGTGGAATAGAAAATGCCGTGGTCGGTCATTAAGCAATTATCTTGAGTGCAATGGGTCTGGAGAAAATTTCCTCCCCCTTCAGATCGATGTCAAAATTGAGGGAGTGGATCCTCTGATGGTGTCATCTAATGGAGGATTTAAAAAAAGAGCAAAGATGTACTTTCACCTTCGTGGTGCTCCGATTAAAATGAAAGACGCTCCTTATTGATTTAAATTCGCATTGCCAAGGCATAGCGAGCTTGGCTTGCTCAAGTGTCATTAGTAACAACATGAAAACATCTAAATATCCATGACGTTTAGTATAGAAAGTAAAAGAATGACCTAACGCATCGCGGTTGCATACTGTACCATATAGCTGTTGGCTAGGATACTTTCATGGTTAATGACTATGAGAATAGGACTCGTCAATAAATCTTGTTTCATAACAACAAGGCATTTGATGCTTCTGATTCTTAACCTGTTAAAATATCTGGATGTTTTAGTAACTCATCATTCTTTTACATATTTAAATATGTAATCTTGCTGTGTCCAAGAAGAAAACCATATTTTTCGTAGTGGAAAGTTCAGATTTTGAATCATTCTAAAGATGTAAAAATGGTTGTTAAGTTTCCGCTTTATCCATAAGCCTCAACCACAATGAAATCTGGGGGGGTTTTCCTGGATTCTTCCCTTGTGAGACGGGAGTTCAATTCACTATATGTGGAAAATATCATGTCTTGCCTATTTAAAGACAATACTGATAACTATTTAAATACATCACATGATATTCAATTGTTAGACTGTTCGTTATACATTGTGTCATTAAGTACAGAAGGACTCAAATTATCCAAACTTCAATTATCCGAATCGCTTTCAGCATTTCAGAAAAATAAATTGGACTGAAAAAGGAAAACAGTTCAAGGAAAGGTATGAGAAGGGAGAAGATGAGAATGAGACTTGTCACTTGAGGAATTTAAAAAGTACTCTTGAAAAATCCTGGATTTTTAGAATTTAATGCTGAAGATATAGGAGAATGGATTATGAGTGAGAACCTCTAGACTTCAAATTGTAAATGATGGTAAACTTATTTAAAATGTTTCAATAAAGAAAATGACCTTTATTTCTAAGATAAGCAGATACGGAATCATCAGTTAGTGAAGCATTTGCCGATTCTGAAACTGCTTTGAAGTGGAGGGAGCGTCAGCCCAAGTACAATCACATGCAAATTACCTCTGTCGAGCGGATACGCGACTTGGCTGACTGAAAATGATGAAGACAGTGAAACACATTTCTCTGACCGAGATGTTCAGCAAGCAATGATTTTCATTCACAGCACTGTACTTGCATACTGTATTCATTTGCAGCACTCATAGGTGCCTTAACATGTAAAATTGTTGCCTTTTCATTAAATTCTTTTTCTTTCAAATTATGTAGTTTTCCTCCCGTTTTCAAAGCACAACATTTAATTAAAATAGACCTTTTCTTTTCGAAAAAATCCAGTTATCTGAATTATTGGTTATCCGAATGAGGTCTAGTCACAGTTGATTCTGAGGAGTTCTACTGTAATTATGCAATTTACTACTATTATATTTAACTTTTTAACGTTTCAAATTTAAAAATTATTAAAAATAATCACAAAAATAAAGCTATAATTATTATTAATTTACAGATGGTACGTGTACATAGTACCGTATCGTATGATAAAACATTTTAAGAAATCAATTGGAGACTGCTTGTCGTCCTCAGAGCTGACCTCTAGAGTTAGGATGGCTATCAATGCTACTTTTAGGGATACCATTCCTACCCACGAATGGTACACATGCAAACATTCTGGTTCCGCACTAGTGGGTAAACACAAGAGATGCAGCCAAACGGCTCTGACAAGACTACGAAGTGGCCACCTGCTTGCTCAGAGACACGTCTCTGGTACCAAGGTCTACCCTCTCTGTCCCAAATGTCGAGTGGTTCAGGCCTCCCCATCTCATATTTTTCAGTGCATTGGGTGTGAGAGAGGAGGCATGGAATTGAGACAGGAGGTGTTGCTTGAGAAACTGACTATTTTTGGATTCATGGGGCTGGTGTGATGGTACTGTCACGCCAGTTGGGGATAAGCAACAGCAACAACAAGAAATAAATATTTTATGATAAAAGTATCCTTATAAAAAAGAAATAAAGAGCCTAAGAAATATAAGCACAATTTTTGACCTGCATTTATACACTTTCATTGTGATTAATTTTTACATGCACTCTTCATTATAAATCCTAAAGGCTGTAATTTATTTTTATAGAAATTTAAATTCTGAGTTGAGAGGAATGAGGAATAAATGGTATCTATGCAAAACAAATTTTATCCGTCAGTCAATACTTTCAAATAAACAGAAAAGATAACTCTTGAATTACTCTCGAATTAGAGAATTATCTGCTTGATTAATTAATGGTTACGGCTCAAATCAATGAACAAAAATGATTACTTCCTCTTCTTTTCTGTCTTCCTCTAAAATAAAACTCTTTTATGCAACCATCTGTTTTCAAAAGCAGTGTAGTAACTGCGGTTGACTTAAAAATGCATAAAATTCATTACCACTTATATTACCTTTCAAGTCATTATTCATGGATGCTTATTGATAAAATACATAATTATTGCTTAATTTTCCCAAGCTAACTAGAATTTGTCATTTTAAATTAAATCATTCAATATATACATCTTGTATGACGTTCACAGACATCTTGTACCAGATATGATGGTTTAAAAATGTACAGGATGTTCCTCTATTATTCTAGCCGAGCTGGTAGCCGAATGGTTAGCGCTCTTGCCTTCGGTTCAACAGTTCGAGGGTTCGAATTCCACCTCGGGCGTTGATGTTTGTAGTGGTTCGGAATCCATTTTAAGCCGTAGGTCCCGGTTTAATTAGCCCTCGTGTACAAAAAATAACCGTTGAGCGACAAACAAACCAAACCTCTATAATTCTAATGAACATCAATAATTATGTTAGAATGCCATGTTTATTGACAAGATGGAATCACATGTTCTTCAACTTTGCGTCAACTTTTTTTACTTTTTTTGTTACTTTTATTTACTTACTTTTATACAACTTACTTTTATTTACTTACTTTTTTTGATGAAGGTATACGTTTATGAAGGTTTCATAACACGTATAGTTTTGCGTCTTTTTTCTGACAAGAATATACGGTCTTAGAGCTTTTTTCTGACAAGAATATACGGTCTTTGAGCTTTTTTCTAACTGTTGTATATGGCTAAATAATTGATTTTTAATTTTATTTTTTCTAGTTAGGGATATCTAGTTTTGTGACAATCGTTTTTATTTGGATGTTTCTTTTAATAAGGTTCATTTTTATCTGATTATGTTCTGTATGGTTTTGGTGACCATTACTCTTTCTGAATTTTTCCCCGTAAAAGCAAATGTATTTTATTTTCGACATTTCTTTCATTCATTGATGCCCAGTTTTGTGAAATTTGTTTCTTAACATAATTTATTTTGCGATATTCTTTTCATTGCGGTTTCTGACATTCATTTCTTTATTACACGACCAATTTCTGATTAGAAACTACACGGTTTAAGGCCTCTTTCACACTGGACGACT
Source organism: Latrodectus hesperus (assembly GCA_037975125.1). Taxonomy (NCBI): domain Eukaryota; kingdom Metazoa; phylum Arthropoda; class Arachnida; order Araneae; family Theridiidae; genus Latrodectus; species Latrodectus hesperus. The sequence continues at coordinate 32,764,760 of CM075853.1, forward strand.
TCTATCGTACGGTTAAAAGCCGTCCAATATTTTATTATGAGAAGTTATTAAAAAAGACACAATAAAGACTGCTCTTTTTCACAATGAACGGGAAACGATATTGTCTATTGTGTGGTTTTTTAATAACTTCTCACGATAAAATATTGGACGACTTTTTACCGTACGATAAATATTGTCTAGTGTGAAAGAGGCCTTAGAATTATTTATTTTTCTGAATTTGAAAACAAATATATTTGAATCCATTTCTATGGTCACTACTTTGTAAGATAACCTTTTATGTTACATTCATTTCTGATAGTGAGAATATCATATTTTGTGACATTCTTTTATTTATTAAGATATATCTATAGTTTTGGGATATTTACATTTTAGGGCTACAGTTTAAACTTTAGTGGCATTCACTTTTCCTCATTGAAGACTCGCTTTTGTTGTACTTATAATTATCAATACTCTCTCTCTCTCTTCGTACATAATTTATCAGAAAGATTTCCATTAAAGTTCTCCATTACCTTGCAAATCAGGAGCAGCATGTGCTTGAATTTACTCTGACAATCATTCTGAATAGATTCTTCCAACGATTTTCCAAACTCTGAAAACATATATATATATATATATATATATATATATATATATATATATATATATATATATATATATATATATATATATATATATTCTAAGTATAATTCATAAATATATAGAGAATTTCATAAGCTTTCTAATATAATTCAGGTATGTACTAAACTGAATAATGAATTAAAAATTAACTTTGTCTTTCAATTCTTTTAGATTTCAACTAATTCTAGAACATCTTGTCTTTTACAATGTAAGATCTGTATGTAATGATTATAATTAACTCGTGATTTTATTGTTAATATTTATGTCATACGTTGTAAAAAAAGTGACGCATTATTTTTCAATTATTTTTAATTACTACTTATACCGAATAATATGTGGTTGCTCTATTTGTGTTAAAATATAACAAGTAAAAATTATATCTTCTGCAAGGTTATAAAGAACTTTATCACTTTTTCTTCATCAATTGTGTGAATCAACAAAATAAATATCACGTAATACTCTTTCTCAACCACATGTCAATATCATGATGGTTGGGTTTTATGGCGCAAGGTCCAAAAGTGGATATGCTGTGCCAATATCAACATTATAAGTCGTCTTTTATGTGTATATATATATATATATATATATATATATATATATATATATATATATATATATATATATATATATATATATATATATATATATATATATATAAACACTATTTTGATTTAATTTTAAACAATAATGGTTTACATTTATTATATATTTTATTCTTTAATTTAAGCTTTTTTTAAAACGAAGAATGGATATGAGTATGAATGCTATTGATTTTTGTGATTATTCTGCGCTGCCGAGCAATCAATAAATTAATTATTTCTAAGTATATTATTGTTCTTCACATCCAATATCTTAAATCAGTTCGTTTTGTTAAGTAAACATGCTTATCCTGAAAAATTGGATGATTAGTGTTTTATTCAGAAGAATTATTTATATTTAGAATAAATTAAGAAATAATTTGTAACATATTTTTAAGAAATCATCTTTAGATTTTAAAAATGTAATTTAATTTTTTAAATACTTTTATGAAGGAAATAAACAAGCTTTATTTTTTTTTATAAAACTATACAATTTTATGAATTTTTTATTTTTGTTATAAAATTGCAAGAAGTATGATTAACAAGTAACATAGTTGTTGGTGTAAATATATATTTATTGGAAATTTAATTGTAGAAAGACACAACAATACAAAAATGTAATTTACAATGTCATTAAAATTAAAATAAACCAATAATTTATAATTTATGAGATTGAAAGACGAGTGTTTGTAAACGAAAATATTTCTCATAAAATCAAATAAGGATCGAAAGAAATATTAAAATAAAGTTGACTGGTTAAGGAAATTATTTTTGCTAAAAATTGTCTTTCTATAAAAATGTAGAATTCAACAGAAAATTAATATTATATAAATTGAAATATACTTAGAAATAAATGGGCTTTTAGGATTTGTTGTATGTTGAATAATTATTTGATTGAAAAAAATTGATTGGAAGAAATTATAATTTTTGTGTTTCATTATTTTTAATGGAAAAGAAAAATACATCCTAAAACATTTTAAATATATTATGCAGTATTCACTGGTACTCATAATAAAAAATTACTTAAAGTAATTTTACAGTTAGAAACATCCGATGACAAATCCGATAAATTGCTCTTAATAACAAAAACATTTTTAAAAAATGTTAATCGAGAAAGTTTTTATCTAAGCATTACTAAAAATTTTAAAACATTTTGAAAAATGATATTAAGGATGCTCTTACTGCATTGATATATCTCTTTGATCTGCTTAATTTGAATGTTTGTGATGGTGCACAAGATTTCCAATAAAAGATCTTCGTCTTTTCCGGGTCCATAGATGGCTCTGCGTAACAGCTTAGCATAATATTCTGGAAGCGGCATCAATAGTAGCTCCACGGTTCTTTTGAAGTTGCCAGTCAGCTTATACAATAAAGTACCTTTCAAGTCCTGACAAAAGATGCATACTTGGATAAAGAATTAAAGATTTTCTTAGCGCGCGCGAAGCACACTATATATTAAGTAATAACATGTATTATTTACCAAGAATGGTAAATAATTTTAATTTTCTGAAATTAAAAAATCTTTTTTGTGAGCAATTTTAAACATATACATGTATATATATATATATATATATATGTATATATATATATATATATATACATATATGTGAAGGAAGAACATTGTCATCTTTAAATTTTATGAATCTGATAAAAGTCTATAACCATTATGTTTAAAAGCAAAATGATTTAGTTATATATATATTATAAAAATTTTGAATGAAACTGTATATTATATATTTGAGATTATCTGACTTCTTTTTTATCTACATAACTATGGTAATATATAAATATTCATTTGAGCTCATACTTTAGCAAAATAAGCATTACAAAGAAAATTTTGAAATCAAAATTGAGTTTTTTCTTTTTACTTTTTATAGAAAAATTTAAGTAAAATCTGCAATCATTAATTATCCATCCAATAAATTTTATGCAAGGAAAACAATTTTGTAATCATAGAGGTTGTGGTTTTCAATGTAAAAGTAATTAAATATTGCCTATGATGTAATTATCTATTGTGTAAGAGTAAAAGGAGAGTGTCATTTGTCTGACAACCGATTATCCTACTATTCAACAACAGCTGGATGTCAGATGGTATGTTTCTGAAGAATGAAAACAAATGCGTGTCAATCAAAAAAACTTTATTCATTTAGTAATATTTGGAAAACTTAAACAACTTCTTAAAAGAAAAAATTAATATTTTTTTTAAAAATATAACTTTTTTATGGTGCTAAATCAAAGTTGCTAAATTGGGCGAAATGTCATAATGAAAAATGCTTAAATGCGTAAAAAATAAAAAGTTATAAAAAGTTAAAAATCATTTATATAATAAAAGAAATATTCAATAAATAGTATCTTGATATTTTTCCTTCTAATAAAATACTTATTTTACATGTAATAAACTTCAATGATTTGATATCTAAATACATTATTTTAAAAGGTTACTTTAAATGAACGCGTTATATGATATAGCGAAATATGTTCAATACATTTTTATTCATTAATAACTTTCGAATTCGATTAAATTTTAAATAATTTAATTCTTCCTTACATCATAAATTTACGAATATAAAGATTCCCTATTTCCCAAAATAGATTAAATTTTCATATTGTTGTATTCACTCTTAAAATATATCAGAATTCTTACATAATGAAATTGTTTTGTTTCTGGTTGAGAAATTTCTTACAGGGAAAATTTCGTTTTATTAAAATTAGTTTTATATGGCTGCTTAATTATAGTTGCATGATATATTCAGATATAAGCTTTTCTGTTAATAATTTAATAATCATTAAACTTTTACTGAAATAGTATCATCGTTTTTTACATGAATCAACTGCTCAAAAGTAAAAACAGTTTTATGAAATAAGATATAAATAATTCTTGTATATATGCCTATATATTCATTTAAGACATATTATTTATTTTATTTTTTGTTCCATCTATGTCTGCATTGAAACATCAATCCAAGGGCAAGACAAGAATTTCAAATTACCCTGTTATAAATTATCTACAAAACTCTAATACATGTTATTTAAATACAGCATAAACAATACAGTTGAGCAAATTTTAAATATTTTGAAAATAGTCAAACTAAAAGAAAAATTTCCAAAAAAAGTATTATTAAGAGATAGAATTCTCACTATATGGCGAGTGTTTTCATTATTATTAAAAGCATAATTACACATTCCAGTAAAAATATCATTATAGAAAATTCATTATAATGTACATTTCGTTATAAAAAAATTCTTCCTAGATTAAGTCACTATAAAGAAATTAACAGTGATGTTTTGATCATAAAAACATTTCATTCTAAATTAAAATATCACTTTACAATGATATTTTTTATTTTTTTATTCCTTTCATTATTTTTTTGTATCACTTGTTGCTAATTTTACTTATAAAGAAATCTCATTAGAGATTAATTGGTTATACACGCACGTTTTATAAGCAAATTTCTTTATTGAGATATCTTTTGTTTCAGGTAATGTTTGAGAATAATCCACTATATTTTGACTATTAAAAAAGACCCTCCCCTTAATTTTTGATTTATAAAATTGGATCTTTTTAATACACAGATTAGATGTCTGTGTATTTACGATCTCGTATCTCAAATTTTAAATACAATTTTATTCTGATAAATTTCAATTATAATTGTTAAGCGTTTTGTTAAACCACATTTTATAGTTGAAAGTGAAGATGATTTGAAAGATCACCTGATCAAACATGGCTCTGTAGGTTTCCATGATCCTTTTCCTCTGCTCATTGGTTCGGTTCCCGAGTATGTGAATGAGCACATCGTCCTTTTTGCCTGTTTGGAAAGGAATTTATTTACTTTTTACATAATTTCTTAAACATATATGCAGAATTAACTGAATTCTTAAAAGAAATTCTCGTATACAAAAATGCCATTGCTTGCAATAATTGTTATCAGAAAACCCAAAACTTTTTGATACATAATTTATGATAAATCCCTTTTAAGACATTTTAATAACTACACATCAGTAAATTAGTATATGGTTATATTAAAGTCGACTTCAGTTAACATGGATAGACAAAATTTTCCGATTTTTGTTTGCGCTCTAATAGGTGTTTACTGCAAAAGATGTGTATTATATGTGATATTATATAACTAAGTAATAAGTAAAATTAATTTTAAAGTAAAATATCACACAATGTCAAGCAGAAAATTTTACAAAATACAAGAAAATAGTTCAAATTAATTTAAAAAATATTTCAAAATAATAAAATTAATGTTTTTATTTTAAACAAACATTATTAGGCAGACTACAAGCAAATGTTTGCTTTTACACATAAATGTCGAGAAAAAATTGTTCAGTATTATTATTATTATTTTTTTTTTTGTGCAGAAATTTTTTTCTCTGATTTGTATTCAAATTTTTTGTGCCATCTGATGTATAGTTACTTCAGTCTTTTAAATCATATAACTAACAGTGAATGTCATATTCTTGAAATTTAGAGGGGGCTGTATCTCTTCGATTATTGTTTCTTTTTCTTTCCTGCAGCAAAACTGTGCTAGTTTGCATTAACCAAGCTAGTTTGCATTTTAATTAAGTTAATTAAAAGGGAAGAAACAAATATGTGCTTAAAATTTTACAATTTTTGTCTTGTGCTACTTTACTATTTTCCTTGAATGATGGTTGAAGTTTAAGTCAAAAAATAGTAATCATGAAAATTCAAGTTAGAATCCATCAAAATTTCCATAGATTCGTTTGTATCATGTGATGCACTATCTCTGATAATTCGAGAATTTATATTCGATGAGTCTTATAATATTGTAAAATATAGCTTTCCGTCATTAGATTGGATTTATTCTCTTCATTTAAAAATGAACTAAAAAATGAATCTTATAAACAGCACTTTTATTAGCGTGAATCAATATTTACTAAAAAGAAACTTTAGCTATCAAAAACTTGTTAGAATGACACATACATGGTTGCACATGGAATATACGCAAAAGTCTAAATAGTTGCGGTTGAAAATGTTTACCAAAATTTCAAAATTAATAAAAGATTTGAACATTTTATGAAAAAGCTTTTCGTAAAACAATTTTATAAGCTTTAAAAACATATTAAAAAATAGTGATCTTCAAAGTGAAAGGTTCTAGGTTTGATCCTAGTCACTGTTAATCAATGAGAAATGGGAGTTTCGTTCCTTCTTTCTATTTGATAGTCTGTTTTGAAAGATTTTTTATTTTTTTCCGTTTGAAACACACGAATTACAAGCCTTACCGGATGGAAAATGCACAACGGGAGATTAAATGCTTTTTATATAACAGCTTTGGATAATTATGCTATCCACTAATAGGTATCAAACATACAAAAAAATGATTTCATTATGTGGAATCAAATTGTTTCTTATCCTAGAAATATTTGGATTAAATGCTTTTTTTTTTACCAAATATATGCAATAAGTTGTGTGTTTGTCCTTTTCTAGAAGCTAGAGAGAGAGAGAGAGTGATTTTAATATTTTTAAGTATATTTTATTAAAAAAGTATTGAAACTTTTTGTGCATAAAAATATCCATCCACAGATGAAACATAATTTTACAATAACACTCTTCATTGGAATAATATTTTTTTAAATCTATTGTTAATTATTAACACAATTGGAATTTTAAAAATTGAAATATTCATCACAACTTTGGAAAAATTCTTATAACTTTTAAAAAAATGCTTCAAATACAATTAAATCTCGTATATTATAGCTAAGGCTTGTTTTATTTATCACATAGATCTACCAGTAGATTTTAGGAAAATGTACCTAATTAATCACAAAATAAAAATTTATGTGGTTTTTCATATTAGAACTATCCTAAAAAGATATAATGATTTAGTTTATGATTATTTTAATCTAAATAAAATGCGTAAAATCATCTTAAATTACACAGTATAAATAAATTAAGTTTAAAAAATACATTATAATCATGTTGTTTTTACTACCAATTACCTATTATCTAATATCTCTATTATATCTCTATTAATAGATATTAGATAATAATCTCTACTATCTATAATATCTATTGTCTTAAGAATCAGAAATTAGAACCAGGAATAAGTTGGAATTAGCACCATATAATAGCTTTCTTATGATACAAATATAATATTTTGCAAATGTTCTATTAGCAATTAAAAAATACTTTAATTTTCGCCATAAAAATAAATTCAGCTCCAACCCCTTTCACGTATGGAATATCTTGAAGAAAGTAATATTGAGAACTGGCAATTATACCATAAAAAGTAATTATTGTATTAAAATTAAAAATTATACTTTGTATTTAATATTTGATTTATATTTCTGGTCTAATTTTGTATTTGATTTTTATTAAATACTTTTTAACTTAATAAAATAAAATTAACAATCATTATGTTGGAAAAACAATTGTTACATTTCGCAAAATGAACTTGTTTTTCAAAAAATTTGAATACAAAAACTTTATTTTAACTTACCTAGAGCGGAAATAGCGTCATTTAATGCAACAGCATCGCTCTCCGAGTCAAAAGGATGGTGGAACTAAAACAGGAAATAAATTTGCCTTAAATTTTACATAAACATCATACTTTTCTGTACAATATCTGACTTATATAAATCATGCTGCTCGTATAGATACTATGTAAATAGCAGATATATCTATATTAAGAGGATGGTATAGTTCGTTTTATTTGGAAAATACAACTTTTCTCCTCGTGCACCGTTGAAATATCAAATAAAATTCAAGGAAATAATAAACTATGATTTATTAATCTTACTAGTAATGCTTAAAGATGAGGTTAATTACTGAGCTGACATATTTCTCTATGCACTTCATGCCAGCATTTAAACTGCGACTAGGCAATATGGTTACACATATCGATGCGAATATCTAACTGGGTTAAAGATTCAAAATTTCAACAGTGAGGGAAAACCAGTCGATTAAATCTCAATACAATATAAATCAACAGTCTTTACAAATTATTAATAACGAATTTACTCAGGTCAAGTTGGCAACAAGTTTGATGCCTAAACCTGGAAAGATCATCTTGAAGAAAGATATTAATAATGTTAGTTGTACATAGTAATAATTAATAATACTTAGCCACTTCTATTTGCAGAAATAATTGGACAGAAACAAATATTAACAATGTTACATTCTATCAGGGTGGACGCTTGAGAATTTTCCAGGTTTCCTCCCTTTCAACACGTGAATAAGGCTAACTATCTATGGAATTTCTTCCCCGAAGGTTAAATGCTTTACACCGGTCTTTGGCTATTTTTTTCTTTTTGCTTTTATGTTTAAAGTTCAGTTTCTCTAAGTATCATGTTTTATTTAGATTAAATAATCTTAATATAATGATTAAAATTTCCTTTGGTGGAGTTTACTTAAATTTCCGTTCATATCAAAATAAAAGAAAAGTATGAAGATTTTAAATATATTTAAACTAAACATTTTTATTTATCTGATAAAACATAACATATAAACAAGTAGAATAAAGTTGAAAATGTAAAAAATGTATAATTGTTTCTGTAATATGTTGTGTTGAAGTGGCTCTACTTTAGATAAATGTAAATGATACTTACTATTACAGTAGCCATGGCGTTCTAATTTGAAATCTGAAAAATATATAAATTTATTGCATTTCGAATTGTATACACATGAGTTAAAGCGAAACTTTTCACAAGATGTATGGTAAAATGTAAAGTTAAAAGTATTTTGGAAGAAAAAATGAATGGAAACAATCTTAAGAAAAAATTATGAAGTATATAAGCATAAGAATACAAAGATTGTAAGAAATGTAAAGAATGTATTGTACATATAAAAGAAAAGATTAAAAATAAATAAATATTACAATATTTTCTTAAACAAATTAAATTGTTCATTTAATTTGTATGAAATTTGAACATACGTGACTGTAATTTTAGATGAATATTTTTTCATATTTTGTAAATAACTCAATGCTTTTTTATAAATACTTCATATTTATTATGTGAAAAAATTAATTGATTAAAAATCCAAACATCTATGTGAGAATGGTGTAATTTGTTGGAAATAAACAGAGAATCACACAAAAAATGCTATTCATCTTAAAATTATTTTAATATGAATTTCTTATGTAATAAGGGTGTATATCCAATTAAAGGCTATTTTATATTTACTATATTTTATATATTATATTATTATGCATTATGTAAAATACATAATTTTGCTTATTGTAAAAGCAAAACAAATACTAAAATTTGTAAACAGAAGAAATTAATTGTGGTTTAGAAGAAGCAATATTTTTTACATAAATGCTATCTTGATTACAAAATTAAGAAGAATACAGGGAATTCTCTGATAAATTTTTATTGTGAAAACGTTGCTTATATTCATGAAATAATAAAATCAGTAGATGCAAATTCAGTAATAATTATTTTTAAGGAATCAAAATTTAAATCTGAGTGATTGTGAATTCTCTTTAACATTGCATATAAATATTTTATTTTATGTAATTTAGTATCACCTCTGTTTGTTTTGCCTTTCATTCAACTTGAATTCACCTTCTCATTTAAATTTTTATGCTCGTTTTGTTTCTTTGCCCATCAGATGGAAAATAAAAATAATTCCCTGCTAATACACTGGACGAATAATATCTTTATACATTCTCTTCATGCATAGATAAACTTTATTTCGATGGTATTTACAGTACATGATTTTATTTTAGAAGTCAAACTTTTTATCAACAGAGTGTAAACCAACAGTGTACTGACATCATAAACTTATTAACATTTAAAAAGAAATAATTTGTAACCAAGAAAATTCTTCACAATATCTTAAATACTAGAATATAAAAGTAGTTATAATAATGTATAATTGTAAAAGCATGTATACTTTTTAGAGGTATTACGAAAATTAAAATTATATACATCAATTTTCGAACAAATCATTTACTCAAAAATGGATATTTGCCATAAAATAAGCATTATTCATTTGTTCCAAAATGAATATTTATCAAAAAGGGAACAAGTCTTAGTAATAAATTAGTTCAAAAACTTATTCAATTCATGAAATTGATATTATGTAATTAATTCATTTAGTAAAATTGAATTAGATTAGAAAATGTTTTACAAAGATACTTTTGTGTTCTAGAAAGTAAACTTTCACTGGCATAATTTAAATATACTCTCTGCAGCTAAGTATTATATAATATAATTGATAAATATATAATTTTTTTCTTAAGAGCAATATATTACTTTTCTCATTTATTCAGAATAATTGTTTATGAATAAATAAAAAAACAATAATATTTTATTCGTAACGAAAACAATATAAATTATTTTATGTGATACATGCACTCGAATAATATTTTACAGATAAAATCGGATCCAATAGAGGCTTTTCACATTATTCTATTAAATAAATTTGTTATTTAGTATTTTGATATTGATAAATAAAGTTGATATTTAGTATTTTTTTCACCTTCCTATCATATCAAAAATGAAAATAATTTTTGGTTTAAAATTCAGGTTTACAGTGAAAAATCATATTATGTGATATTAGAATACGTTAAATTTAATACTTCTCTTTTAATATTTTTGCTATAGTTTGGCCTAACAAATTGACTCTATTTTTTCACATGCCGTTTATTATGAATAGCTAAATGATTCTTAATTAAATAGTTTTATTAAAAGATTTTATTGCAAGTCAAGGAAAAAGAATAAATAGTTTCAATTATTAAATATTAAATTTATTTAATTTCAATCTGTTTCGTACATGATGCGATAAATCAACATTACAACAAAGTTTCCGTGTCATTATTGAGTAACTATTGGAATTCATATACTGAATAAAAAATCGCACAAAATAAAACATACATTAACAGTTCGCGCATAACATGTATTATAGGAAAAGGTCCACACAAAATGTTTTCGATTATCTGCTAATTACTTTAATTTCCAGATTTATATATGCATAAAATTTTAATAATAAATTAAAATTACAGAGAGAAATATAACTTTAAATTATTCCCATTAATTATAACTGTTAAGAAATAAGGTTTTTTGTCAATACAAAAATTAAGTCTAGAACATTTAATATTATAATTTCTAGAAGTCCAAAATTATTTTAATACAGAAACCCCGTAATAACATTACTTTACTTCGTAATGTATGAAAGAGGGCATATTTAAAGAGCTTTCTAAGTGAATTGGAGTTTGGTACTTTAAAACGAAACAATGGTGTACTTACAAAAAGCAATTCCAGTCTTTTCAAATGTAATGACACCTGTGACACTTTGGAAAATTGTTGGAAACTATTCTGTGAAATCGGGAACCTGTGGGCTTAGAGAGCGAAAAGAGGAAAACAGCTCGAAACTCCGACATCACTGGAATTAATAGAAAATCTCATTAGAAAAAAATATGACAATGAAAATTGAGTGCAGAGCGAAATTCCATCAATCACGCAAAGTGCCATGGTTTCATTGGTTCTTCTTTGGCTTGAGTTAAAAGCTCGCCCAATGATGATTTACCTTTAAGAGCCACTCCCTTACGAATTTTTACTACATTGAAAAATACTCTTCATTATTTAAGAAATGAATATCTGTTATTTTTTATATCTGTTATTTTTGGTCTCATGTGTTTGGATAGTTTGTTTAATTCGATGGAGTTAAAGATATTTTATTCTGGATCATCATTACGTTTTTAATAAACGAGTAGAAGTTATTATTACTGCTACTATTTTCATGCTTTCTTTGTAATTTAAAATGTCAGCTATTAAATTTAACCGAAGTAATTCCATTTTAGATATTAAAGGGTGAATTACTTACTGTTAATTGGGGAGTTTGGAATAATCTTTTGAAAAGCAATTAATAAGTCAGTGAAGAATGTATACTATATATAAATAAATAATGATATATCGATACGATGCAATGATAAATTCTTGCAATTGTCTAGGAACGCTTCCTCTGATTAAAAAAAGACCTAGGTTAGATTATAGAATGATCTAGGTCCTTTCTTTGTTGAACAATGAAAGATGGTTGTTGCATTTCAGCTTTTTGAATGTACATTTGTCGTGATGAATGCTCGTGATTTTTCTGTCCCCGTGAATTATATGTGAATTCTGAAGAGTTACCCCTTCAGATACGTGACACACTGCATAATTCATGCTAAAATTCCATAAACGTATTTTCTAAAAAAATTATAAAATACCAAGGAAGTTGGTATATTTTTGATAGATTCATATTTATTATTTGGTCAAACATGTTATAGGATACTTGGAATCATTTTTAAGAGCTTTTTATGAGCTTTGAGGAGAGCTTCAACATGAAATAGAACAGTTTTCATATTTTACACCACTCAAATTAAATATGCTTGAATAAAATTAAACTTTTTCAAGCATATTTAACATGATGTTTTTGAAAGAATCTTTGCGTATAAAAATGTACATTAGCAGAATACTTCAAACTGTTCCTCTGTTGGCCACATATTTTTTCTGTCAAATGATCTTTTTGAATCAGATATCTTTAAAAAGATTATAATTAAAGCAATGTTACAACAATCTATAGCTAAATGGTCGCTTCTCTGATTTTTAGCTCAAAACTTCAAAGATTTGGATCCCAATTTGATCACGGATGCTGGAAGTGATATGGAGCTCGCTTTAACAGCAATTTTCATACTCAACATTTCGGTTGAATAATCCCTTGTGTGCAAGAAGAGGCCGCAAAAAGACAAAAATAAAATATCTGTAGCACAGAGATATCATTCCCTATTTAGAAAAGTTATGTCGTTTGCATTCCTAAGTAGTTCCATTAAATAAAAATTCAAGAATTATGTCTTTTGCATTCTTAAGTAGTTCCATTAAATAAAAATTCAAGAATTTTGTCGTTTGCATTCCTAAGTAGTTCCATTAAATAAAAATTCAAGAATTATGTCGTTGGCATTCCTAAGTAGTTCATTAAATAAAAATTCAAGAATTATGTCGTTTGCATTCCTAAGTAGTTCATTAAATAAAAATTCAAGAATTATGTCGTTTGCATTCCTAAGTAGTTCCATTAAATAAAAATTCAAGAATTATTCCAGAACTAAGCTAATTTCGACATTTTGATTGGATTTCAGAACTTACACTATTGCGAGGATTGCACCTTTAAATTGGTATCTTTAAATAATTAGTTTTTGTCGCATTTGCAAGTCATAGAGTACAAGTTTTCCAACATCATATTTGCGAAAATTCTGCATTTATGAGAGTAAAAAACATTTTCTAATTAACTACTACCTAATATCCAACATCATATTTGCGAAAATTCTACATTTATCAGAGTAAAAACATTTTTGTAATTAACTGCTGCCTAATATTTACATTTAGAGTGCACAATCATTCCAGTGCTGAATAACAAACATTGACTATTTCAGTGTTAATACAAACATTTATAATACCGTATGCAACAATGATTACCCACATTACTAATTTTGTTTTTGGTAATTTTATATTCTTTACAACCAGATTTTTCAATACTACACTTAAAAATTATTTATTGATCAGGAAATCACTTTTGTATTTTTTAATTAACAGCTGACTGATTTCTAATTTTTATGTACAAATATTCGAAAATGTCTTGGTAGTTCGGTTGGTTAAGAAGGTTATAGAAAGATTGTATGTTTGAATCCCAACTCAATAGAAGAACTATCGTATTCTCTGATGGTGACTGGAACACAATAAATATGTTGTTTTCGCAATGTCCTCCATGTGGAATGATATCTCTGGGGTGGTGGACCTATTCTGGAGACCTTCTGCAGGTCCTACATCTAAATTACGAAGACGCAGTTTCAGGCCTGCGATGGCACATCCGTTGGATGCCCCGCTATATAAGGTGCCATTACTTGCGTTCCTTGTAGTGCTGAATGGTGGAAATCTTAATATCTGGACATTAAACAACAACAACAACAACTGTATTCGAAATAATAAGCAGATATTTGTGGTGCTTTTTAGAATACACAAATTTCCAACTTAATTTAAAACGATGCATTTCCAAATCAATATTTTTTAACAGCCAACAGTTACTAATTTCTTAATATTGTATTAACGAAAATTTTAAGTTTATGGAATGAAAGAGACTTTTTTTTCAATTATCAGCTTCTCAATATTTATATTTTATGTGTTTAAAATAATTTTAAATTTAAATAATATTTCATGGCATTTGCACTATCTTTTAGAATACGTAACTCTTTTTGCAGTCATGGATTTTCAAATAATTAATTTTGTTAATAGCGTAAATGGTCAGAACAATATTTCTGTGCTGTCCATTCACATACAAATTTTTCTAGATTTTTACAACTCTATTTACAAAAATTAATTCAGCCAAAAAATATGCATTTTTTTCAATCAAATGCTAAATATCTGGTTTTTTCTGACATTTGCTCATTTTCTAACTATAAACATAGTTATTAATAATTTTATTCTTTATCAAGAAGGTTAAAACTCTCTTCTCACTTATGTATGCTTTATGCAGTTATTCTAGCTTTCCAACATATGTGCAATTTCATTTTATGGCAATATTTTCATTCTATCCTTACTTTAATAAGAACTCTTCTTTTATCCAAGCTTTGATATTTTCACTTCACCAATTTTCATATAACTTTCATTAGATAAAATTCATAAACTAAACTCGACGTCACGATAGCCCATGTGGGCCAAGGCCTACAGTGCCCATCTCAGTTTTCTTGACAGAGAGGCCCTGGGGTTCAAAGCATATGTTCCGATTAGGTGGTCAGCATAACGTGAAACTACCAGTGTTTTGTTACCAAGCATACTTGGTATTTAGACTCACTGAAGGGATAAAAGGCTGAGTCAACCATGCCCAGTCCGAGGATCAAACCTCGAACCTGTGTCTTGGGTACCACTAAACCACCCGGTTTCAGATGAACATCATACTCTGTAATATTACAATGACATCTTTTTTATGTTTATTTTTTTATTTTCAACACAATTAAAGGATCTGCTTCATCGAATATCATTCAAATGTTCTCTAGCAGGGAAAAAGGGTAATTTTGAATTTATTGTAATTTTTCAATATAATAAATGATATTAGATCCTTTTTCCAAATGTTGTCGAGGTGTTATTAGATGTTGCCACGATGCAGTTTCTTTTTGTTTTAAAGCTATGAATAAATTCTTATTAAAGAACGCAAAATGTGTAAAACAAGTTATAATTGTTCGCTACTTGGTTCTGTCAATTTATAAAATATCATTCTTAAAGCACTATTCTCTTTTAAAATTGTAATAAGAATTCTTAAGTAACTTTTTCGAGTCATTTTAACATTTATAATAATTTAAAATATTGTATTCGAAACTGTTCTGAGAAACCTGTATTGTTTTATTATTTTCTATATCAGAGTAACACTAGTTATTGAATCTTATTCCATTCATATAGAATTACATGAGATAAAATTTAATACTGTTTTAAAGACTGGTCAAATTGATTTGCCTTGGCTATCTTAAATTAACTTTAACCTTATAAATGTAAGCCAATTAAGGCAAAGATTTTATCAAGTAAAAAATTAATTTTAAAAATAAATATTTTATTAATCACAAACACATATAAAATAGGCCAACTCAATTTTGAAAATACATATTTAAGAGCCAAAATATTATAATC
Organism: Latrodectus hesperus; assembly: GCA_037975125.1. Classification (NCBI taxonomy): domain Eukaryota; kingdom Metazoa; phylum Arthropoda; class Arachnida; order Araneae; family Theridiidae; genus Latrodectus; species Latrodectus hesperus. The sequence goes on from CM075853.1 coordinate 32,780,575, forward strand.
ACCACTACATTATAAACCACTACTGTTTGAAGTTGAATCCTGGATAGATACGTGATAATAGGGGATACGTATAGTAGGGGTAACAGCAGGGGAGAATGTGAAGTATCATTTCTGTGATTACGCATCAATGTCATAAAGGAGTTTGCTAATCAAAGCAATTTTGATAAAGTCAGGTTTAATGGCCAGAATTTTGGAACGATTATCCTGGAAGGTGCATTGATTCCTAGCTGCTTGCAAGCTATCGTCTAAATTACCATTACAATGTGGGCAAAGGATAATGAGACTAACAACAGATGCCTCGGACGTTGGAGACTATCCTATATGGTAAAATAAGAGCAGCAGCAGGCAGTGGGACAGATGACAACCGAATACAATGCAGGTATAAGCCAAATTACTTTTAAGCCCACAATTCAATCGTATCTGCAACTGTCTGTAGCCTATCTTATTTTAACTTGCAGAACAGCTTCTAATTGCTTAGGTTATATTAATGGTGTATGAGTACCTAACTGTGCCACTCTTTCCACCATCATTCGTTCACTTGAAATCGGTGGGTACTCACAGTAACAGAACCTGAACAACTGACAAACTGTACAGTTTCAGAAATACTCATTTCTAGTATTTGGATAGACATAATGTACCTTCTATTTAAGATTCTGTGACAATTTATATACTTTTCTCATTGAATCTACTTGGTTTATACGTGTGTGTAAAACGTGTAACTATGGGCAGTGATCCCGCTTGTTAATGCTCCCGCTTCATATTGTTTTGGTTCTGCGCGTTGTGTATACATATAAATACCTACTAACTGACAAAAACAACAAATTACAAATCAATTATCATGCCATTTTTTTGTGAATTCCTTTTACTTTTACTCTAAAAATAACCGTGCTTACTCGGATATTAGCTAATAATAAATTAGCTTTATCCGAATTAAAGAAAGGAGAATCTAATGCAATTTATATAAAGACATAGTATGTATCTGAAAGCAAGGAAGTGCTTTTAATAAACAAATTAAGTAATGTATTTTTCATTAGATTTTGATGAATTTACAATGTTGTTGTTGTCGTGTGCCAGCTAGGCTGACAATATGGGGTGATCCGCTTTCTTGTAGCTGCTCCGCTTTTCCAACTGAACCATAACTAGGTGTGGAGTCCGACTTCCTCAGTACACACATGCCATATGTACCTGTTTATAGGGTAGGCAATCATTCACAACCCATTCATAGAAGGAAAGGACAAAGACAGGATAGATAGAGAGAGAAAGGTACATCCATGCCCGAGCCGGGATTCGAACCCAGGATCTCCCTGTCCGCAGTTAGTTACGCTGACCACTAGGCAAGTGAATTTACAATAAAATAAATAAGTAAAAGATATATATCAATAAATTATATATTTAATGATAATATAACGTAATATAGGAGGCTAGCTAAGTACTTAAGAAACTAAAAGGTCAACAGATTCAAGGTAGAAACAATTTTATTTTTAATCTACCCACACCACAGATTAGCATTAAAATATATTATAATTACAGTCTAAGAGGGTGGGACATTTACTGCTGAAGTTCAGAAAGTCTTGGCCCTCACTGAAAAGTTCCATTGCATAACAGTAGAGGGTGTGAAGAATGCTCTCTCCGATCTATTTTACGCCAGTAGGTGGCGCGGTAAGTCAGTGTGAGAAGAACCACCGACTAGAAAGGTCTTGTTATGACCAGTCTGCTACAAAAATATTAAATTGCTACAAAATAATTAATGCTACGTATTGTATTGAAATTATGTCAAATATGAGAAAAGTATTGTGTTACGAATAATAATATTATGTTACATATGAGAAAAGTATTGTGTTATATAATTAATTATGCTACAAATTAAGTATATTGTGTTTTGGAAATGTGTATATAGTTGTAGATAAATTAAATGTTGTGATGCGTGAAATTTGCCTACCTCTTGATTGATGAATCCGAGTCATTTTTTCTTGTGCTACACAATAATTGAATGATTTTATTTATGGTGCATTAGACCGGGAAATGAGATACGTTTGGAATAATAAAGAAGAAAATCACAGGTAGGCAAAAATTTAATTATATGAAATTTAAGTAAAAAGAAAATTTTGTTACGATTTAAAAATGTCTACTAAAGACCTTGATAGATTAAAGCACAAACGTGCTATAGAAAGAACTATAACTACTAAACTTATATCCAAAATTGAAGTTTCTTTAGTTGATGAAGGAATTGATAAAAATGAACTTGAAGAACATTTAGAGGTTCTTATAGAAAAGAAAAAAGGTCTTAAAACCTTAGACTCCGAAATAGAAAATCTTATAGAAATAGAATTATTAGAACAGGAAATTAACGTAAGCGACGAATATCAGGAGAAGTGTATTAGAATTGCTAATAAAATTAGACGCTGTATTCAAAACAAAAACAAAACAGCTAGCGTCGACAAAAATTCGGTTGAAAATTTTGTTCAAACAAAAAGTTCCGAGAATACTGCGAGCGAATGCACAAATGTTTCTAATGCAATAAAATTACCAAAATTAAATATTAAACAATTTTCTGGCGACCCTAAGTACTTTAATGAATTTTGGAATTGTTATGAAAATACAATTGAACAAAATTCTTCTCTTTCTAAAATTCAGAAATTTGCGTATTTGAAAACCTTTCTTACCGGACAAGCATTAAATGTCGTTTCCGGTTTTGAATTAAGTAGTGAGAATTATGACAATTGTGTAACATTGTTGAAGGATCGGTTCGGACGCAAAGACGTCATTATTAATACCTTTATGAATAAATTACTGAATTTAGAAAAGGTAAAAAATGTATCGAATGTTAGAGAGTTACGAAAACTTTACGATGAGTTGGAAATTTGCATTAGAAATTTAGAGTCCTTACAGGTGGCTTCGGGATCCTATGGACACCTTTTAATTCCAATTTTAATGAAATTATTACCCGAAGAGTTAGTAATTGAATTTAATCGGAATCGGAAATCTCATGAAAATACAGATGTATCTGAATTACTTTCGTTTTTGAAAAACGAAATTCAGTGTAGAGAAAACACTTCGCTAGTTTTAAGCGAAAAGAAATTTAGCTCCAATCAATTTAAAAATGTAAATAAAAGTCCTATGAGAAATTTGCCTTCAGCAACTGCTTTTAATACTCAAGTGAAATCCTTTAATTGTATATTCTGTTTGGGTCCCCATGATACGTTTAAGTGTAAAATGCCTGTACAAAACAAAATAGAAAAATTACGAGCTGAAAAAAGATGTTTTGTTTGTTTTAAGAAATTTCATCAAAGTAAATACTGTTATTCTAACAAATATCCTTGTAATAAATGCAAAAACAAAAATCATCATACTTCCATTTGTTTAAATAAAATAAATCCGAATGTTAATCAGAGGTAACGAATTAATTTATGAAATTCCGAATCAAATCAATGAAATAAATGAAGATCACGATCCAACGGTTCGCAATTCAGAAATAATAAGTTCTGTCTCCAGTTGTGAGGAAAATTCCGAGACTTCGAAATATGTATATTTGCAGACATGTACAGTTAAAGTTTTTTCAAATACGAATTCTGCGTTCACGCGTATTTTTCTTGACAGTGCCAGTCAGAGGTCATTTATTACGCAATCACTGGTTAATACGCTAAAGCTATATCCGAAGCGATGGGAGAATTTATCTATTTATTCTTTTGGCATGAAACAGACAAATGAAAAAGCGTATCCCGTGGTAGAAATAAAAATAAAAAGAAAAAATGGAAGCACAGTGAAGATCGAGGCTGTAGCTGTGCCAGATATCACGGCAGCGAAACTCCAGATGCCTTCATTACAAGTTAGAAAATTAATGAGAGCAAAACACTTGGAGTTAGCTGATTCATCATACGCAGGAAATGAATTGCTGGATGTGGGAATTTTAATCGGTGCGGATCTGTTTTGGGACTTCGTGTTAAATGAAAGGGTGAGAATAAATAAAACCCTAATTGCTATAAATACCATATTTGGATGGACGGTCGTGGGATCGGAATTTAAAGCAAATGTAAGTTGTTCTCAAAATTGCATCGCTGTTATGAAAAATATAGTTACAGATGATTTAAAAATATTTTGGGATTTAGAAAATTTGGGGATTTCGGATAAAAATGAGGAATTGTCAATTAAGGATAAAGAAATAATTACGCAATTTGAAAACGGGTTATCATACAAAAATAAAAGATATGAAGTAAAATTAATTTGGAAACAACTTCCCGAAGAACTAAATGACAATTTCGAAGTTGCGCATAGGCGTTTCGAAAATTTAAAACTTAAATTAAGTGAGGACGAAAAAACACTTGCAGAATACAAAGGTATAATTACGGAACAACTAGAAAATGGAATCGTTGAAGAATGTAACGATAAGATATTAAATTCGGGATATTTTATGCCTCACCGACCCGTAATAAGGCCTGACAGCGAAACAACAAAAGTGCGTATTGTGTTCGACGCGTCATCAAAAATGGAAAATTCTAAATCACTTAATGATATGCTTTATCCGGGACCAAATCTAAACCCAAATATTTTAGATGTAATACTAAAATTTAGGAGAAACGAAATCGCATTTTCAGGAGACATCGAAAAGGCCTTTTTAAACATAAGTATTGCAGAAGAAGATCGAAAATATTTGAAATTTCTGTGGTTTGCTGATTATGCAAATGAACCATTTAAAATTATGAATATGAAGCGTTTACCATTTGGGGTAAACTCATCTCCTTTCATATTAGCCATCACGATAAAGTATCATTTAAAAAAGTATATTGACACGAATCCAGATTGTTGCGAAATGTTAAATTCTGTAATGTATGTCGACGATGTTTTCCATGGCACGGAAAATATCGAGCAGGCATTCGAAATTTCTCGTGATGCGGTAAAAATATTGAATGACGCGAGCATGAAATTAAGGAAATTAACTTCGAATTCTAAACAATTGATAGAACTATGGATACAGGAAGGTCTTCTAAAACCGGGAGAGGACACTGCGTCACACTCCAAATTACTAGGGCTAATATGGGATTCTGAAAATGACATTATAAAATTAGATGTTCATACTTTGAAGGCCTCAGCTTCAATTCAGGAATACTCCACAAAAAGAACAGTTTTGGGAACTGTTTCAAAATTATTTGACCCTGCAGGCTACGTTTCCCCCTATGTTGTTAGAATGAAAATTTTGCTACAAAAAATATGGGTTAGGGGGTTGGATTGGGATGAGCGACTACCTGAAGATATTGAAGTTGAATTTAGAAATTGGCTAAAAGAAATAAGCTACCTAGAAAACTTGCAAATTCCCAGAAGGTACTTTGAATATGGGAACAAGAATATGGACATAAGTCTTCATGTATTTTGCGACGCGAGTATTAAAGCTTATGGAGCTGTTTCATATTTTAGATATCGCAACGCTACAGGAACTAATGAATTTAAGACAACCCTTGTAATTTCAAAAAGTAAGGTGGCACCACTCAAAACCTTGACCTTGCCTCGTTTAGAATTAATGGGTGCAATTATAGCTGTGAGAATTTGTAAATATTTAGGGAAATTATTTAAAGATCTAATTCAAGAAATATATTTTTGGACCGATTCTGAGATCGTGCTACATTGGATAAAAGGAACATCCAGGGAATGGAAACCCTTTGTTTGCAACAGAATTATAGAAATACAAGAAAAGTCTTGTCCGGCAGATTGGAGACATTGTAGTGGCAAAGAAAACCCAGCAGATTTATTGACCAAGGGGTTAAGTGTCGAAAACCTTAAAGAAAGTAATCTTTGGTGGAAGGGACCTCAGTGGCTTGAGGGTCCTTCTGAAAATTGGCCAGTCCAAAAAATATCAGAAAAATACGATGAACATCATGAGAGACGCAAAACGGTTTTAGTAAATCAATGTATTTTAAAATCCAGTGAAGCTATTATCGACATTAAAAAATTTAGTGATGTATCAAAATTTATAAGAATTCTTGCCTATGTTAAACGATTTGTAGCTAAAATTAGAAGATTACCGGCGGAAAATGGTCCACTTACCGCTACTGAATTACAGGAAACAGAAATCTTTTGGATAAAGAAGATTCAAAGAGAAAACTTTCCATCGGAAATTAAAAATCTAGAATGCGGAAAAGATGTATCAACGAGTTCTAATATTTTATGTTTAGCTCCGGTTTTAGATGAAAATGGCATTCTACGAATTAAGGGAAGGCTAAGCGAAGCCGATTTTATGATAGAAGAAAAACATCCGATATTACTTCCCAATAATTCCAGATTTACCGAATTACTTGTGCTACGTGAACATCGTAAAGCGTTACATGTAGGAGTTGCCGCAACGTTAACAATTTTGCGACAAAAATTTTGGATTCCTAAGGGACGACAACTCGTGCGGAAAATAATTAATAGATGTTTGATTTGCAAGAAAAGTGTAGCTAAACCGGCGAAACAAATGACAGCACAGTTGCCGAAGGATCGTATAGCTGAAGCTCCTCCATTTAGCGTAACGGGTGTGGACTTCACAGGACCAGTGTATATAAAATGGGAGAAAGAAACTAAAAAATCGTATATTGCGCTTTTCACATGTGCAGTCACAAGGGCTGTGCACCTCGAATTAGTTTCTGATTTGTCGACAAACAAATTTATGTTAGCAATACGAAGATTTTTCAGTAGGCGGGGAAACACACGCATATTTTATTCTGATAATGCTACTACTTTCAAACGTGCTAACAAGGACTTGCAATATTTTTTCGATATAATTAAAGATACAGAATTCAAGAATTTCATAGCTTCTGAGGGAATAGAATGGAAATTCATAGTCGCACTTGCGCCATGGTGGGGAGGCTTCTATGAGCGTTTAATGAGAAGTATCAAGCAACCTTTGAGAAAGATTCTAGGCAGAGCTCAACTTGATTTTGAGGAGTTTATGACGGTCCTTGCAGAAGTGGAAAATGTGTTGAACCATCGTCCACTCACCTATGTGTATAATGATGTCCACGAACCTGAACCTTTAACGCCTGCTCATTTTCTGCTCTCTGGACAAAAACTTCAATATCCGTGTAATTTTGCAGAACTTATGGGTGTTAATTCCACAAAACAATCCCTAGTTAAGCGCAAGCAATATCAAACGAGACTTATCAGCCAAATTTGGATAAAATGGAAAAACCAATACCTCCTTGATTTGAGAAATTCTCATTATTTGGGAACACCTGTCAGCAATAAAAATTTACAAGTGAACGATATAGTGCTCTTAGAAGGAAAAACAAAGTCAAAGTTCTTATGGACTTTGGGTCGAATTACGGAAGTGATGAAGGGGCGTGATGGACTGGTGCGCTCGTGTGTGGTAAAGACTGAAAACGGAGAATTCCGTAGACCAGTCCAACTCTTGTATCCCCTCGAGTTTCCAGACTCATAAGACTCAAGAAAAAAACTGTGAACTTTATATAACGTCTTTTTTTGTTTGTTTTCATTGTTTTGTGATTTTTGAATTATTGATTTTTCTATAATTGTTAATAATTGTAAATGTTATAATGTTGTTTTCTTAGTATCATTTCAGAAAGGTGTGATAATTTGTAAAATTATCAGGTGGGGAGTGTGAAGAATGCTCTCTCCGATCTATTTTACGCCAGTAGGTGGCGCGGTAAGTCAGTGTGAGAAGAACCACCGACTAGAAAGGTCTTGTTATGACCAGTCTGCTACAAAAATATTAAATTGCTACAAATTAATTAATGCTACGTATTGTATTGAAATTATGTCAAATATGAGAAAAGTATTGTGTTACGAATAATAATATTATGTTACATATGAGAAAAGTATTGTGTTATATAATTAATTATGCTACAAATTAAGTATATTGTGTTTTGGAAATGTGTATATAGTTGTAGATAAATTAAATGTTGTGATGCGTGAAATTTGCCTACCTCTTGATTGATGAATCCGAGTCATTTTTTCTTGTGCTACACAATAATTGAATGATTTTATTTAGAGGGTGCTCATTGGATGTAAGGAGAGGGGTGCTAATAATTTAACTTTGTATTCATAATAAAAGTTTGGTAAATTATAAATTTTAAGGTTAAATTCTTAAACACATTATTTATGCAGTCTTTCACTAAGCTTTTTTTTAATTTTTTTTATTCAATTATTTGATTTGAAAGTACAATTTTTATATTTTTTTAAAATATTCCATTTTTAATCTTTTTTATATTTGTTATTCCTTTATTTATTTTCTTGTTCTCTTCTATATTATTTTAAAATTGTTTTTCATTGCTAGCTATTAATACTTCAAATTTATCCTCTTTTCTATATTATTGCTGAAATTACTATCCTTAATTTTTATGGGTGAGATATAAATTAATAGATAATAATAACTGAGATAAAACTTGAAGAATTCTTTACTTGAATCTATTTGAAGATGTTTGACGCTATGCAACAAATGTACTGATAAAATGGATATCGGAATAAAAAAAATCCAGAGTTGATTTAAATTCATGGTTTAATTCTCTTAAAATAACAAAAGTAATTGAAGATGGTTTTCAACTTATAAAGTATTAAATACTTTAGTGAAAGCAAGTATAGGAAAGCATTTTTAAGACATTTAGTTGAATACCTCATAATTCTTTGATGCCAAGATAAATTGTAACAAAATGATTACTATATAAAGATAGGGTTACCATGATTACCAGAAATTAAAGTTTATCGCCGAAATGTATCGCCAAACCAAGTCTACACCAAGCTATAAATATACCGAATGCTATAAAGGAAAACGTTCGCATTATAAAGCATTGTTTTGGAAGTCAAACTTTGTAAATCAAAAACATCATAATAACTCAAAAACTACTGAATTTGTCTAAAAGAAAAAATAATTTGATTTTATTGAGTCTAAACGACAATATAAATCGTTTTTCAATCAGTTCTTTAACAACGCAACGTGTTCCTGGTGAGATAAACGATTGCTTTAGTAAATTACCTTAAGACAGTAAAATATAAACCAAAAAATCATAAAATTTTTAATCTAATGTTAAAAAAAAATAACGTCAGTACAAATTAGTTGTATAATAAAACTGCATAAAATGATCAATAAATATTTTAGAGGGAAATTTTCGTATATATATATATATATATATATATATATATATATATATATATATATATATATATATATATATATATATATATATATATATATATATATATATATATAAGAAAGAGATCAACTGGAAATAAAATGTAAATTGTGAGATAAGTTATTTGTGTTTGTAATCATCACAATAATGAAAAATTGGTGTAAATATATTGTTTTCCAAAAATAAAATGACATAAAATTCAGTTAAAAATAACCCATACATTTCAAAATTTGAATATATTTAATATGCTAAATGTCGCATCAATTAGTTCTATGTAAAAAAAATTGTCTTTTATTACTCGATTTAAATATGGAATAGTTTAAAACCATCTTCAGAGAAAAAACTGTCATTAAATCAGAATACATTTTGCTATCCTAAACAATATGTCAATATAGCCAAAGAGTAAAAATGAATGCGCAGTAATATTTCTATCAAAACTGCGTTATGAAAACAAAACAATGACAATGTTAATTTACAAGATAACAAAATGTTAAGTTCAATATTCCCTTTATAAAAAAATTAATATATAAGTGATATTTCTGCTTCTGAAAAAACCCAAGAAAGTAATCCAAGAATTATCCTTTTTGCAGAATATCTCATATTTACAACTGAGTGGATGTAGCAAGAGGGCTTCATTTCCATTCCAATAAAGAATGGGTCTCCTTTCACTAATAAAAAGAACAGTATCATCCACTACAATTCGCAGTAAGATGCTCTAAAACAGTTTGTGGGATTGGTCAATCGGTTCTGTCCTCCTCGGTAACCTCCTCCCATTCGAATGATCATTTGAATTCGGTATCTATGTTTACTGAAATTACTTTTTATACACTGATAAGAATCAGTTTGTTTTACCAAATGATATCATCAACATATGGGGAGACGTAAACATCTAATAATAATAGCTTCCTTTTAAAGTAAGAAACAAAATCAGAAGGTTTTTGTTTGGGTATGAGTATCTTTATCTGGGCTTGAATTTCTTATATAAATGAATACACTGGGCTCAGGTATGGTAATAACAAATTAGGGCTTATTGTTTATCTGTATACATTTAGCATTGCATTTTGCAAACAGAGGATGGCCACCCTCGTACTCACTCAGATATCAATATTTTGAAGAAGAAACTATTCTCCGAAGATCATGACCAATAAATTCCCTCAACTTCAATCCTATTGAGCTTGTGTAGGACATTCGCGAGAGAAATAGCATAAGCTTCAATCATCTACCCAAATCCATTGCGAGATTGGTTTTGTTTCATTTTTTTTTTCATTAATCGGTTAATTTTTACTCATAAGGGATCGAATCATAGGGTTTAAAGTAGATTTCAAACCATTACAAACATCCAATACCTTGCTGGGAATCAAACCCACGGACTATTGAACAGAATTCAAAAACGCTAAATATCAGATCATATATGAGAATTGCTTTGTATGCTCAATGGTTATTTCTTTAAATATCATTGAGGGACAACTTCACATAAGCCGTGAACCTTATATTATTGTTCGGGATAATCATATTTATTGTTGAAATATGCCTTTCAAATATTTTTGTAAGTTTGAAATTAAGATATTTTTGTTCCCGTTGATAACCGACCAATCGCACAGTGGTTAGCGTCTTTTAATTCGAGTCAATAGGTCTCGGGTTTGAATCCTGGTTCGAACATTAATGTTCCGATCTCTGCGTGTTAGTGTGTTTCTTTATTCTTTCACGGCAAAGATGGCCCGCCCACTGGGTGCCCCACTGTGTAATATGCTATTACAATCGCTACTTGTAAAGCTGAATAGGATTAAGTTCTCAGGGCAGCCGGACATTATAAAAGCTCCTGTTGAAATCATAAAGTGAGAAAAACTCGTAATTTTTAAATTAAAAAAAAACGATGCAACAAATTTATCATTAAATTTTCACTTGCCGACCGATTGGCTGAGTGGTTAGCGTTCCTGACTCCTGAGCTGTTGGTCCCGGGTTCGAATCCCGGTTTGGGCGTGCATGTTTATTTCCTTCTATGTTCTCTCTGTCCTTTCTTCTGTGATGTATGAATGTGGCCCGCCCTATAAACGGGTTTGTGATGGTATGGCACGGGTAACGCTACTCGCCTCCGTGACTTGGTTCACAGGTGCTCGCTGGGTAACGAGAAATGAGTAGCAGTTTCTGGCCTTGTTGTGGCATAGGGTTCAGTCACCCTCATGTGTCCGCCATTGGATAAAAAAGTTTCACTTCATTTACTTAAATCATATTTTTGAAATTTGCATGAATTTTCCTTTTCTAGTTTTATAAAAAAAATAATAAAAAACAGTTTATACGTATGTATTTTTTCGGGAAGATTTTTAATCCAGTGCTTTTTTTCTAAAGCAAGTATTTCAATTTGTACTGAAATACTGAAAGCCAAAAATACCCATAGATTAAGTGTATCGGTAAAAATAATTTCGTGTTTGATTTTTGAGCTAAAAAATGTGCTTTGATAAAATAATCGTTGCTCTTGCGTAAAAACATTTCTTAAATGCTATAAAATTTTATTCGAAACAAAAAGGGTTTTGCAATTCTAACAGAAAACAATGAAACAATGCATCATAATTTTGTTTTAAAAAAAAAAGAGAAATCCTAAAAATCTCATAATATTCCTTCATATACATTAAAAAATAAACCTTATGTTAGAGAAGAGTCTAAAATATCAAAATGATAAAGCTAATTTAAAATGAAATGCTTGAGAAAATTCTTCCATTGAGTATACAAAAACTGTTTACTTGCATTAAATCTATATAGTTTTCTTCGTACACAATTATTAAGAGGAAATACGTTGTAAAAAATAAGTAAACCAAGAGGGGCATCGTAACACGCGTTTTCAATATATTGTAAAAACTATTTTAATTAGATATTAATTCGATAATAAATAACTTTATACATAATATGTTATTATACATTAATTAAATTTGACAATTTGAATAATGAGCTCTTTGTTACATAATACAATAATTTTTTATTAGTGTTACACATTAGAATATACGATTTCCATTCAAAAAAAGAAAATCAAATAAAATACTTAAAATTTGCTCTTCAACTATATTTCATTTTTAAGTTCTGTAAAGGCATTGTTTCTTTCAACAGACAATTTCGAATGAATCTGCTTTTGTTGTAAAGTTCTTTTCCATGCATTATTAATATGATATGTTTCAGACTATATCAGAAATCTTTTAAGACAGCCAAATTAACTTTAATTTTGAGCTATGATAAAGTGGCAGACTGCCAAATGAAGAAGTTTCTTTCTCTAAATTTCGACACCACACCAGTGAAGAAATATAAGTTCCAAGTTTGCTTTTTGAATCTTAATGGTCATTTTCTGGGCACAGATGCTATATAATATAGGACACCAAATTCTGAGTTTGGGGATTTTTTTGGAAGATTTTCTTATATATCTGACAACCTGGATTTTAAAAGGTCACAGACAAAGAGACGTATAAGAATTATGCAGAAAATTCTATTTTAGCAACCCTTGATTTTACATCATCGCACACTTCACAATACGTCATCTTGACAACAAAATTTCTATATCGCCAAAAAATTCAGAATTTGGCATCCTGCATTATACATCCTCTGTGTCATTTTCTGCACATGACGACTTATAAGAACAAGATTACAATTTATAGTAGATTCCGAACCACTAGAAACATCAATTCCCAAGGTGGGGTTCGAATCCATGAATTATTGAACCGAATGCAAGATCGCTAACCATTCGACTGCCAGTGCGGCGACATAAGATCCAAAGAATGATTAACGAGTATTTATTTTCTCAATACAACGATTTTCAGCAATGTAAGACCTCAAGCTCCCAAACTTCGGGATATGAAATATGATCTGTTTAACTCCTTAGACTCCTCTTACTTTACAATGATTTTATTTCGAGATATTGTCACATCATAATTCATCATTCACACTATTTTTGCCATAAAATGTTATTAAAGTGGTTAGAACATTGCGTAAGAATTGCAAAACGATGTACATTAGCTATGATCACGAATAATTTTTTTAATTCATATCGTAAATGCAGTAGGAAAGGGTTCGAGGGTAATGGATATCCAGAGTTTCATATTTTATAAGAGGAAATTAGATATTAATTATACACAGCTGGCCACCATAAATGCAACATCCTGAAGAAAACATGCAAATAACATGAAATTTACAACATGCATTAGCGGAGGTAAGATATGCAAATGATTAGAATTTTAGCGCAGACGCACATCACACGCGACGGTGGCGCCACTTCAAAGCGCTATTTAAGACTTAAAGATTTCGAAAATTTCAATTTCGGCAATTGTGTTTTTCTTGTGGTTTTCTCAAAAAAAAATCAATTATGCCTTGTATCCAGCGATCATGTTTTGATCAAGTATCCGAGTTCGGCAGAGGAAGGATAGTGGCCTAACGAGACTGTAAATTACCTTTCAGAGAAATCGGTAGACTTATTGGTTGAAACCAAACAACTGTAATGCGGATGTGTGATCGTTGGATGCAGGAGGGTATGAAGGACTGACGTGTTCGATCATATCCACCTCAGTGCACCACTTCACGTGATGACAGGCAAATTGTGTGCATGGCAGTGACGGATCGGTCAGCCACATTACAAACCATAGCACAACACAGTCAGTCTGTAACGCATCATATAGTGTCTGAGGGTACCATTTGACTCCATTTGCAACAGAGTGGTCTATCTGCAAGACGTCCATTGCTTCGTTTACCTTTGACGCATAAGCACAGACGTCTACGCGACCAATGGTGCGATGAAAGAAGGATGTGGACGACAGAATGGAATGAAATTGTCTTTACTGACGAGTCACGCTTCTGTATGCTACACCACGATGGTCGCATTTAGAAACACCGTGGGGAGAGGATGCTGAACATCTGCGTTATGCACCGTCACACTGGTCCTGATCTGGGTATTATGGTATAGGGCGGTATTGGATATCACTCTCGTTCTCCTCCAGTACACATTGCTGGTACTTTAAACAGCCAGCACTACATCTCCGAGCTGTTGGAGCCAGTTGTTGGAGCCATATTTGAACAGGATAATTCGCAACCACACGTGACACGCATTGTCCAAGTGTTCTTCGTCAATCGCCAGATAGAATTGCTTCCCTGTCCGGCCCGCTCTCTAGATCTTTCACCGATAAAAAAAACATGTGATCCATAGTTGCTCAACTATTGTCCCAGATTACATCCCCAGCTGCCACACCAGTTCAACTTTGGCAACGTGTGGAAGCTGCTTGGTCTGCTGTACCCCCTAAACACATCCAAAGTCTCTTCAAATCAATTCCGAGTCATGTGGCAGCAGGGATCTCCAACAATAGCATCTACTCTGGCCACTGATTTTGACAGGAACCATACGTCACTGAAGTCTATAAATTTAATCATTTGTTTCTTGGACAACATGTTATCAACAAAATAAATTTTGTAGTGATATCTCTTGTCTTTCTTGTTGCTGCAATTTGGATGGCCAACAGCTTATATTGTTAAAATATTATATTTTTTCGAAATGATATTTGATTCCACCGCTTATAGAAATCATTTTATTTTTAAATTATTATGGTGCTTGCAATTTTAAGTGACAAAATTGGCATTTGAGCTCCTTCTTGATGATACAAATAATACATTTCCTGGTAGATACAAAATTCCATTCTGGAAAAAGTACCATTAGAATACCATTCGAGATATTGCAACTGCTTAAAATTAGTAAGTTGTATAGATTCATAGAGCGTCTTGGTTATATTCATTAATAAGACTTTCATCATCATTCAATACAATGCTAGAACGTTTAATATTTTAGTTTACCCTATATTATAATGAAATATTTATAATGAATGAAATATTCGTTCAACGAAAAATAATGCTGACACTTATGTTTGCACTTAGAATAAATTTGAAAAAAAAATCATTAACTTTTTTGATCCATCATATAAAATTGTTATTTATGTTGGAAGAAGGGAAATGTGGGCGAAATGGTGAAATCTCAATTCTTATAAACATAATTTGAAGAAGTTCTGAGGAAAGAAATAATTTTTCGCGTGTTCTTTCCAAAGAAGTATAAATGTGTTGAGTCAAACCAATAATAAATGCAAAATGCTCATTTGACAAGTCATTATGCATTATGATGATTTAACATGTAACATGTCCTGTAGAAGACCCCTGCACGTTAAATTTTTAATCCATCCAAAAAATGTAATATTTATGAGCTTCACCATAGCCTAGTGGTAGGACAGCACTCTTTGTAATGAAAGATCCCGGGTTTGATATCAGTCACTGTTGAACAACCGGAGGGTGTTTCTTTCTGTATGTAACATGGGCGTCTATCGATGTGACTGCTTAGGAATTTTCCTCCTTTGCGACATATGAATACGACCCATTACTTGCGATAAGCTCACACAATAAAAAATACGTAGAAATGCTTAAAGAATCTTTAGAGCGGTTTTCAATTAGGGTGTCCACTATCGAAATCAAAAAGTCATAGTGTTCCTTTACTTGGAATGGTATAAAATTTTGTAGAAGAAGGCACCAATTCAGGTGATAATCTCGACAGTTGATCATGATTCTGAGGTATGTTTGATTAATGGTGCTAACTAGCTCTCTTCGGGGAAATCAGATATACGAAAGCGTAATGTAATAATAATAATCACGAGTTATTTTTTATATTTTTCATTTCTGTTCTTATTCTTAAATGCGTAAAAAACTTATAAAAAATAGCAGAACTGTTTATTTTTTGTTGTTACGATATTTACATAAAAGAATTCGAATCACGAGTCTTAAATCTAATTCAGATTATTGTGAGATTCTAAAATCCAAATTTTGTTTGAATTAAAATTCTAATACTGAATTGTTTGGTACAGGGCTTTTTCTCTTGTCAATATATAGTTTAATATTTGTAATGATGATGGAAAAGATTTAAATAATTCAAAAATAGTTGAATTCGTGGAATTTTCGACTTAGTTTTGAAAATTCTGAGTTCCACCCATTTCTGTTAAAAATTTAACTTAAATGACTTAGAGAATTCACGTAGACTCCATAACTCACCTTTTCTTTTATATCAATTTATCATTTTATTTATTAATATAGCACCCATTTATTCTCTTCACCTTTGATTCATAAGCGCATTCCGTTCACGTAGTTGCTTAACAGCATTTTCTGATACACCAGTGGCCATCACAACTTGCGCACACGCACAAAAACAATAACCGTCTGAGATTGGGTTGTTTTTATCGCCTTCAAAAAAGCATCAAGCTGTAATCTCGCACTTGAGGAGGGTGTGATTCACAGGTCCCCAAGGGGAAAAACTAGCCCCGGGGTCCGTTCTAATTGCATTCGGCCATTTGTCGTCATGGCCACTGAATGATTATCTCAAAGAATTACGCTGGGTATGAGTTGTGTACCGTTGCCACAAGGGTGTAACAAAGCTGATTTACGTCTGACTTGTCTACGTTTTGTTCTTCGCTTTGATATATTGGAAAAAAAGGGGTGGCGAAGTTTGGAAACTATCCACAAATACTTGACAAAAAAAAGAGACAAGTATTTGAAATACAACTTCTAAAAATATTTTAGAAACTCGAATTCAAAGTTATTTGAAAATACTTTTGTGTGTTTTATTCTAAACTAATTGTTTAAAAAAAAAGCTGAAAAATTTTAGTTTGTAGTTTTAGTTTACTTCTAATTTATTTTCGTTTTAAATATATATGAGGCAATCAAATATATTACAAAAAATTTCTGCCAAAAAAAAAATCAAAGTTCAGCCTTGGTTGTGTAAATTGGTTTGCTTGATGTAGATACTTCGGAATTTCAATTTCTGCCAATCGCGAAGGCACTGAACGCACTCAATCACTTGTGACGTAACTTTAAATCTCTCCAAACTTTTACACTACATAATTAGGAGTTGCACCAACTCTAACTTAACGTAGATAGAATTATTGAATGATTACTAATGTGACATTCAAGTCAGTAGTTCATAAGCTCAACTCCCACATCTGACATGAATGTTTGTAACGATTCCATTTTTAGAATCAGGTTTAAGCCATAGATCCCAAGAAATCAAATTATTGATATTTTTAATTTTTTCTCATAAATAAAATTCCTATGTTTATTTTGATCGCTTTTTAAGCAGTGTCTGTTTGGATGTTTAGTATGATAGTCCATTGATATAATGCTTTCTGCGATTCATTATTAGATTCGTCAAACGTAAAATGTGCTGCAGAGATAACACCAGAAACTCCAGCTGATTGTAACGGCTCGTGCGCCCACGCACCTTCATTAGTTCTTGAAAATTCTTGTTAACTTAAATGAAACTTTACCTGGTTTGCCTTGATATGTATAAAATAAAGAACATGGTGATTAAAGTGATTTTAATAACTATATAGCTGAGGGTTTTATAAAACAATTACTTTTAAATGAGCCAGATGAATATTAATGAATCACATTTCTGACTACCAGCTAAAATTTACATACGTGACTGACTTCCTCGTTCTTCAGTTCAACAGAAATTCGAGAGGCGTCTGACAAATCAATTGCTCAAGGACAATGATGCCGTTCTGTTTTAACATATAATTACAAGCAAATTTAGTTTCATTTACGACACGCTGGGAATATTATTGTGACTACAATCTATTACAACAACACGCATACATCTCACAAACTATGCAATTTCTCAAATATTGCCACATTTGGAGAGAAAATTAATGATCATCTCATTTTGTGAGACAGATAAATCGAGCATTTTATCCATCACAATAAGAAAGGATATATATATAGGATAGGTCACATGATAGAAATCAGTCGTTTTTAATTGAGTGTTGTTGTTGCTATTGTGGCTTATCCCTTCTGGTTGACAGCAACATCAAATCAGCTCCATGAGCCCGAGCGCCTTCAAATAATGGTGCTCAGCCTCAGGGCTGGAGAATTACTGGCCTTTATTTAAACTGATACGGCCTAAAATGTGGGCAAAAGAAGCTTGAGTCGCGTTGCATTTTGGACACAAGGGATCATCAATTTTATGCCCCGTCTCATGACGTTGTATACGAGTGTGTCCTCTTCGAAATCTAGTGAAAATTTTTAAGTGTGAAATGCATCATATCTAGACTTATAAATGATATTTCAATTCAGAAACTACCAAAGCAGAGATATAAGTTCATAAGATTGCACTGAAGTGTAGGTTAAGAATTCAATATTCCTTAGTTTAAAAGTATCAAGATAGTGCAGAGAATATATACTATGATTTATCTCCTACACAGATAACATAGCAAATAGCCACATTTTCGTAAAAACCAAAACAACAGCGTCTGTGAAAAGAAGTCATTGTTTACAAAGATAAGCAACATTGCTTGTTGCAATATTAGTTTGTAGGTCAAAATTTCACTTGTTTAGATGATTCACGATTCTAGAAAGCAAGAACTGATAATTGAATTTAAATGAATCACACAAGTGTACGAAAACATATAACTCAAGAGTCAATTAAATTCCATACAAGGTGATAGTGGGCTTTTTTTGAAAATCATGGCTTCAAATATTTTCCAACATTAAATAAAACAAGAAATCAGTTACACTAAATTAAGATAATAAGAATTAGTATGCTAAATTAAGAAGGATAATGTATATATTTCTAGAACTTTTTATTTATCCACTTAAACTAATGGGAATTAATTTCAAGATACTAATGGGCCATATCACAAGGTCAGATGCTTCAGTGTTGGTTTGAGAAACATTTTGGACAATTCTAGTGAATAATTGAGCAATCTAAATTAACAAACGTGATTGGAATAGAAATAATTTGATATAAAAAGCATAAATATTCAGACATTAAAAAAAATCTAAAGTAGTTACTTTCATTGCTTAAAGTACTTAAAGGGGAACATTGCACATAGTTATAACAATTAAAAATATATAAAAAAAAGTAATTAATTGAAATTATATGGAGATTAAAGTTTGAAAATAAGTAAGAACTGGAGTAAGAAAATAATTTAAATTTTGTTGAATGATTTAAATTTTGAGTCTCTAATTTTGTCACTTTCGGAATAGATTTTTAACATTCATAAAAAACCTCATATTAGTTATTGTACTAGAGCTATAGAGTGAAATTTTTTATTGCTATATTATAAATAGAAAACTTCTCAATCATTTTTTACAGTTTCAGAATCACAAACTTATACAATTGTTACACTTCTTTAACTTTGGACTGTCAAAATCTATGATCATGGGAAAGGGACCGAAAAATAGGAAATTATCTATACAAGTGTTTCTCAACCGCAATCAGCGAAATGTCCAACAATCTGTCCAAAGTCCAAAGTGCCATCTGCCGATAACCGATATTAAGGCACTTGCATTACAATAACAATAGTTTACCAATTTAGAAAATGTGTGTGTGTGTGTGTGTGAGTGATCGCTGATGAAAAATATAACAAACTGGTAACTATGCGCCTAACCTTTCATAATTAATTTGCCGCGCCTTACACTTAGTACATCGTTTAATGTGCTCCTACCTTGTCTTGAGTTTCGCTGATGACTTGAATGCTGAATATCTATCATAATAATTTATAAAGTTATTTTAATCCTCTAATTGTTCCTTAAAAATTATTTTTGTTTTCATGATTTATTTATATGAAAAATTTGTGCCAATGGGTCTAATTATCAAACTTACCGTTCCGCGAAAATGAACCAAAATATTTTACTGATCCTTGGAGTAAATCTAGTTGATCTATATATTACAAGAGATGACATATAGCACCTCAGATTAAAATTTAGAATTCAAGGGTCCTATCTCGTAAACTAAACGAGACTCTTCCTACACCGTGACAAACTGTGAAACACTCAGTGAAAATTTCACTGAAGATTTCAGATATTGTAGTTGAAAGAAAACAAATTGAGCACCGATGGTAAATCAGCCCAATGACAGTTAGTGTCGGCCTTTCTGCATATTTTATTGCGCAAGCGGATGAATGAAAAGTGCTCCAGATTTTCATTCAATAATTCGTGGGTTTCATTTCTACTTCTGCTGTGAATATTATACTTTTGATTGGGGACTTATAATTTAAAGTGATTTAAAATCAAATTATAAATTTAAAATTCATTGTATCCAATAGTTTAATCGTTAGATATTTCAGAAATAAATGAAATGATGTTTCAATTTGAAGACAAAATAACTTTGGTTTGTAAGTCCCTATCAAATTTAATCTTGTGTGTGCCAGTAGGAGGATAAGCGAAACAAATTATTCTACGTTTTGTGATGTAGATGCATTTGAAGCTTTGGTACAAACATTCCGAGTTGTATTAGTTTTTATTTTTAATGTCGTTTGATATTAAATCACATCTGCTCTTCACACATTTTAATTGAGCTTTTGCTTGATTTAAAAATTTTTCAATACTTTAGCTCAAGATCAGTTTCATATAGTTGACACTTTTTTATAACTAAAATTGTCTTAGTTCTAAAATTAAAAATTTGAGGCATACACTTACTCAATAATTTTTATATATTTATGTGCATGTGTTAGTTTGTGCATAGTGCGAGTTATATACATTATTAATCAGTGTGTATATATTTTATATATGGTATATGAAGGAGCATTAAAATAACAAAAATACATGGTTTCAAAAAAGAAAATTTCTTTTCACGATATGTTTTTGAAAATAATTTGAAGAGAAGACACACAAATATATTGATACCTATTTTTAATGTATATCCATTAAAAGGTGAAGTTACATAATTTCAAAAACAAAACCTCAATCAATAAAATTTAATTTACTAAAGGTAAATTCTGCTGTTAGTAAATTATTTCTTATTTTATGTAAAAAAATTGTTTCTTCTGGTAATTTAAAAGTAAGATTGGTATATTACATTGTAATAGCATTTTCAGATTACAATGAAATTTAGCTTCAGTCGAAGAACATAAATGTAATAAGGTGCATGCTTGTGCATTTTATTTACATTCAAGAATAACACTTCTCTGGTGAAAGGTAAAATTTTTAGTGTAAGGATATAATTCATGTATCAGCTTTGCCATCTGATATTAGTTCGAAATTTTATAGTGAAGTAAATTTTAAAATACTGCATTTCACACCATTGTAATCAATTCATTCAGCAACGCATATTTGAGTGTATTAATTATTAATGAAATTCTTATATTTTTATTTTTTTATAGCCGATGATTTTTTATTCTCTTTTGTCAAACATCTTAGCCTTTTTTAAGTTCGAATAAAAGTGATTGCAAGAGTTTGATTGAATTAATGATTGCAATTAATTTTAAAGTCTAATTTAATAATTTTTAATAACGTGTACTTAGTTTTGTGAAATATTTTCATTTATATTGTAAAAACATTTTCTTTAAATTAAAATGAAAGACTTTCTTTCAATAGTTTTTTTTATACCTTTTTAGGATAAATAATCAATTTTATGAATTAAAAAAATTCACACTAATGCTTCAGAACAATTCACTATAGTTTTTCCTCAAATAAATGTTTTAGATTTGATTTTTCGTTCAATATCCATTTTTCCTTACGAAATCTAACTCATTTCGAACCTACATCTTAAAATGAGTTCAACCTCCACGACTATGCTATGAATCGTACTGAAGAACAATTCTACCATAGTTTACATTCCAAATTCCCTTTTGTTCTATGATAATCTAACCCTAGAATGTTTAGCTAAATGTTCTTTCTTTTAATGAGTATTAATAGCAACTGGTTTGTACTGTAGAAAATGTTTTTGTTGATGTTTTTATTTTCCCACTTTGCTCTTTCCGGAAAGAATTTAAAAAAAAAAATTCCTTATTTACACTCGCGACATAAGAGAACATCAGAGCAGATAATCATGATTAATCATTACTTGAGATAAAAAGCTATTCCCATGGTGAAGCAAAAATAATCCATCTGATCATTTAAATGAAATGGTATGCATGATATGAAAGCAAAGATTTATGCGCTATAATCTTCATTAACAAAGGTGTGAGATTGGTCTTTGAGTTTCAGAATAAATTCTTTAATTAAGACGTTATACTGTAAGCAGAAATTGATTCATAAGAAAATAAGAAACAACTAATGCTATTTGAAAATAAATAAAATGGAATAATTTAAATAAATGACATAAATGATTCCACCGGGTAAAATTGCTTAATCTCGCTTTATTATTTTCACTGAATATTTTAAGCCTGAAAATGTGATACTCTATCAATGCATTGCGAAATTGAACGTAAATTCTCAATATGGCGTGAACTTATGCTGTAAATTACTTTTAGGCATTTCTAAATACTACAATCAGTTTTCTGAACAGCAAAGGTGTATGGCATTGATATTTTAAGCTTTATTTATGGCAATTACGTGTTACTAAAGTTAATTTTCATGCTAAGTATGAAATATATCTTTGTGTTTGTTGAATGAAGACTGATAGATTTATTTAAAAAGTAAATACTATTGATATTAAACATAAACAAAATCAAAAATGGAAATAATCATAAGATACTTATCAATTATAAGAATCATGATTAATAAAAATTATTAACATTTTGTGATGAAGCTCAATGTGTGACTTATCATTTGCTTAAATTCTAAAAGGAGGTTGTTTTTATAATAGAAAGACCATTTATTTAGAATAAAATTAATAAGAATCTGCTTTATATATATATATATATATATATATATATATATATATATATATATATATATATATATATATATATATATATATATATATATATATATATATATATATAGATAGATAGATAGATAGATAGATAGATAGATAGATAGATAGATAGATAGATAGATAGATAGATAGATATAAGCACCATCTATGTTTAGAATATAATATAGGTACTGCTTCAGTTTAGAATAAAAGAAAGAAAATTAAAAAAGATAAGTTACTTATTAATAACAATTGAAATTTGGTGTTATTTTATTTAATTTATTGAAGTATTTTTGTTGATTCTAATTTTTATATTCATGATAACAGATTACCATATTTCTTGGTTAAAAGCGCTGATTAAAGTAATATTTCCATTACTTTGTCATAAATTTAGCATATTGGATAATATTCCCTATATACGTGTACGTGAAAACAAAGCAACCAAAATGTTTATTCATAACCAATAAATACCTATAATACTTTATGTTATTCCTTATTTCGATAAACAGCTTATATCAAAGATATTATTACAAATCAATTTCAAGTGCATAAAGAATTATCAAATATATCATAATCAGTTGCAAACATACTCAATGCGAACGTATGCAAATTTTGAAAATAACTTCTTCGCATTGTTCCTCTTATTTCAAAAAATAGTTTATATCATAGAGATTATTACAAATCAGTTTCAATTATATAAAGAATTATCAAATATATAATAATCGACTGGATATGTACTCAATGAAAATGTATGCAAATTTTGAAAATGACTTCTTCGCACGTCTAGAAGAAATACAGAAACAATATCTTCTGATCATTCTAAAGATTAATGTTTACTCTCTGTTTTCTTAAATATTGTATTTGGGAATAGGAATTAGTTTCTAATGACCAATGAATGATATATTCTATTTCCTAGTTATAATTTAGAAGTATGACACCCTATACTGATAAAGATTATTGATTTATTAAAGATCCAAGAGATGTAATTATTATTCAAAGACATTCCTCAGAAGTTTTAATTCAACTAACATATATGTTTTACTTTAACAGAATTTCCAAATACTAATCATGAAATATTACAGTTTTTTAGAGTATGTGCATACATGTAGAGAAATATAATTTGCATGCTTCATTGCATGCACCACTCTGAAAGTAGAATGCAAATCATGTGAAATTTACACTATGCATTTGTAATGATAAAATATGCAAATCATTAACATTCTTGCACACGTGTATATCGTTGGCACTTGTAGTGTCATTTGCAAGCGCTATATAAAGGGAAAAGAGATTGCCGAAATAAAATACAGTAGCTGTTTTATCGTGTGTGTATATTTAAACTGCTTAACTTGTCTCTTAGAAGAAAACATCGAGCGTCTTTCAAGCAAATTTTTGAGTTCGAACATGGAAGAACAGTAACCAATAGATTTTGCAGATAAACCTTCAGAAAAATCAGAGATCGTAATGGACGAAACCAAGCAACTATGATACGGATCTATAATCTCTGGGTGTTAAAGGGAACATGGGGTCGACATGACTGATCCCGCAAACTTCGTTGCACCACTTGATGGCAGACATATTGTTGTTGCACCATCATACTTCCCTGTACTTAGCCCTTAGTTGGGCACTACCTGTTAGATAGAAGCAACCGGATGGAGTATTCGTGATTTTTAAGCAGAGATTAAGCAGAAAACCCCCAATACTTAGCCTGCCCCCCCAAGAGTATCATTTCACTTGGAGGACATGGTGACCCTCCCAGATTTTAACAATAAGCATATTGTGAGCATAGCAGTGAGTTATCGCTAAGCCACATTTCATACCATACATAACATAGAAAATTCAGTTTGTTACGCAACATTCAGTATCCGCTTGTACCACTCAACGTCGTTTGCAATTGAGTTTAATGTCCGCAAGACGTCTTCTGCCTCTTTTACACTTGATTCAAAACTACAAACATTTGTACTTTCAATGGTGCGATGAACCATAATCATAGATAATAAAACGGAAAGACATTGTCTTTATTGATAAATCCCACTTCTGCCTGTAGCACCACACTGGTTGGATTCGAGCCTGAAGACACCGTTATGAGAAACTGCTAAACTGTTGTATCATCCATCCTGCATTTAGTATCATAGTTTGGGATAGTATTGTATTTTACTTCTGCGTCTCTCTTATACGCATTGCCGGTACTCTGAACAATTAAGGCTACATCTCTGAGGTGTTGGAGCCTTCGTCCTCTCATTCTTTCAGTGCTTGCCATCAGTCACATTCTAACAGGATAACGTGTGAACCACACGTGGCACGCCAAATTCAAAAGCTCTGTACCCATTAAATTGAATTGTTTATTTTCCCTTTTTGTTCTCTTTATCTATCGTCAATCGAAAATGTGTGGCTCAAACTTGCGCAACAGCTAGAGGGATAAGCATCTTCTGCTACACCAGATCAACTCTAACACTGTATGGAAGCTGCATGGACTCTTATACTCCAAGGATACGTCCATGGCCACTTTGATTCAATGTTATAGCGTACGGTAGCAGTTATAGTCAACAATGACGGCTTCACTAAATACTGATTTATCATCATTCATAAATCTAAAAAAAGAAACTACAATAATTCCATCTTTATGTGTAACGTGTTATCAACCCTATAATTTTGCTTCGATATCACTGATTTTCCTTAGTATTTAATTTTAGTTGGCCACCTGTGTATACATACAATAATTTATTTCTTAATCTTATAATCAAAAAAAAATGTTTACTGCAATTCATTTAAGCAACTTTTTTCCAATATTAATAAAACAATTATATTTTATATTATTAATATTTTATTTATATATTTATATTTTAACAATTATTTAAAAATATAACAATTATATTTTTTGCTATTCATTAATTATTTATAAAATTGTAACTTATTTGTTCTTTTTCTATATCAATAGATGCGACATGATAATAAGAACGATAAAAAATGAATATTTTAATTTTATTTTTCATATTTATATTAAATATTGCACTTTCAAGTATGGTTATTAAATAATAAATGAACAATACATTTGACTGATTTTATTTACTTTTCGCTTATTTGCTTTATTTAATTGTATTTATTTATTGTTTGTTTCCTTAGAAATAAAGCTACAAGTCGTGCGCACATACCTTTCTTTTCTGTTTTAAGCGATCAAATGTCAAAAATATATATAGATAGATGCATGGGCATATAAAATTTAATGTCCTGGTATTTCAGAGTTTGTATTTTTTAAAAGGTAAAATTTTTTATGCTAGCAAGGAATTTAAAACGAGATAAAAAAAAAATGCATCCCACAAACATCCAATTTAAAAAATGTATTTGATTTTAAACCAATATATCACTTTATTTAAACTTAAAACTTCATTTAAACTGAGAAAAAGAAAGTTTTCGTCAATATCTCATATAAAAAACATTGTTAATTAAAAATCTCATCTTCAAAACGTTATTGAAAAAATATCTTCATCAATAGATAAAATTTTTCTAAAAATTACGAAAGATTTTAAATTTTTTTTTTTCCATTACGAGTTCGAAAAATACTTTTGGTGACTGAAAAGATTAAATTCAGCCGAACCACAAGAAATGATGTACCAAACACAATCTGAAATGATGTACAAACAATGTGGATAATAAATATGGATGAGATAACGTAGATTCAGTGATTTTTTAAAGAACTCTGCACAAACTAAGGTTCAGGCTACTGCAATCTCAATAATTATAAAAAAAAGTTTAAAAAAATAATAACTCGGAGATTTTTTTATTATCTTGTCGATATTTAAAACGTCAAATGTCAGTGAAATTTATCAGTTGCATGTTAATTTTTTGTTGACAAAAATATTTCATGGTAAATATGAATACTAAATACAAATTTTCAGTGCTGGCTAAAAGCTTGTTTTAATATGAAATTACTTCTAAGCATTAAAAAAAATCGAAAATTTGGGTACAGGAAATAAAGCGTTTTTTTTTTATTGTTGAAAAAATAAAATATTTTAACAAACATTAATATTAGATAAAAATTATTTGGTACCAATCATAAGTAATTAATCAGTTAAAATATCTTTGATGGCCTTTTCAACATCTACCGTATTTTGATTCGAGAGGATTTTTCATAAATATAATAAGCGATATCTGAACATTTTCAAGCACTCGATGGTGAAATACAAGTAGAAACCAGAAGCACATCCATCAATTAGTTTCCGAAGGAATTTTTGAAAATCTTCCTCTATAACTGCTTTCAAACTATCAGCTTTTTGCACGATGTACTATAATTCTCTCACCTTGTATAGTAAAAGCCAAGGTTATATTTCATCAAAAGTTACACAAAGAAATACAAATTCCAGTTGGACCTGCTATCTGACAAGTGGCTCAGTAGCTTCATGTTAAGATTGACAAAATTAAGCATTATTAGCCGCGGGCAGTGATTGGGAGGACCACATTCGCCCTCATTGGATTGCTAGAACACCGTGGGCTGAGGACGCGTCCACGTTCATCTGTGACGTCGAACTTCCATAAATCCTTGAAAGACCATACCATGTGATAGAAAAGAATCCATATTTTTTCAATTTTTTTTCCGTTTCAGTAACTGAGCAGTATTGTTTTTCCGCCCAAAAAATATTTTTACCAACCAATATTCTTTTTTATTTCATAATCAAAGCAAACATGCTTATTATCTGCTTTTAAATCAAATAAAATACTTATTGTTTAATATATCATCTGCCAATTTCACGAATTTTTCCACAGAAAAGAATAAATTTAATTGATAATAATAAAAATAAGATTTTAAATCCCACCTTTCTAAGTCACGGACTTGTGAAACTGCCCTCGTATTATCAAAAAAATCAAAAAGCTTATGTTAAATTTTTTAAAAAAAATGATAATAAATAAATATGGAAACAATATCAATGTGGAAATCCATTCACTTAGTTATAATTTTACGTTGATAGGATAATAAACTGATTTTTATTATTGAGAAGTTAGATCATACTTAAGCGAATATAAATCAGGAAAATAAATTAACAGGGTTCACAAAAACCATATTTTTCTTGAAATAAATATAATTAAACTATATTAATGGCCCTCTCTTTCCAACTCCTCCACAATTCCCTAATAAATACCTATTAAAAAATTTGTTGATTTGAAAAGTGTTATTATTAACAAAACTATTGTTCCCAAGCTTTTGTGTTCCTGTCAGTTCCACAGCAGGGGACAGTTCGACAGGTTTTCTCGGACGTTCATATTCTCAAGCGACGTATCCATCATTTTGGCCCTCGATCACGATCGCGGTTACGATTGGCTATTAACAAAAGCAGAACACCGCTGGAAAGTTTCTAAAAGTTACCTGGAGCGGAAACTTCCATCATAATTAAGATGGACTCCTAAATGCCGCACTTCATCCACTGGGCGTTCACTTCCACGTTACTTTTCCTTTCTCTTTCAGCTCTTGGTGATAAACAAAACCCTTAGAGAGGCGTCATAAATTACGAACTAAAGCTCTTTGTTTCAGACCATATCGATAATAAATGCGTTCCAAGAGGTCGAATTCGAAATTTAATTACACGCTTTGCACGTTGTTCGTACTTTGTTTCTCTAGTCTGCGATACTATAAATGACTTCGAAGTAACCTATTTAAGTGTACTGTCAATTAAATGTATTTCTGAATGATATTTTGCAACAGTATTCTATCTAGTAGGAAAAGTTTTAACTGGTGTAAAAAAATGACATTCAAAAATTTGAACTTAACCCATGTTTTGATACAGACACACACAGACATTGTAGGAAAAGATTTATTGATATAAAAATATCAGAAAAGCTGCAATTTGGAATGTAATTTGTTACCATATAAATACAATAAATATTTCCTTAGAGATATAGTTCATTAAATATTGATTTACTTTCCGAATTTGATTCACACTGCATTAAAAACATCCATGAAATAATCCCCTAATTTAATATAACGCATTCATTGCAGCCTACATTTTAGAAAAGTAATTTAACCTAACCTAACCAAAAAGTTACTTAATTCATTACAATATTAAGTATGGAAAATTAATTTAATATTACCTAATAAATTTACACTTTCTAAACATCATATTATTACTACAGCAACCAAATTAAATCAAATTTATTTATCATATTTACATTTCCAATAAATTAGTTTAATATGACCTAATGAAAAATCCTTAACAAACATAATAATATTAAAATCTCGAAGCTAATTTAAATTAAAAGTTATTATTTATAATTTAATATAGTCTAAAAAAGACTCTGAATACCATATTGTTGTTATTGCATGAAATTTATTTATTATATAATCATTTGAAACAAATAAATTCAGTTCATTTGATATGAGTTACAAGGATTTTAAGTATTGTAATGTTAATAAAGTTTAATTATATTTATTCATTATATCTCCTCTTATTCTGAACAAGTTATATATATATATATATATATATATATATATATATATATATATATATATATATATATATATATATATATATATATATATATATATATATATATATATATATATATATATATATATATATATATATATATATATATATATATAGCTCCATATGTTGTAATATCTCTACCCATAAAGTCTTTAAATATCATGCCTTTTTTCCAGTCCATCCATGAAATTTAAGAACCAAATTCTCTATGATGGGTTTGCATCTGCGAAAGCAATATTTTTTGGTGAATAATTTTTGTTTAAGAAATAATTTTTCACATTTCCTGTCTTGGACAATTGCCCAGTTTAATGCTCTAATGTTTCCATATCTCTCATAATGACAAAATATTTATTTAAATGGAGTATGTGTTTTATTTGAAAATTCTTGAAAGCAATTTTCTGTTTGGAAAGTTTATTCCTGTATTGTTAATAATTCTGGAATTATTTATATTTTTAATAATAATTGTTGTTATTTAATCCATCTGAAAGTATAACCGCAACAAAAATTATATTTCTTATCACAGTATTTACGAAATTTGATACGAAATTTCTTTATCGTTTTTTTACATTACTTTTAATATATATAAATACTTTTGATAAACTTTTTTTCATAAACTCAAAAAACTCGTTTATTCATAAAGAGAAATTATATTCATACATATTAGTTATGCCATATACTAATCTCCTCAATAAAATATCTTGATTGTGTCATATATTATTTTAAATTTGGTTTTTTTAATTTTTTTTAAATTTTGAATTAACTATAAATATTAGAAATATTTAGGATTCACAACTATCAATCCCTTTCATTACAAAGACTCATATTATGAAAAAAGTTTACTGTATTATTTTATTTTTTTAAATCATTTTTCTTACATATAAGATTCGAAAGGTTTGAAATTTCAGAATTTCGAAAAGATTCGATAATGTTTTAGAACTCGCAATTTTGATTTTTATTTCATTTCACTTTAAAAGTTTTTTTCATTTTAAAGCATATAAGATTTAATCTTGAACAACATAAAAATTTATTCAATAGAATTGCAAGCATTTTATTTTATGTTAGGCAAGAACTACGACCTCTACCGATGAAAGTTAAAATCATTTTATATCGTTCCACAAACAGTATTCGTCTTAAGAAACTGGAGAACAGAATACCTTTTCTCTCGGGTGATTGAACTAAAACTAAGAAAACATGGTTATTAATTTACTTAAATATAAAATTTATTACATTACACACACATCTCGATATAATATAGCATTCTTATTATAAATCACGTAAAGTTAAAATATTTTCTTTGAATGAAGACATTTTAATATTATTATAGATAGATATTCTTTAAAAAACTAAATTCTAAGAAACCACTTTCTGAGAATTTAAATTACAAAATTCACTGTTATTTATTTGAATTATAAACTGTAGTAAAGAAAAAAATTTTGGAAATTTCTGTTCATTTTTGAGAGTAAACTTAAAATCTTTTGAGCATATTTTGAGAAGAATTGTTACAGAAATCTGGAGTGATTTGGCACACGTTTTGTAATTACAATTTTTAGTTTATCTACTATTTGAAGATTTTTTACATAAACTCAATTTAAGAGAAGTCAAAAAATTTTCAAAGATTTTTAAATGGTCAGATAAGCTTTTATATAACAAATTATTATTTATTGTATTGTTTTATGAGTAATGTACAAGAACATGTTATTTCACAAATACGTGACATTTGCGATTCCTCATAATCATTTAAATTAAACCCTCTTTTATCTGAAAAAATGTTTTTTGCAGAATATTAATGCTGTTATGTGTAAATCTCGTGTTATGTGTCGCTGTTAATCGCTGTTATTATAATCGCTGTTATGTGTAAAATACGAGACATTTTTGCGATTCCTCATAACCACTTAAATTAAACCCTCTTTTATCTAAAAAATGTTTTTTGCAGAATATTAATGTTGTTGTGTGTAAATCTCAGGAATTACAGTGTTTATATAAAAAATAAAGTTTCTACTTCAAACTTCTTCAAAACAAACTACAGAAAAGAATTTTTTAATGAAGAATGAAATACAGAACTTTTTATTCTAAAATTTCAGAGCATGAAAAAGCAAGTGATAAAATTTGAATAAAAGATTTAATCAAGCGATAAATTTTAAAAAAATTGACAGAATATTTTTTGTAAAGCATGAAAATTTTTAGAACATGCTGTAGAAGTAGGGAAAGCCGAGGAATCTTCCTCCACACACACAGTTTTCCGAATACTTTAATCTCAGTTAACCTCTAACCCATATAACTTGCAAGAAAATGAGTAAAAAATTGGATCAAAAATCACTAAATGTTTATCAAATGGAAAATCTTCTTTATAATTAAATATTTATTAGTAAAAGGACTATTATAGTTTTTAATTTTTATTTACAATTTTTCGTGAATATTGAAATTGCGATCTCCTTTGTCCTACGCATAAGAAAAAGCTTCTTATTAAAATAAATGATAAAAAAAAGTTGAAAGTTTAATTTTAGCACAACTGGTATCAACTACGTTGCTATGCAACGGATGAACTAATGTAATCTAAATTCGAACTCGAAACATGGGCGTAGCCCCTGCTTCACATCCGTAGGTTTTTACTTCACTCTAAATTCCTTTTTATATACTTATCCTCGAAGTTCATTTGCATCTCACTTAACTTAATGAAACTATTCTCTTTCAGAGCGCGCGTTCACCAACTTTAACATTATCGGGTGCAAGAGCTAAATTTAATGGATGGCTTGGAACGAAGTCTAGTTAAATGTCAGTTGTAGTTATTAATAACGGTTTTCTCGACCAGAGAAGTTCTTGTTCTCTATCTATTATTATTTTAGAAGCAATGATATTAATTCTACTTAACTACTTGGACTATGTTTTCAGTCAAAAATTATTTCTGCGACATTTTTTCTTAACTTTTAACACTAGGTGATGAATATTAAATGAAATTTTTGTAAAAATAGAATATTGTATATTTTAACATACACCATTCATATAATTTTTAAAACTCTCTAATATTTTTATATATTGATTTTAAAATTACAAAAATTTCGTAAATATATTTAAATACAGCAAAACATTTAATAAGTGTTTTGGATCCTTCTTTTATCTATTGTTCTTCACAATTCATAGAATTCTATTTACATATTTAAAAAAAGATATTTCAAATAGCAAATAGCTACATGTTCTAAATTAACATTTTGAC
The DNA here is from genome assembly GCA_037975125.1 of Latrodectus hesperus. Taxonomy (NCBI): domain Eukaryota; kingdom Metazoa; phylum Arthropoda; class Arachnida; order Araneae; family Theridiidae; genus Latrodectus; species Latrodectus hesperus. The sequence goes on from CM075853.1 coordinate 32,813,008, forward strand.
GTGTAATAACTAACATTTTAGAAATATTTCGGGAATTATATTTTACTTTTCAGTCAAATTCAAAATTAAAGGACTGTACTAAACGAAAAAAATTTTTAATTATCGATTAGTGCATTTTGGCTTAGAAGAAAAGAATCACCCAAACACAGGCAATATGCAATGGAGCTGTTATTGGATCAAAGTAAAACCAGCATATTACCTGAAAGAACTGTTTAAAATATTTGCGGAAATATACTGCAAATTTTAATCTGGCAGATAAATGTTTAAGCATAACATTTTTACCATAAGTTAAAAATGTGCACATTCCTTTTATTATATAATAACAATGATTCCTCTCAAAAGGTGATTTACAAACTTTTTGAAATATCGTTATCGGTTTATAGAAATATGCGAAATTTGTCTCGCTGTTTTCAAAAAAAATTGCTATTTTTAATTAAATTTGCGTTTATAATACTATTTGTAATTAAACGTTACATTATATTCTACCTTGATAGATAAAAATCTTTCATTATAAATGAGTGTATGATTATGTAGATAAATATCTTTCATAATTTAGATATGTAGATAAATATCTTTCATTATGAATGAGTGCATTATAAATGATACATATGAATTCTATTTCATAGATAATTATATTCCTTTATGGAATGTACTCAGTTGTATAAAAAAAGAGGTACCAGTAAAAATGTAGCTGGTATAAAATTTTTATTAATACATAAAATTACTGATATTATAAAATTTATATAATATCAGTAATTTTATGTATTATGTTTTAATACAAAATGCTTATTTTTAGGATAGCAAAATTATTAAAGAGAATTAGAGAGTAAAATATATTAGTCGTACACGTTCTCGAATATCTACAATAGCTGCATGTGAAATTGATGGATATGTTTATGAATTAACTGCATATTTCACATAAGAGCTTAAAAAATGCTTCTATTCTAATTTCGCCAGTGTAAGAAACTTAAAAAAAGAAATTAAATCCCAGATAAAACTAAAATATATTAAAATATGTTATTCGTCATGTCATTGAAGCAATATCTTGTTGATAACAGACTCGCAATAAAAATATCCATAAGTATATGCTTTAGATCTTAAAGGCATCTACAAAGCTGAACGATACTGCGCTACTTATTAGTAAAAAAGCCGTAAATTAATGCACAGCATTTGTTAACGAGCACTTGAGTTAAGGGAACTTAAAAGGATATTCATGACCACTAATGATCATTGAACTTATTAATAAATAATGTAAATAAGCTCATAATATCTTTTTAATAATCTCATATCATCATGTTTTTAAATAAACAAATTTGTTTTTTGATGTCAATAATGGAATCTCATAAGAAAAACGCTTTTCTTAACTCATATATTTAACTGAGGTAAATTGCAGCTGGCAACATGTGAAAGGTTTTGCAAAATATCGAACTAATAACAATATTTATGAGAAAAACTTACTTAATGCGAGCTATAAGCCTATGAGCATAAAGCTCCAAAACGGTGTTTTTTTGTCGTAACCTAACCTAACAATATTTATATTCAGTTGTTTTTAGAAATCTCTTCAAATGACTAAATCAAGAAAAACTTATACTTCAGTTATCGGAAAAAGAAACAAACTTGCATTTTAAATATTTTTTTAGTAAATGCACTTGATATTATGTAAGGTAAGAGTTATAAATCAAAGGTGAAAAGAATATAGAATACAGGTAACCTTCCTATAACACGGTATCTTATAACACGGTTTCGCTATAACACGATTCGTAAATTGCGGGAAAATTCCTACAACACGTCATCCTATAACACGGTTTTGTTCCAATGTTAGAGACTTTTTTGTTAGAGGATTTTAGACGCAACCGATTCGGAATCAATTAGCATAATGGAAGCTTGGAAGAAATTTTCAATCAAGCACTGTATCGAAATCATATCTTTGTCGCTGAAAGAAATAAAAACATCAACCTTAAATGTGTGTTGGAAGAAGATATGGCCCTCTTCAGTTGAAACAGAAAACATGCGTGAAACATCAGAAAACGAAATTGGTGCCATATTAAAAGTCGCTAAATCAATGGGAGGCAAAGGTTTTGTGGATATGGCTACTGAAGACATTCAAGAATTATTAGTGGAAGAAGAAGTTGACGAAGCGGATTTGATGGAAATGGCATCCCTGGATGCAAATCAAATAGATTTTGAGGATGCTAGCTCTGATGAAGATTGTGCAGTTAAGAATTTAACATTAAAAGAATTACAAGAAGGCCTATGCTTAGCGGAAAATCTCAAGTCATTTTTCTTGAAAACAGACCCTTCCACGGAAAGAAGTCGAAAATTCAAAAGGGAGCTGCAAAACTGTTTAACTCCATACCGCGAAATTTACAATGCCCTAGTAAGAACTAGTCAGCAAAGTTCGATTACAGATTTTTTTAAGAGGGGAAAACATACAAAAACTTTAAATAGAGAAAAAGTTCTGAAAGTAAAGGCGATATCGTTCGACCCAAAAAACGTTCTCGGTTGATTGTACTGAGCAGTGACGACGAATAAATTCATTAAATTAGGATTGCGTTAGATTAAAATATTTTTTCTTACTTTGTGTTGGATATACATTTATTATTTAATAAAAATTAAGTTGTTTATGTCGAATTAAAAAAAAAATTTGTTTTTAATAAGTTTTTGGAATGTAACCCCCCTTTTGTACTAGTTCTGGGTCTAATACAACACGATTTCGCACAACACGGCATTTTCTAGGAACCTAACTACCGTGTTATAAAAGGGTTACCTGCTTAAGAAAACATAGACTTCAATGACTTATGTCCTGTAAAAAAAACTACCAAACTGTTTAATATATAGATGATATTAATTAAAGTAACTTCTTTCATGTAAGTGAATGTTTTAAAACAATCCTAATATGTATGTTTTAAACAATGTAACGTAATAATGAATCCCAATTTCTTCTTTTAAAAAGACAAAAAACAAACTGAAATAGAAATATCAAGTAAGACAAAAGAAGTCCATGTGTGGAAAAAATGTTTTATGTCCATGTATGTTTTACTACAGATGAATTTTTAAAGTAAAAGTAAATTCAAAGCATTGTACTATTATAATTCATTTGAAATTGCCTTAAAAGAGTTTTTTGATATTTTTGTCATTATTTTTGAAAAAAAAATTGAAAGATTTTTCCGAAAGAAATTTTTTAATGTTTTGTAATTTTGCCTTCAAACAGAAACAAAACCAACTGAAAACTGGTAAGCGTCACAAGACAGTCCTAAACAACTACCAATTGAAGAAAATGCTAACTAAAACTGTGATAAATGCATGGAAACTGCTAATGCAAAATTATTAGGTAAACTAGCTCTTGATTAATTTAATATGATATTTAACCAAGCGTATTTGTTTAGAATAAAGCATATTTTTTTACAAGTGGCATAAAATTTCCAAAATTATAAATATTACTTCCTTACTCTTTAAATCAATTCATGTATGAAAATTTAAGAATGCGTTACTCCATTAAGTAGTTTCTATTGGCCAAACCATGGCATAAAAATTCCAATGGCCAAAAAAGAAAAAAAAAAAACAATTTCGAGACTATAAAAAGGTACTTGCTTACCGTTTAAATTCATTCCCTTAAGAAAACCCTGGAATGCATTTCTCCAGTATTCAGAGTTACCATTCGCCAAATCCCTTATAAAAATTCTAATGGGGGAAAAAAAGAATCATGGCAAAATGAAAAAAGCGTAAAAATTCTAATGCTATGTAACTGTACCTGATAATTCTTTACATTAATTCACGTAGAAAAACCCAAGAATACATTATTCTTGCATTTTTCTACGTTGATTAATGTCAGTAGTTACCATTGATCACACCATGGCCCAGAGATAGGAGTAGAAAGTTATATATTCTACTTATTCCTTTTAGAGTTGGGTTTGTATGTCATTGGGCACCTCTGCTTTTATCAGCAGTTTGTACTATTAACTCCAAACCCAATGTTTCCTAGTTCCAGTTGCTCGGGTCACCCACTTTATTAATAAAGTCCGATAACTCTTTAATGGAGTCTAGGTGTAACTCTCTAGTATGGATGATGCCTAAAGAAGTTAATCTAGGGAGGGCAAGAGCCTCGCATTCGTAAATGATATGCTTGGCCGTTTCCTCTTGCGTATGTAATTTCCTTCAGATAGGGTCTTGCTGAAACAGTCCCATTTTATGGAGGTGTTTACTGAAATAGTAGTGCCCAGTTATGAAGCCTACGATTAAACGTATCTTCTGCCTAGAGCATCGTACATTTCAGAGGCAATCCTTGCTGATGATCCACAGATCATACTTTTAGTGTGGGTTTGACCAGGAGTGTTGAGCCAAGCTTCATACATCTTCCGTCTTTCCCATCTAAGAATATTGGTTTTTGCGGTCTTCAAATTGATCCCACAAAAAGGTTTTACACCAATGGGAACAAAAGACGATCCTTGTTTAGCAAGCTCATCAGCCCTTCATTACCTTCGATACCTTTGTGCCCTGGCACCCATACAAGGATCACCTTGTTTCTAGTTGCCAGTTCTGTAAGAAGGTGTCTACATTCCAAAATCATTTTAGATTTGATTTCGAAAGAACTGAGCGCTTTTAAAGCGGCTTGACTGTCACTCAAAATGAGAATCCGCTTACCGTAATAGCCTTTCCTCATATTTAGTCGCAGACAGTGGATAATGGCTAAAACTTCTGCCTGGAACACCGTTGCGTATCGCCCAAGGCTTACAGACAGGCTGATTCTTGGTGACACGCCACATACTCCCAGTCCTGAGAGGCTGTTCTTCAGTGATCTATCTGTTTACCAGATTAGATCAAACATGCTGTTATCCTCTTGTTGGAAAAACTATTTCAAATGTCCTTATCAAACATGTATGATTTTTCCATGATGTCTGAGGGCATCAGGAAAGTAGGATCTTGAATTTTCTTGGTAATGCCCCTGTGCCCTTTGGCAACAGGCTAGTCGTACCAGTGGTTTTGCAGCTTCATTCTGTATGCAGTCATTCTGGCAGTGCTGCAGATGAAGATGTCGAAGGGAGTCAGATCCAACACAACCTCCAATGCTCTGGTTGGCGTGGTGGACATTGCTCCCGTCATGCAGAGACAGGCCAGTCTTTGTAGAGCTCCTAGTCTGTCAATCACAGACTTCTTTTCCAGCTTACGCCAGCAGATCACACAGGCATATGGGAGTATGGGCCTAACAATAGCTGTGTACATCCATAACATCAGTTTTGGATGTAAACCCCAGTTTTTACCAAGCATTCACCTGCAAATCATAATGCTTTTCTTTGCTCTGTTAATTTTATCATCAATGTGCTTATTCCAGGTGAATTTCTGGTCTAAATAAATGCCCAGATACTTCACCTCTGAAGCCACATTGATTTCAACATCAAAAAGTCTTGGTATGAAAAACCTTTCCGTTTCCTTTTGCGTGTAAAAGGTACAAGGTAGGGTTTCTGAGGATTAACCATCAGGTTAATCCTCAGAAAACCTGAGGATTGAATGATGGTTAATCCTCGGAAACCATCTGAGGATTAACCATCATCCATGCACCATTGACCTACATAACTTAGAGCATCCTGCATGAGATGGCAAGGGGTAGCAATGAATCCTTCACAAGATTGCCTCTAAGTTAGCTTGTCTTTTTCAGCAAGGTCTACTTCAGAGGCTTCACCTGCAAATGCAGAAAGGTTAGTTATTTCTTGTGTCTTTTCATCCATATGATAACAATTAATAAGCTCAGGTAATATAACAGTCCACCCAGCATTTCCTAAATTACTGGTCAAGGCAAAAAGCTCTAGAAGTTCGCCAGGCAACTAGAGGCTCCGTTAAGACACCATTACCGCGGTGCCAAATAGCCCTAGGCACGGGTCGCATAACACCAAGGTTTACAGGAGCTGGTTCGCGGCCTGATTCTATATTCAAGGCTATCCTGTCATTCCTACAGGACGTTCGGCGATCCACCACCTGCTGACGCGCCTGGTAGCTGCTCAGGCCCCAGGTTATGTGTTCTAACTTAGTGACTGTTAAAAAAGAGAAATTGATTTTTGTTGTATTTCGTCTCTCCGATTCCACTTATGGGTGCTTCAAGGAGAATTTTTTTTAATTTTAACACGTAGGTATGGTCCATTATCTATGGAAAACTGCCCTAAAGCATGTTCACATACATTACTGTAACTCTACTCGCAACAAGGTGTCAGAATATACTCATTCCATTTGATATTGTTCCGGTTGACCCGGAACAGAACAACTAAACATTACTCTTTTTAGTTTTTTTGGCGCTGTTAAAAAGAAAAGTAAGTCACTCAAACGTCGGACTCGAAGAAAAAAATATATACATGTATGTGGCAGATAGAAAATGCTGTACGGTTTTCATGATCTGTTCTGTTGAATGTACAAATTTTTGTAATGACATTTCTTATACATATTGTATATAGCTGCATAATAGAATTTGTGTAAGAGATTGTAATTTACTTAAACTCACACTACATCACAACAGAAATATATATATTTATAATGATGTTTAGTTAAATAGCCTCTTATCGTTTTAAGAAATTTTCTTTTAAAGGCATTGCTATAATGAATTTGACTTGTTGGTTGACTGCTAAATTATATTTAAAAAATTCCATGATTCAAGCTAGAATCTAAATGAAAGATTCCACATATTATTCTATTACATAACTGTATACAGCTTGTGATTTGGAATTTAAAAAAATGTATGTGTTTTATAAATCAGTGAGCAAATACTCTATAATTGCTGTAATAATGATATATAGAGGTACTGAACAATTAAATTTTTTTTTTTTTTTTGCTTTGATATGTGACAATGAATAATTTAACAGCTTAAGATTTGCTTAACCTGTGTTTCAAAATGTCTGAGAAAGAAATTTTATGGATAATGATCTGTATTTCTGTATACAGAATATATTTTAATTCTTTATTAAAACTTTTCACATATTTGTAAAAAAAATTAAATAAAGAATAGTCTAGTAGCCTAAAGCTCTAAAACATATTTAACAAGAACATTTATTTAATAAAGTAACAATTTAATCTAAGGATGAAGTTCTGAATTATTATTTTTAAATAAAGCTTTTATAAATAGTGCATAAAAATTAAGCTTTATGGAAGTACATAGTGAAAACTGCTGAGTGTGAGGAGGGGGGAGTCTTTTTTGGAATATCCACTGAAAAATACTTTCTTAAGAGATTTTTCATGGATAACATGTAGTATTAATATGGTGCAAGAAAGGAAACTGGAAAACTCTTAAGCACACAACCCAACAAATGTGAATACAGAAAGCTCCGTTTTTCATTTGTGGCTGGGATCGAACTCAGATTTTCTCATTCTGAAGAATACAGTCTAACCACCAGGCCATCAATAAACTCATCTGAGCCTTATAAAAACTTTACTATATGAATGGTATTTTTAATTTCGAAATAAACGTGTAGTAAAAAAAATGTAAGTTTTTGAGATATTTGTCTATTAATGTTGAAAAGTTTTTGAAAATTCCTTATTGAAACAATTGCTTAGTACTCATAACATTTTTACATTTCATTAAAAAATCAAATTCACTCGAATTTATGTAAACTTTTCTGCTTTAAAAATAATCATAAACATGAATTTTCATATATTCAAAAAATACAAACATCCACAAACTTTATAAAAATTCCTAATTATAAAGTATTGATGTTATTTTTAGTATATATTAACAAAATTCTCAAACATACAAACACTGTTTTAATAATTTTTTCTGACAATTCTACAATTTCTGCTAGGAATAAAAAAAAATAATGAATCCGTTAAACGAACATATAAATAAACAAAATATATGGTTTAATGCGTAAAAAATAGTATTAAATGTAGGAAAAAACCAAAAACAGTTTCCTCTAAAGGAATAAAATGCAAAAGAGTAATATTATGCTTAATATTCTCTTTGTAATAAGTAATCTTTTTCAATTAAAGTTTTCACAAAAGAAATTTTTCATGAAAAAACATTTTTTTTTTGCATTTTAGTAAAATGTGCATAATTTTAAGTCATTAATGACAACAAAAATTTGAAAAGTAACAATAAATTTATTTTCAATAAAGCTGCAGTTATATCTTTATATAGTTAATAGTTGTTACAAATGATACATATTTACATATAAATAAAAATTATAAATAATAAGTCTCATTACTTACACAAGCAAATGAATTCAAAAATATGCAACATATCTTTATACCATGATTTGATTACTAATGCAACAAAAAACTAATTAAAATATGTTATCAAGTTAGACTTCATAAAAAAATTATTTTTCTTAAGATTTTTAACGTTTGATTTTAAGTACTAGAGATATTGTAAATAAAGAATTGTCATTTTACATTGCACTACATAAAGCAAAATGCAGTCAATATTTTGTATCCATTTTATTCTTAACAGAAGAAAAAAATATTTCCAAAAAATAATTTAAAATGCTCTATAAATAGGGTAACAAATATCATCAAAATTTGTGTATTAATATTAATAGATATTAATATTAATAAAAAGCATTTTATCACACTCTTATTAAATAGAATACAGAAATAATATCTAAAAATTATACATTTATAGAAATACAAAAATTAGGAAAAATCACTAAACATTTTGCATTCAAATTTATCAGGAAAAATGGAACTTAAAAATACAGAATGGTACTAAACATATGTTAATTATTTGTTATATTTCTGTCTGATTTGAATACAACATGATATATAGCATATTATTAACTTGGAATTTTATGACAGATTTACAAAACTGGCACATAAGAAATACTATCCAACAATTTAAAGGAAAAATATTGATTTTAAATTTTTCAGATAGCAACAAAGGCACATAAAATAGTATATATTTTAATGTAAGTTTTGATTTCATATTAGTTTCTTAGCAATATTTTTAGAAATATAAAATATATTAATATTTCTCCACCATAATATTAATGCATACACAGATAAACATGATTATAATTTAATACTACATGACTTTTTTAATTTTACAATGGTACTGTATTTTGCAAATAAAATAACAGAAGCCCAATTTAACCACAACGATTTTAATATTTATATATAACAAGTAAATTTCATTTTCCCATTAAAAAATATGGTGTGTTGGTATATGGGGCTCTTTAATGTCGTCCTCACATCTATATTTTATTCAACATCAGGATAATATTGTGCATATAAAATAATACAAATCTGTTAACAGCTATAACTTTAATTTCTTAATAGACTATTTACTATCAAATTTTATATTGTTTTTTTATTTTAAAAATTATTTAAAATAAAAAGAAATATGTGTAACATTAACAGTTTACAAAAACTTATATAAGCATATTTTCAATTTGAAACACAGAACATTAAATCTGAAATGTTGAAATATGAACTGTTTGTATTATATTATAGTATAATATAATTAAAACAATATAAAAAAACCAAGGAGCTATAACCAATTTATATCATACAAAATCAATTAATATAAGTGAGATATTTTAATTCATTACTCTGAAACACGGCAGTAGATTATAATTTAAAAGTAACTCTCCCCAATATTCAATTTACACATATAATTATAAATATTTGCAAAAATACAGAAATATATATACTTTGCAAATGCTTCAAATGATAATAATCTAGAAATTGTTGTATCTATAACAGATGTAAAAATACATTCAAATAATGTACAGAATAAAGTTACATAATAATGATAGTCTTTAATTTTTACAATACTATTTAATAATTGTATTTGCTTCTTTAAAAACAGAAAAAAACTTACTTTAAATTATTACCAAACCATTTTCATGTTAAAAAAAATTAACGATATTAACAATGCAGTTTAATTAACAATAAAAGAATTAATGCTGAAATAATTTGAAATCACTGATTCAGTATGTTGTTACAATTATGGTTTTAAAGCTCTTGATTATTTTAATAAATGTTTTAAAAAATAACAGACTAATTATACAGATTTAACAAATTTTAATGGAATGACTTTTACATGTTTTCATGATTACAATTTATTATACAATGAGTCATGACTATTTTTTACAATGAATAAAATATTAGGAATTATATTTAGAGATCACAGTTACGAAAAATAAAGATACGCTAGTAGCAAAAATCACACATCACAAATGTATGCACCAAAAATAGTTCTGACAGCTCAAAAATATATTTAAAAAATCATGTTAATTTCATTCATGACCAATTGTCAGCTCTGGAAGCAAATATATAATATTTAATGTTATACTACAGATGAGATTTAACTTTCTTCAAGATTCAAGCTGTTAGTAATGCCACTCTTAGAAGATTGTTGACAAACTAAAAAAAAAAGATTTCTACATTTAATAAAAACTTTAACATTCAAATACAAATCTTAATATTAAATTTATAGCATAAAATCTTAGCACTTCATTTTCATAAATACAGTGACAAATGATAATAAATCTAAAATGTTGGAGTGAAATGGGTTAAGTATAATGCAGAAAAAAATCTCATATATGATTAATTTGTTTCATACATATAAGTTACTTAATATCGAAATTTCTGTGTGATATACAAATAATTGACTATCTTCCTTCCTTATGGTTGCAATACTGCAACTTCAATTTTCATTGGTATACCTGCTCTAATTTAAATGAAATTAATAGTAAAAAGATCCTTTTTTTAGCTATAATTATTTAGTTCCCCAGATCCAACTGATTTAAAAATTCAACTATAAAATAAGTGTATATAATAAAGTAAGTTGAATAATTTTAAATGTTCCAATTATTAATAAATCTGGGGAAAAAACATTCAATACACACAATTTATTAATTAAAAATAAAGCATTTTTACAACTAATATAGTGAGCTAAAATAATTTAAATACATTTGTACTTTTTTAAGACATTTTAAGTTAAAACTACATATTCAGATGCATTATTTTTTCACATTAGATTTTTTTCAAAAGGAATTATTAAGAATAATCATGAAGAAATACTAAAATTTTAAACATTAAAAACCATAACCCTTTTTTGTGTGGATTTATCTTTATTGTGGAACTTTTTCTAAAGTACTTTAATTTTCAAAAATTTTAAATTTTTTATTTTTAGTTTGATGAGAATAATTGTCTTTAAATAAAACTTTAATAAACTTTTTAATACATTAATTAAAAAATAAGGCAACAATTTTCTTATCTAAATTATGTGATAACGATTCTAACATAAAACCATTTTTTACAAGCAAAACACATATAGAAATAAAATTAAAACTGATATCATAAAAAAATATTCAATGATAATAACAAAACAGTTATAAAATATACATATGAATTCTAGGAAGGAATAAATCAGAGAAGAAAAAACAAAATCACAGGTGTAATAGTTTCAACAGTTTATATTTGGTGAATGAATCAGAGTTATAGTCATAGAGATAATTTTTATACCAATAATAAAAATTCTGATCTAGATATTAGCTACTGAATCTATGCTAATGGTGATAACTGCTACACCAGAAAAAAATGCAAATAAAATTGATATTTGTTAGAGAAATATATATACTAAAAATAACAAAAAAATTTGCATAGTTCCTGAGAAATTAGTAATCATAACAATTACCTCTGACAGTAACAACAACACTAATGGTCTTGGGCACTAAGTAAGAGATTAAATAGCATATACAAACATAGCTACTCCTGCAGCTTCAACAGAGTATCACAGTTCTCAACTATAGTAAATGCCAATATGCATTACATTTGATTACAATAGAATCCTAGATTAAGAGCTTTATATTCTGTATGACTGACCTGTATCCTGCAGATCTTGATGTGTGATCTTAATAGATGTAAAAAGCAATTGGATAAATCACAATATTAATAAGATACCATTCGAACTTTATTAAGGTCAAAAACATGTTTATAAATATTTCTTCTTAAGGAAGCCATTATAATAATTTGCCATCAGGAAACAATATTTAAATGCTCTAAAGCTTCTTCATTCAAATAAAAAGAAAATGTCAGTACTGTCTACTTTATATAAATATATATTGAAAAATTAATTATCTATTGTCTATGTATTAAGATTTTAGTATACTAGCTTCAAAGAAAAGAGAAATATGCTTAAGAAAAGTTTGAGTCACCAAAAAATAAATTTATTTCATTAGTTCTTCATGATATAGCAAATTTTTACATAATTTTGTGAAGTTGGAAAAACATACAAGTTTTCTGTACATTTTAAGTAGCAGTGAAAACATCTTTGAATTCCAAAGTTGAATAATGAGTAAGTCAAAATATAACAATTTCTATACTAATATAACTATGAATTTATAGAGTTACATTAGAGTTTGCTCATACAAATGAATAATTAAAACTTTATTGATTAAAATAAACTCATGAGTAACTTGCAATAAATAAATCAACAGAGTATGAACACACACACACAAATACACATATTCACATTATGATCATCCAAGTTCTTTGCCATCCTCTTAACTACTTGAAACAGCTGCTGCCAGGTATATGAAAACAATATCTAGGTATACAAAAGTAGAGATGTGTTATTGAATAAAGCCACGTAGGACACCACTTGATAGAAAAACTGCAAAGTTAACATTGCTATCATTACCAAGAAAACAAGATAGTGGAAAATTAATTTATAAAATTATAGAACTATTTCATTTAGTACAATGTATAGATTACTATGATTCAGTATGAAAAGACAACTTCTAGACATGAATGCAAAAACGAAAACAGTTAAAAAGCAGACTTTTTTGTGATTTCCTACATTGTGACATCATGAAACATGAATGGAATAAATAATTATATTTTGAACAAAACACAAAATTGTAATGTGGCATAGTTGTATTGATAGTGATTCCCTATGATAAAGACCCTCTTTCAAAGCCCAAAGGTTGTATTTTTTTACTAATTGTCTTTACAAACAAAATTAACAACAAACAGATAATGTAGATACACAATTAAATTCGCACTTGGCGACAAACTTCCTGCAATATGCAAATCCATTAGAAAAGTTATGTTCACGATTTATGTGTATATATATATATATATATATATATATATATATATATATATATATATATATATATAAAATGAGGATTAGCCTGTTTTTGCACATCTGAAACGTAACACAAGAAAGATGAGTCATCACTGGTATCTCTAAAAATTTGATCTGAAATTCCTAAGCAAATTAATCATCCTTACTGACAAACAAATCGAGATGTTTTACTAGACAAGAATGCTGAGTGACTATGTATGGTGCAACTTTGCCATGAACCAGACAATGGTTCATTCAATATTCTTGGCAGATACAGTGTGAATGGATAAAGCATGATCTTCAGAGAATAGCATTCCAAACAGTACTGGGTGCTGGCAAATTGAAATATTTTAACAACATTCTACATCAAATATAGTTTGCTATATGGAATTTAAAATAAAAAGTTGATAGTGCCAATATTTTACAATAATATGTTAACAGATGCACAAAATTTACAATTGCTATAGAACATAATTTCCTATTTTGCAGAAAATTAGCCCTTATTTAATTGTAGGTATCTGTGTTTTAGAAATGACAGCACACCTACTCACAAGGTGACTCCAGTAAAGCAGTACCTTGTCAAGGAATTTGGAGACTACATAATAGGGTATGGCAATATCAAAGATTGACCTACATGTTCACCTGATTTGGTTGCACTGAGCTTATTCCAGTGGACTTATTTCAAACAGCAAGCGTAAACTCTTCCTTCACAAACAAAAGATGATTTTAAAAGTTACATTATGGACAATATTTTACTGTATTTAACAAAACATCAACTCAGAATATATAATTTTAATAAAAGAAGAAAACATAAATGTAAATATTATTAAAAAAATGACTGAATATATTGATAAATTACAAATATATATGTGTGTGTGTGTGTGTGCGTGCATGCGTGCATGTGTAATCAGTTTTGATAATTTCAATTTCAGGCAGTATAACACATATATATTTCAGAAGCTTTAATGAAAACACAAATATTTTATATGAAAGTTTTAAAACACAACTTATGAGCAACCAAAAAAAACATCAATTTAAGTTACCAAATTAATATCAAAATATTATATTTATGAAAGTTGCATTATTATACCTAATCATGATTCAACATTACACCTCACAATCATTCTTATTTATATTTTCTAGGCAATCCTTTTGTAACGGAGTTGTCACAAGAAAAGAGGCACTGAAAAGGACTGGAAATTTCATTTCATTTTCAAAAGTCATGACTGTTCTAGCCTAAAATGATAAAAACAAAAAATCTTTTAACTAAATTAATAGCTATATGATGAAGAAATCTAATGAATCATATTAACTATCGAAACATTTGAATAACAATTGACTCACATAAATACTTAAAATGTTTAATACCACTATTAATATTTTTAGATGCTTTTAAAATTTAGAAAATTGGTCACAAATTATTTTATCATTTAAAATCTTTCAAAAAAATTGGAAAAGAAGGCAAGTATGCAACATTTCCAAAAATATTTTTCTTAATTTATTTGTAAGTAAAAATTTATAGGATATCGTTGTAAATAAGTTTAAATATTTAACTAAAGCCATTATAATTTCATAGAATAGCTCTTTATTTTTATCACATTTCAAATTATAAATTCTTCAAACATTCCTGCATAATAAGAAGCATACAATGTAACACTCAGGGAATGCCATAAATTCATAAAAATTCCAAGAAACTATAAATGCAAGAAATAAATTGTAGTTTCCAAGACTATGATCAGAAAAATTTTGTACATATTTTTACTGTTTTATTTCTACTATCAATAAATGATATGCATTATAAAGTAAAAATAAATATTAACTAACTTTACTAACAAAAGATTTTTTTAGAAAACAGGATAATAGCAATATTAAAAACAATAAGTACACTTTACAATATGAAAAAAAAAGATTAAAGTGCACTTTTGAAAGCAGGATTCAAAACTACGCTGTTGATATTTGATAATGAACTTTTAGGCAATAATTACTATAAAGCAAAAAAGAGTTTATTAATTCTTTATAGTAACACACAGATAATATCTCATAATTAATATAAAATTTAGATAAGGATTTTTTTTTGTATAAGAATTAAATGTTTTACAAAAATAGTAAAATTTACAATTTTACATGAATAACTTGCAATTTCTAAAGAATGCTTAATGTACTTTTTTTATTATAAAAATGATAACCTCA
The DNA here is from genome assembly GCA_037975125.1 of Latrodectus hesperus. Classification (NCBI taxonomy): domain Eukaryota; kingdom Metazoa; phylum Arthropoda; class Arachnida; order Araneae; family Theridiidae; genus Latrodectus; species Latrodectus hesperus. The sequence goes on from CM075853.1 coordinate 32,828,246, forward strand.
AACATAAATTTTAAGATTTGTCACAGATAACTACTTCAAACTACTTGCATTTTGCTTAGTTATTTACTTTAGTATGATGGGATGATTTGTAAAGAGCAATACAGTTTAAAAAAATCCCAAATTTACAATCATAAGTGTCACACATGAAATTTCCTAGCCCAGTTTTTTTATATAAATAAAAGCAATATCTTTTTCAATATTAGACTTACCTTTCCAACCAAATACTTTTATTATAAGAATATATCTGACCTAGATAATTTTAAATATAATCAATTATGTTATAATACTGGTAAAAATTCTTTTAAATGCAGAAACATTCTCAACTTTTATACTTTCATATATCCAAGTATTGAATAGCAAATAAAACTGATCAAATAAGAAAAATAAATAAAATTATTTGAAACTGGAATCATGAATATGTAGTTTATATTATACACAAATAACACAGTTTGTAATATACACAAGTTTAAAATACCATCATTATGTAATGATATTTAGATTTACTGATTATTTCTATTCATAAAAGCATGAACTTATTATCAAAGAAAATGAATTTTAAAGCCAGTTTAAAATTATTCTACTGGTTGATAAAAAAAAGAGAAACAGCTATTTTACAGTTAAAATATAATTTTAAAAATAATTAATAGCTACACATTTTTCATCTGAAAATGTCATACATTTTTTTAATATAACATAAATTTCTATTACCAAATTACAGGAAAGTTCAACACTTTTAAGACCACTTTCTTGCTTCCTAATAACTTTTCCTTTCTTGTCTAAAGAATAGATGCAGATACGGTACATTATGCTACGTTTTTTATCTTTATAAACATTTTCAACGAAATTCTGAACTTCTGTATGAACTCTTTGAATTCCAAGCATTCTTGTTAATAAAATACACCTGAAAATAATTTTTCGTCACATAAAAATCAATAATTTTCTAATGAGAAACCAATTACAATATAATTTATATAAAACATTAATAATACTTAAATAAATTAATATTCATAAATGTATTTTAAACACAAATTTGATGACTAAAGACTGCCATAAAAATTAGGAAGCTTCAAGGTATAAATTACCATAAAAAAAAGATTTTCATTTTGAGATATGATGAATCCAGAATATAAAACACTTTAATATAAAATATACAAAAAACACACTTAAACATTAAGAATTATTTGTCCCAATTAAAATATTATGTGTAATATTCAATTAAAGATTAAGATCTGCAGTCTTAAAGTAGATTCTATACTGTTACAAAATTTATATCAAAGGTAGAATTTGAACTCATATTATACTAGATAGAAAGCAATTATTAAAAAAAATATCTTAAGAATTTAAATGAAAAGCTTTGAATGCAAAAATAAAAAAATTTTTTAATCTGATTTAATTTGAAAAAAAAATTTAAAATTCAAATACGTATGATTTCAGCAAAAATTAATCATATCATCAAAATATTTTACTAAAACATATTTAGAATTTAACATTCAGAGGATTCTATTTGTAATTAAAAATTCAACCAATTTACCAAATATATTCATATTTTCAGAACAAAATGAAGAATACAATACCTCCCAATGATTTTAAACAATTTATTCAGTTTTAATTAAAAATAATACTTTGAGTAAGAGTTCAATTTATTTTTAAAAAAATTTATAAATTATAAATGCTTTTACAGGACAAAAATTTTGTTAACTGCCTTACCCTCTGTTATAAGAAACAACAAGGTCTAATCCATAGTTAAAACCAGTCCATCTCCAATTTATCTAACAAGAAAAATAACAACATGAATTTATAGGTATAGAATCATGTAATATTGCTTGATGTGATTTAAATAAAATAATAATAATTTAATATTTTTCGAAATAGGAATTTTTCTCAACTATGTATGTTGCAGCAATATAATATGTATGTTTATAATTAATGGTTAGGAAGATATTTGTAAATGAAAAATTACTCAAATTTAAAGGAATATTTTAATTAAAGCTAATAATTAATAAAACATTCTTGAATTTTTTTAATTAATTTAAACCAGAGAGAATTATATAATTTTTAAATTTTCTATTTGTGTGAACAGTTATAAAAGAGCAAATAAACATACAAGTTTTCAAAAAAAAAAAAAAACTTTTTTTTCTTTTTTTTATTGCATTTGCACAAACATGACATGCGTGTGTTTATGCAGCATGTCTCACATTAAGATTTTTATTTATATATATTTTTTTAATTACCGCTTTGTCTTCTTTGATGATTCTTCCAACTCTGCTACAATGTTTATCAAATTCTTCTTCACTCAAATTACTTGGCCTATGAATATATGAAATCATAATTTTACATATAAAAGAAATAAAAAATCATGCAAAATTACATGAGAATTATGGTTTCTATAGATTTATTAGAAATATATAGTAATAACATTTGATTTATTCTATTAAATAAATGCAAAGATTAGAATGGAATGAAATCCCAGAAATATGTATATTATACTTCTACAGAAGAAATGTATGTACGAACCCAGAATCAACTCCTTCACCAACCTGTAGCATCTGATACCATTGTTGTTTAAAAATTGGAGAAAACCACTCTAAAACAAAAAAAAAATACTCTTATTAATGAAAGAGAAAAAATAAGTTATTAAAGAAAATAATAATTTTGAAAACCATAAAAAATCTATTAACAGATTGCAACCTATAATAAGTAATTAAAGCTTACTCACCTGCTGGTATAATATTATCTTGTTCAATAACATTTAAATCTATACGATGACTTATGAGATGACCTTTACGTAATGCAAGAAAGGCTTTTTGATATTCAACCCCATTTGATGTCAGTAGGTATGGCAAATTCCCTAAAACATCAAAACACATTAATTGCAAAAAAAAAATATCACTTAAAATAAGATTCTTCTAATTAATGCATATAATATAAGTATCAATAAAATGTTACCATAAGTACAAAGGATTTTAGTATCACTAGGTTTAATTCGTTTCTTAAAAAATAACCAGATAGCATTGTATAAGAGTATTCAATTCATAATCAAGAATGACTAGAAACATTTAATAATAAACAAAATATCAAACATATCAAAAGCAATAATATATTAGCATTTGACATTCACAGATAATACATATTTTTAAAAATTATAAAATCTAGAAAAAATAATGGATTTTCTGCTGTATATTATAATGGTACAATTATAATATTACTATTAAATTAGTAGATATAAAATTAAGAAAAAAGTATAAATTTATTTGATATGAAATTTTATAACAATTCTCAAAAATTAACATATGCATGTTTCATAACAAAGAATGCATGTTTCAAATTCTTCCTTTTTTCTATTTCCAATTATCTTCTTTAGAGTTGCTGATTTTTATACCTTTCAGGACAAGCAGTTCAAATATGCTTTGATGTTGCCAACAGCTTGAGATGTTCATATATACACAGCAGGAAATTAACATTAAGGTTATATGTATAACTTTAATGTTCATATAGGCAATGCTTATTTGATCTTCAAAATAGAGCCTTTATTAATGTTCATTAACAAATAATTAGGCACTTTATGCCTATCACAATATATATAAAGAAAAATATTATTAAATGCTAATTTTAATATGTATTACAGAATGTATGATAATTTAAAATAGTAGCAAAAATTAAATGTTAGGGTTTAAAAACACTTTTTATGATGTTTTTCTTTGGTTAAGTTTAGTGATGCAAAACTTCTGTTTAGTAGGATTGTTCTTTCATTTCAACTTAATCTCATGAACAAATATTTGATAAACACTAGCCATCTTGAAAGGGTTAAGGAACACCATGCATTTAAAGCTCCTATTTCCCTAAACCATTTTTAAATCCCCAAGAGATTAAAATGCACTCACTTTGGAAAGCTTACAATAAATTATGATTTCAATCAGTGGTTAACAATTCTCTACCATGATAAAAGAAAAAACTACACAAGTAATAAATATGCTGCTGAAAGATAGCTATTAAATTTGGTTAAAGAAAAATTTCAATATTTTAAATTACAAAATAAATGCCTTTTTTAAATTTTAATGATTCAATTGAGAAAGGAGAATCAAAAATACCACAATAATTTTAAAAATAGTTATTCATGGAAGCATGTAATCAAAACTTACATTACATTTTGAAATACATGGGGAATTCTATGACACAAAAAATTTATTACAATACCAGTTTCACTAAAATGCCTATTTTGAGATAAAAATGCTTGTTGAATTCTTTAAGCCTAAAACCATAGCTAAATTCATATTTTTGTAAAATTTGTATTTTTTATGATAATATGAAGAATAAATAGAAATCTAATTCCTCTCTTACAAAAGTGAACTTATATTTAGACATATTTTTATTTATGAACTACAACATAAAATCAATGGAAGAAAATAAAATTTGAATAAAATATAGCATTCTTTTATAATTACAAGCTGAAAATACTTTGCTCATCAATAAATATTTTTTGTTCTTTTATGCAATACAAATTTCCATATCCAATAGACAAATAAAAAAGCTTTATTATTTTAAAAGAAGAAAATTATCAAAAAAAATTTTCATAAATCAAAAAAATCTTTAATAAATGCATGCGTCTAAAATCCTGAACGAACATTTGATAAACTTGAATACCAATTTCCACAGGGGAAGCAATTACACAATTAAAAATACTTTTTATTTATATAAAATTTTAATTAAATATTCCATAAGCAAATATAATTAGTTCAGCTTACTTTTAAATGATTTTCTTCGTTTGATAAAAGCAGCATAATAAATGACATTTACTGGTTTAGTATTTTTGAAGATAATAAAGGTTATATTATTTTTTTAAACTGCTGGTAAGTTTTTTCTGTGCTGACAAAAAATTATAAATGCAACATTTCAATGATATTGGAAAGCATAACACAAATAAAAAATATTATTTTAAAAAATAATTAAGGTGGTTAAAATACTAAAATACATATGAAAAAGATTAAATAAATTGAAGAGAATGTCATAAGTAATATTCTAAAATATCAAAATGTATGCTCAAAATTTCACATTTTTATAGCAATTTTTATAAAAAGTTCCCCTACCCAGTAAGTCTCATTTAGTCTATCTATTTTACCTTGAATTTTTTTTCTCATTTACATATTTTTTCTAACAGCTAAACCTAGAATTATATACAAGAAAATGCTTATAAAAAATGCATTATTGATCATAATTAATATTAGATTTATTTCAACTTTTTTGTTTCACATAGTAAGCTTTAATACTAATTCAGTATGTCACTATTTGGACTACTTTCTTAAAACAGTGTATATAAGTATACTGCACACAAGCTGAGATTTTTCTTTCAGTTTAAATCATTTATAAACAGAATGTAAAGATAAAAGTTTTTCTAAAAATAAAACAAATCAGATAAAAAGTATAATTTAACTTATCTATCTAGTTCTCTTTAAGCTATTACAGAATTAGAAGTTAGCACTGTAAGAAATTCCTATGCCTAATATTAAAACATTAAAAATTTAAATTGATAAACAAATCAAAAGTTCATAATTCACTTAATAAAAATGAAATTTGCTTGTATCTGTGTGGAAGTTCTGACTGTATCTTTTCCTTTTTATTGATCCATATTTTTTGCTTTAATAATTAAAAAAAACATACTTTAATTAACATAACGTAATTTATATTCAGACATTCATATTGGTATTAAAATAAACTACATAAAAAAACTATACTTACAACTATTTCTAAAATATTCATTTGTAAGTTTGTTCAAATCTGATTCTTGTAGTGCAGCATATTTATTTTCTTTTAAAAACATCCACTAATAAAAGACATAATTTATGCAATTTAAAGAAAATGATAGAATACTGTACTATAAATATTTGAATACACAGAAATAATCAGAAATATTTATTTAAAACTTATATGCATATTAAAAGATTATTTTTAAAATTTCACAAATATATAAACAGCATTTTTCTAAATCATATTATTTAATGATATGTAAATACAAAATAGCATTAATAACTGTCTGAAAAAATGATATTTATTAGCCACTTATAAATTGAAAAGAAAATATTAACTAAGTTAAAATTTCAATTTTGAAGTTATGAGTTATCAACTTCTTACTTTTTAAATGCAAAATAAAATTTTACATTTTTACTTAAAACTAAATAAACAAGAATGAAAGAAGATTTTAATTATTTGTTACATTTTTAAAAACAAATCAGCAATATTAAAATTGCAATTTTTATTTCAGAATTTAATTTTTAACTACAAATTATCATATTGTAAAGAAAGCATGCATGACCTTTTTTAAAGATTCAATAACAAATTTAAAAGATAAATTATATAAATATATAGTTTAGTATATAAAGTATATATAAAATTATTCTAAAAATGAATTAACAAATATGATTTAGATTTATATATAAAAAGATGATTTAATTTTTCATCAATTCTAAACAATGATATAATTTATAAATACTCAACATTTGAATTCCTAAATAATGAGGAAAATATATTTACTGTATGTATTGCTATTTAAATTATCATAATAGCAATCAATTTTATATAGCATTAAATACTCAGAATTAAAAATGATATTTTAATTTATAAAAGAAAAATGGCTTATTAACTATACAAAATTCTTTTTAAAAAATTTCCACAAAAGTCTCAATTTCTACAAAATAATTGATTTTACATTTTACTGATTTTATAGATAAATTTTTTCTTTGATTGCTCTGCAAATATAATTTTCCAGATACATATGGAAATTTCATTAATTTTAATTAGATCATTCAAAGGGATTTTTTTCTTTGATTATCCTATTAGGTATATTAGAGAACAAATTAAAAGATAAAACTCATGGTAGAGTTAAAGGGGAACAACATATATTAGCCAAAGCCTGATGCACCTGAGGATAGAAGACTAATTTAGCACCATTGCTTGTAAATGTTAGCTGTAAAAAACAGAGTAGCTTTCATCTCTAAATGAGGAGTAAAAAACTCCTGAAGTACTTCACCTATTCCCCTAAGGAACAGTCCCTTGCCACAATAAGGTCATTAATAGGACTTAAGAGATTGCCCTTTTTCACATGCTCTATCTATGGGTTTCTTGGCCAACATTATTGAACTTCACACCATTAGGTGCCCTCTCAAGCCCTCTAGTGACCTTTCTCATATATTCTTTCCCCTCAAACTCATCCTATGAAAACAAAACTATTTAACCCTGCATTACTTAAGACAGTTGGGATTGAAGATTATTGGCAGCATCTCTAATTATGACTTAATTATTTATACTGATAGCAGTAAGGATACTCATCATGTGGGTAGTGGTGTCTCCATCTGGCATCCTGGGGATCTGGAGGAGGAAATTACTTTTAGAAACCCTAATCATTGCTCAGTTTTTCAATCTGAGCTGCTCGCTGTTGAAGCAAGTTTGCTTGACATCCAGGATGATGTTCATGTAGTGATGTCTGAATTGTCATGGAGAGTTGCAGTGCTATCCAGTACTGATTCTGACCATCTTTCATTTGCTCATGCAACTTTCTCACACTCACTGCAAATAATTGCAATGGATCCTTTCTCACCCATGGAAATGAGAAAGTGGGTGCCCTGTTTAAAAGGAGTGTGCTCTCATCCAATGTCTTTAACTGATATTGCTCTCATCTACACTGAGTAACATTTTATTTGAAAAAGGGATGTCTAGGCTATCTGAAGATTTTTGCGGCTTATGATTGGCACTTTGGTGGTTGCCCTGGTCATTCCATTGTTTTCAAAGGTTCTAGAGCTGACCAGATTATATACTCTAGGTTTGGTAGTGATCATCTTCATGGCTATGAATTTGATGGCAAATGTAAGCTCTATCTTAACTTTTGTAAATGCAGTATAAATCAATATAGAATCTAACACATTCTTTTGTATCTGAAATTTACAAAGGAAGATTTTTTTGATTTTGTGAAGATTGAGTGGCTTTTGGAAATTGATGTAGCTACGCTACATCAAATTGGATCAGAAATAATAAATAACAGAAATCAAATAACTTAAAGATAATATTCTAAAAAAATTTATAAGTATCTGAATGAACTAATGAAATTCATAGTTTTTAAATTAATTTCCCAAATTATTAAAGCAGTTAACTGAAAAATCACGAAACAAATTTTACTATTTTCATCATTAATTTCCATTTTTTATAAGAGAGAAAACATTTAACAGCTTAACTTTTAATTTCATCTAAAATATTTTTAAATTAAATTCAGTTTCAAATAAATCACTTTAAAATTAGCAGCCTAGCTACTTACCCTCTTAAGAAGAAGGTAAACAGAAAACTCTGTCTGTATTACAATAAGTTTAGGAGAAGACACTAATTCAGTCATCAAATCACAACTGAAAATATAAAATGAAAATTTTATTGCAAAATAAACTTCCACAGATATTTAATACATTGAATATATATTCTGTAAACAAACTGATACATATATTTGTCACACAAAACTACATTTTTAAAATATAAACTTTTATTCAACTTACAATTCAATTGCAGAAAACATAATTAATTGATATGCAATTTTTTTAAATTAGTTTTCTTAATTTACCACTTACATACCTTAAGAAATATATTTGAAACCCCTTTTATAATAATTATAAAATATACGCAGAACTTTAAATAACAGTTAAGTACTTAATTACACAAATCAATTAATTTAATTACAAATGAATTTTTATTTAACTAATATAATTTAAAAAAAACATCAACAGCAAAAAATAAAAACAGTGACATTGTTAAATTTCTTAAATGCTTATTTTCCAAATATAAAAGTCTTTTTATGATGAAATCATTTGGTTTCAGTTGAAAAATTTATTATAAATTTCAATTGAAAAAAAAAATTACACTTCATTTTTGTTTAAAAATTTTACCACTCTTAATTGTATAAAAATGTTTAAAAGTAAAGATAATTCATAAATTTCGAGAGTGCATGTATTAAACTAATAAATAATTTATATTAACTGAAAAATTCTTTACTGCTTTAGATTCTGTGACATTCAATGAAAACTGAAAATTATATGATTTATTGAAAGTGAGAAGAAACTGTACACATTTCCTCCTAGTTGTAAACATATTGTAAGATTACAGAAAAATGTAATTTAGCTTTTCCACTTTAAATACTTGGAATCTATTTTTTTCTAACACTTTCCTTGCATTATTAAAATCTACTAATTTTAGCACGATTGAATGTGCCTTTTTATCATCATCTAACTTTTAGAAATGTTATTCTATCTGAACTTTAATTAAATAAACTGCATTGTTCTACAGAAACTTGTTTCATTATATACTCTCTTTATGGCCAAGCATTCTGAAAATAAGCCAATTATGTAGAAATTTATTATAAGAAAATATGTTTAAAAATACAAAAAATCAAAAAAGAAACTTTTAAAAGTTGTATTGAGAATAAACTCACTATGTTGTCATATACACTAAAGAAACTAGACTTTTTGTATTGCAGTTAATTTTTTAATGGGAGAAACTCACTAAAAAAAAGATTGTGTTATAGATGATTTTACTAAATTTACAAGTTTTATTAAATAAACGCTTCTCTAATAAAAAAACTATTCTCAGCTCTTTGATCTAGAAAAAATGTATTGTTACTACGATAGATTTATTTTTCAAAAATGAAGAGCATTTAAGATATTGTGACACACACATGGTTTTATTTTGATTTAGAAAAAGTAACATTGTTTTAAATTTTGAAAAAAACTGAAGGATAAGTTCTCTCAACAAATTTTTGTGAGATGTGGAATGAAAATTTTAATCCTATTAGATATTAAATGTTACAAAAGACAATGAACATTTATAACTAAAATTGTTATGCAATAAATCAGATATTCAATAACAAACAAATCTGATGAGCAACCATAAACAAAAACTATAATCAATCAAAACCACATTATATATTCATAAAACCATAATAAGATAAAAAAAATTATCACTTATAAAGAGAATTAACTACCCTGAAAAATTAAATTCATATAAAACAACACGGTAGAAATATCCAAATATGAAAAATTTACCTAATTTGGCACAGACATGAAGGAGTTTCAAAAACCAGACAAAGAAGATTTTTAAGTAAAAAATCAAACGCAATTTCTTTCACTTCTTTGAGAGAATATAAATCAGCACAATCATGATAGACTATAACATTATCAATACTGCAAAGAGAAATGGGTAATTTGTTACACATAAAAATACATTTAAATAAAGAATATCTTTAAAAAAAGCATTTCTTAATATTTAATGTATACTTATTTTCTCAATGAATTATCTTTAACAAACAAAGTGTTAGGGACATTCCCTAACTGTACACATTTCTACTTAAAATTTATCACAAGAAAAAATAACCAATACTATTTTAAATGTCTTTAAGTAATACTGACAGAGTTGTATATGATGGTTTTTTATAATACATACCAAACATAATCATCAAATATAATAAGAACATTTTTAGAAAAGTAAAATTGGATTATCTGAATTGGACCTAAAATGCACTGTTAAGTATTTCTGATTCAAAAGCAAGGTTTTTTCTAAATTGATGAATAGCATTTTATGACTTTTTACTCAATTAATGATATAGAAATTAGCTATAGCATTGATAAAACAAATGTTTCTGAATAACTTTGAATTCTTGATTTGAAGTCAAGTATGATAAATTCAATTTTTTTGTGTAACAACATTACTGGTTTAATATTAATTATTTTCAGCTTGAACAACTTGTATGTCAAAATATACAAACTATAAAGCTGTCAAAAATATCATTTCAATTCATGATGATATAAATATAGTTAACAACCAAAAGATAAATGTTTAGGCTAGAAGGAATGTATAAAGTATCTTACTTTACATTGTGTTTCATAACTTCAATACACTGGAGACAAATTTCGTCCTAAAAAATAATTGAAATTAAACAAAAGGTTTTTTTAATATAATTTAAACTAAATGCTACAATTTTAAGTTAAAAACTAAAAATCATGTTTTGTAGTTAGTTAGCAAGTAATAATAGTTAGCAAATGATATGAATTAGTTACTTAGGAACTTTGATCTCATGTAACAATGATTTAAAAATCGAAATTAATAATAGAATCTTTCTTGCTAATAGATGTTTTTATGGTCTCAGAAGCCAATTCAAATCTGGGTTAATTTCTATAAATACAAAATTGAACCTATATAAAACCCTAATCAGGCCAATTGTTCTGTATGGAAGTGAATGCTGGACCCTCATTAAGACAGAGGAGGAAAAGCTATTGATCTTTGAAAGAAATATTTTGAGGAAGATTTTTGGACCCATCCAAGTGTGTAATGAGTGGAGGATTTTATTCAAGCATGAAATCAATAGAAAATATAGCAAATACGGTGGGACCGATATTGTAAGAACTATAAAGGCATCACGAATAAGGTGGTTGGGCCACCTGTACAGATGCACCGATGCTTTTCCCACCAAAAAAGTGACATTCTCAAAAATCGAAGGGATTTGTCGTAGAGGACGTCCACCCACGCGGTTGCTGGACGATGTTAAAAAGACCTCAAAATAATGGGAGTCAACCGATGGAGGGCTGTTGCGACTAATAGAGTCAGCTGGAAGAAGATCAGCGAGTCAGCCTTGGCCTGCAATGGGCTGTTGAGCTTGTGAAGAAGAAATGATATGATTTAAAGTAATTGTTATTCATTATTTTTCTTACATAATTTTATAATGAAACTTTTAACAAAATATAAGAAGAGATTAAATTTGTGTTAAATACAAAATGTTTAAATATCCTGCATCCACAATTTGAAAAATAGTTAACTGACATATATTAAATTAAAATAAAAATGTTTCATGTTTTTCTAGGTGTTTGCAGTGAATTATGGAAGTTATTACATTTTTCTTTTATCAGAATAAACTTGAATACACAAAATAAAATTAATACATATATTATCTGAATTAATATATTTATTTATAATAACTTATATGATTATTTCTGAATATTAGGATCCTAGTATGCTTCCAAAAATAAAATTTAAAGGAAGTTGACAATAATTTTGATAGAGCTCACACTCTGCTACAGGAAACTTGAATGTAAGATAAGAATATTTTGTACATTCTTACTATTGCACCACATATTTCATTAGATAAATGTGTATTAGCATTTTTTCATAAGTGAAATTATCATTTATTCAAAATTTTGCAATTAATCTTTAACTCATATCTCTATAAGTCATCAAAATAAAATTTAATACATGATAAAATAATTCATAAACTGAACTTCTTAGAGCAAATTATGAATAAGTTTAAAATTGCATCACAGCATTTTAGTTTCATTTTCCTATAAATACTCTAGCTTTATTCTTTTAAAAAAATCAAAAATGGTGAAAATATATTTATATTAAAAAAACCATCAATTATATATAGTGCAATAATAAATAACATTATTATTTCTTACTGCTGTGATACATTTTCAGGAAGGATTAAATACAGTACAAAAATTTAATGTGATTAAATAATTAACAATTTTAATAGAAAACTATAATAATTTAAGCACTCAAAATTATATCTTTACCATTTGTAAGAGTGATGCAGCACCTAAAACTGAGATTGCTTCAGAAGGTTCAATTTGAATATCATCTTGATAGAAAGAACTGAATACCTTGTTTAGAGCTATAAAAGAAATTATTTATGTACTTTTATAAAAGCAAATTTTAATATAATGGAATGTTCTTGGAATCAACTTTGATATAATTACACGGTAATAAATAAAACTTTTTTAATCCTTATATTGAACTGGATACGCTAAACAACCTTTTGTGATAATATTTATTCTCATTTTTACATAGACTTATATTTCAGATAAAAAAAATAAAAGAAATTTAAGCTTATTTCTTTATTATTAACTGAAGATTCTGCTTCCAAATTCTTTTTAACAACTATTTCATTTATAAAAGAGACTAGTTTTTATAAAATGTTATATATATATATTGTAATTATACAGAAAATTTATAATTACAATTCAATTATAATAAAAAACTTTTTTTGCAATTTTGAGAAAAATACTAATTTTAAAAGAGCATAAAAATAAGCATTTGAAAAAAGGATAAACATAATACTGTTCATTGTACAGATAACAGCAGAATTTTTTTTAACTTAATTACATAAAAATGCATAAGAAGTTTTCAAATTTCATTCAAAATCCTCCTTTTTTTCCCTTTAAAATAATCAAATTAATTACATTCATACCCAAACAATAAGAAGCAAAATTAATTTTTTGTGGAGTTTTATATGGAATCTTAACATTAACTTACCTTGTACTGTTACCCTCTCATCATTAATAAGAATCTCTATTTCTTTTCTATCTGTTTCTACCCATGGACCATGAAACATAGCATTGAAGTATGGTGACTATACAAATAAAATATTTAATTCAATAAATGTAATTTTAAAAAATGCATTAAATTTTAAATACAAATTTACAGTACCATCATTTAAAATGAAGATAATGTTTTGATTATCCAGATCATTAAGAATATTTCCCCATATTGTTACAAATGTTAACGTTCACCTCTCAGTGTATTATTTTAATGTATGGGGTAAACTTCTATAAACATTAAAAAATTTATTCTTAATGATCTCTAATATACAATAAGACTTCAAAATGAAAATAATTTAATCATGTTAATGCAAATATTAATGAAATCTCTGACAGTAATTTCGCACATATTGTAAATTGAACAATAAAGAAATATAAAATCTAGAAAAGACATAAATTAACAAAAATTATGTAAGTGTTTTAAAGTAGGTAATGAAAGAATATTATTAAAATCATATCTATAAAGAAATTATTTTATGCATCATACTTCAATACTCATCATAACAATAAAATAAGGAAATTTCATAAGTTAAGCACATTTTAAAACTGAAGCTTCTTATTTACATGCATTATAATTCATGGTAAACCTAAATGCATACATGTCAAATATATTTCTACACAATACTCAATAAACTACATAAACTATTACAGTAACTTTAATTGAACAACAGCAACTTTAATTGAATATCTCATAAACTAAAAGCATTAACCTAATCATAACTTGAAGAAGAATTTTAATAAATGCAAATTCAATTTATCATTATCCATACTTTTTACTTCCCCAATATAATACTAAAATACAACTTTTTCAATTTGACACATTTTTTAAAAACGTAACTCCAAACAAATTTCAACAATAAATGTAAAAAAAGCTTTAAGGGTTACTAAAACGCCAAACAAATTGCATGCTTACATCAGGTTAAGTCATAAAATCGCAGATTACAACATAAAAATGCAAGAATACATTCTGTTGCAGCAAACATGTTTGAAGCATACATCACAATACCAGTTTCTAAGATTTAGTCAATAATTAATAATCATAGAAATTGATAATGCCTCTTTCAACATTATTTGATTCATATTATCTCAAATTTCTAATAATTTTAAACAAAAAAGACCTATAATCATGCATATACTTCAAATAGTGATAACAAATCTTAACCAAAGATTTCAAGGAATTTGGATAATTGAAGACATTCAAATTACATTGAATTCAAGTTTAAAATGCAGGTGTTTTATATTTAATTTTATTACTTAATTTTCCTTCTTTAGAAGTTACCTAGCTTGAACTTTTCCCAGAAAAAAATCCATAATTAAGAATTGACTAGTACCCCCTACTTTCTTCTAGCACAAGGGCAGAAAAACTGGCATATCTCTAACACTTTAACATGACAGAAAAATCTGCACCAGCTCTTTGTGTGCACCTTACTACCAGAAATATCTTACATTTTCAGAGGGTGAGAAATAATACCCTTTGAGGCCAAAAATCTACCAACACCAGTTTTCTGCCAAACATACATATATACATGACTTTCATTAGACTGGGTTGGAGATAAACATCTTATTTTTTATTATCATATCAATTATATTAAATTCATCCCCATACTTTGTAATATTAACATCACTAATATTTAAACTGAAAACTACAAGAAATATATTAAAAATAAAAATTGTTTATTTACAATAAATTTACTTAAAATGAACTTGAATTTATTCTTATTAAGTTTTCTAAGTTAATATTTAAATAGAATGTTTATAAAATTTTAACATAATACTAATGAAAAATTAAAATAATTAACAATTAAGATGCTGAAATTTTGAAACAAGATTTTACTAAATACTATGAGCCAGTACAGGTGTCAAATGCAGCAAACTTGTAGATTACAGTACCAGAGTAGATTTTTGTGATTTTATTATGAAATCTGATGGGTCCATGATTGAAATTTGTTTGGAGTTATAGTAACCCTTTAATATTTTACTATGTTTTGTTTTTACATTTATGCATGAAACATTTGTGTCTGAAATTGTGATACAAAAACATGAAATTTTATTTTTAAAATTTATGAAATTTAAATGCTTAAATAAATTTTAAACATTCAAATTTCATATTTGGGTGAAACTTATGTAAGATATGAATGTTGATGATAAATTGAATTTTTGTGTGTTTTTTTTTTTTAAATTCTGAGTGCGAGAATTGTTTGACTAGTGCTAATTATTAATTGACAATTCTTCTATGAATAATAATATTTATGTGTTATTCAAATGAATTTGTTATTATATGTAAGAAAATTTATTAAGTACTTAGAAATATTTGATACATATGTACTTAGGTTTATTGTGAACTGCAATGCTTGCTTATTAGAAACTCAAGTTCTTTTAAAAATATGGTATTCACATTACTGATTTACCTTTATTATCCAGTTATTTCCTGTGCGAAACTATGTTTATATTGATATTTTTTAAGGTGAGCACCACTGTCTGATTGATTAAAACCTGAGTTTTCCTAAAAATGCATTTTATGTTATTAATTAAGATTTATAGAGCAGTTTTTATAACCTGCTAGGCATAGTAATAAATCATTTATTTGTAAAGTGTATTTATTCTTTTCATTAATTGAAAGATAATTATAAAAATTTATTATGTATATTTTATTAACCAAATAAGGATAGTAATATTGACTTTTATAGTTATTTTATATTTGTTTTGTAATATGTAACCTTTAAAAATTTGTGAAATTTCTTGTTATTAATTTTTTAATATTTCTATAATAAATAATCATGAAATATTTTAAGCTTTAATATATGAAACTGAAAAGAGCGAAAGATTGAGGTATTCAAAGTTTGAGTTTAAGCACGATTGGGATTTGAAAATCAGATTTTGTGTGAAATAACATAATTAAGACAGCAAAATAACTGTGCAACACTTGTTACGAAAATTGCACCAAACATGTATCAGCTCATAAGATTTTGCTGAATATTCTTTATAAAGAAATTTTCCCTGAAAAGTTAAACAGTAGTTCAAACTGCAAAAAGAATAAGCATGAATTATTCAGAAGAGAAAATCAATTATTCAATTCCATTCTTTTTTTCATTGTAAAATATTCTTTTAATAAAATGATATTAAAAATTTTTTTTATTTTTACCTATATAAATAAGACATAAAAAATATTCATTAAAATATCATTGAGGGGAAAACAATAAAAATAATAGAAATCACCTGAGATAAATATAACTTGTGTAAATTCCACGTATGATTTAATGCTTTAATAGTCACATCACTTCCTTGTTGTTCTTCAAACAATGTTTTAAAAATATATTTTGTTGTTTTAGCTGACTTTCTCCTAATAGTTTAAAATGAAAATTGTTAATACAGTAGATACTCATTAATGTATGTTTGAATATAATAAAAGAAATTAGGTATAAGTTATATTTAATGAAAAAAAATTACTATATTATCCAATCAAAAACACAAGTATAGATGAAAAGCTAAATTAACTAATGCTTTACAAACAGAAAAATGATTATACATCTATAGAGATGTAAAGAATATTTGATGTTATTTTAGTTGTCAGATGTATTTGTCAATTATAAAATGATATTTGACCAACAATTCAATTAAATAGTTTCAGAGAATTATAGAAAAAAATAAAAATTTCCAATCCATAGCTTATTTTTACTTAAATACAAATTTTTGAAATTTCAGAATTTTTAATGAAACCAGATACATTTATTTCAAATTTTGACAATAATTTATGTGATCTGATCAGGTATTTTTTACTCAAAAAATTATTTATAGTAAAATAATAAAATGAAATAACACTGAATTTATTTTTAATATATAATTCTATTTAACTATATCTAAAAAAATCTAAATAGTTTATGCACCTTCAATTCATGCAAATTATTGATATTAAGAAAAGAATAAAATATGATATTAAATTAAATTTTAAGTAAAAAGAAAATTTGTTCTCTGAAATTAAATACTTTCTCACATTTTTCAAGCATCTTATTTTTGATTTCATAAACTATAAAAGATAATCAATAACACAAATATAATTAATTAACACAAGCTTGTTTGCTTTTTCAATGTTTATAATTTCTCTTAGTATAATAAATAATTTAAATATATTAATGGAATTTTTCATGCAAAAATAAAATTTCTTAATATCTTAAAACAAATAATTTTATTGCAATTTTTTAATGTCAATATTTTTTACTAAGAAATAAAAAAGTCATATTAATGTTTTTAGGAACAGAACAATAATTTTTTACTATAGTGGTAAGGTTAGGATGCTTCTCATTTATTCTACACCAATTTAAAGAATATTATTGATAATTAATATATATGCAACAGTACAGGTTAAGCCTAGGATTGTACCTTAAAATTAATGGGTTTCAAATACTCAACTATCATCAAGTGCTTTGTAATTTTGAATCACAGTCAAGTAACAAGCTCACACCCAAGCTGGCACACTTCTCTTCACGCCAACAGAAGGACTTTGGACATTATAGATGGACATGGACACATATCCAACAAACAGGGCTCCAGTAATCCAGTTAGAGAAAATGTGGTTCATAATCACTGCTTGCAGTAAATTATGTTTCACTTTGTTGATCTCAAGAGAAGTAGCATAAAACTACCAGACTGCTGGGAATCTGTTCATAATTAATAATATCACGATTTTTAATGACATTGGTGATTAAAGTAACAGATTGAAGAATATTGCATGTATAGTGATATAGTCATTATTTAAATATTAACTGAACGTTCTAACCTTAAAAATATTGTTGAAGACATTATACAACTCTCAGTGATTGTCTACCTATGGCATGTTAAAATAAAATATCACTATCATTTTTAGTAATACAGATAAAAGGTGGATAACCCTCTTGAAAATAGAATTGCATCATTTTTTCACATAAAACTTTCATAAAGAATTAGCAGCACTGAAAAATATTTTAGCTTCATAACTTCTTATTTTGATTTATTTTTAAAATTGCTTCTCCAAACAAGAGTTAATGTGACTGGGACCCACAGTTAAAAGTGAAACTCAGTGCATGAGTTATTGAACTGAAAGTCAAAACACTATCATTCAGCCGTACCATTTTAAAGAATTTTATTTTCTAAATGGGCACAGGTGTCATATAATCCAGAATACCAAATTCTGAGTTTGATGATTTTTTGGTGGATTTTCTTATTTATCTGGCAATCTAGTTTTTATTATGTCATACAGATGAAGATCAATAAGAATTATGTTGAAAATACAATTTTGACAACCCTAGTGTTTACATCATCATGACAAGATTTAGATCATTTTATTCTATTTTCGCATTTTATTAGAAATTTTTGCGAGGAAACTTTATAAGAATTTTTTTAGTGTGTTTTACAATTTGCTTGACATTTTGGATACTTAAATTCCAGGTTGTATTGCTCTTTTTCATTACTTTAAATAATCATTTTTGTGTTCTGCATTTATTTTTTCAGCATTTGTCAAAATTGTTACATTTAATTATGTCTGTAGCTCAAAATATTGTTTAAAAATATAAAGGTATTCTTAATTCTAGGTTGATGCTCAATTTCTCTGGTGATAAGAAGATTTTAGGTCAGGCTGGAGAAGCTAATCGTTTTCACTGTTTTAAATTGTGTGAGAAAAAGAAATTCTTATAGAATTTTTACATGAAATTGGAATATTGAAATCAGCATTAGTGTGATTAAAATGCAGAAGTCAAATGAGAATTTCATATTCATATTTTCAAATGATTCATTTCTTTAAAAAATTTATTATTTCAAATATATATATTCACACTCTTTGTTCATCAGGTTTAAAGGTTTAAATTTAATATTTAGGTATGTAAAGTTCTTCAAAAATGAATTTATTACATCACAATTATAACATATTAGTGCAGCATTACGTCATCATGGCAACATTTCGCTGTCACCAAAAAATTCAAAATTTAAGACCCTAGATTGTATTGCATCAGTGCCTCTATATGTAAACCCTAATTGCAATTCAAAACTTGAAGCAAAAATATAGCACTGACTGACATGAATTATAAATTTTCAAATATATACAGACAAAAATAATTTAAATCCTTACACATATTTTAATTGTTTTTATTTTTTTTAAGGTCATCAGTCATCTTGATTAATTTGTTAAATCATTCATCATTTAATGGTTTATTCCACCCACTAAACAAATTATTAGCAGAAATGGAAGAAAAGTTCAAATAACCACTAGATTCACAAAGACTTTATAAGTGTATAAAATTCTTTTACGTTCACTAGATCTCTGATGGGGGAAGCATGTGGCAATGTATAAATCAGTTCCCTGTAATACTCATCTATAGTTAAAATTGTACATTTATTAAATTGTATATCAGTCAACTTTTCAATGTTACTTCTATTTTCTTTTATACAGTGTTTTGAAATCAAAATTTTTAAAATACATATTCTCTGGAATGAAAAATTTAACTATTCTTTTCTAAATTAATTCTACTCATCAATCCTGACATCAAATGAACTAAATCACTAGATTACTTAAAATGGGTTACTACAGAACACAAATTATATGGAATCTGCACAGAAATTATGATTTGATGAAAATATTTCCTTCTACGTAAGAATTTATCATGATTTTAAGATAATGTATTTCTATCCTCTAGAGCAAATGGATACAGTTAATTTGTTTTCGAAATGAAATGTGACAAATCTTTATTTTTAAGATACAAAAATTATAATTTTAAATTTAGAATTCTCAGCTAAAAGAATTATAAATCAGAAACTTAAAATATTTTAGTTACTTAAAAAACTTTAAATTCTAATTTTAAGTTAATCATAAATTTAAGTTGAATCGATTTTCTTATAACATCAATAAGAGCATGTTTATTTTTACTTATATGTGAAATTTCAAAAAAATTTTATGTCATGCATTTATATTTTCTTATGTGACATTTCATCCAAACGTTGAGTTTTACATGTAGTAAGTTTTCTTAAAATTTACAGAAGATTTAGAGCTGACCAGCAACTTTAAAGGATATATTTTCGATAAAATTGAGCTATTGAAATGATATTAAAACATGCTAATTTTTCCTACATTTTTGTTACTTATAATTGTACTTTTCAAGTGTAATCAAATATAAACATTAACATAAACATCCAAAACTGCATTTGTTTATATTGTAGTAAGCAAATTACACATTTATCCACCTTCATTTGGCTCATGATAGCCTTGTGGTAAAACAGCACTTTTCATGTTCAAATGCCGTAAGTCTAATCCAGCTACCATTGAATAATAAGAAATGGATGTTGCTTCTAGCTCTTTGTATACATGATGAAATTCTAATACTTAGTGCATATTTGGTGCAGTATTTAATAAAATCCTAGGATATGTAATATATTTCTCATGGTTTCAAAATATGTCACCTATGGTAAAATTCTTGGGATTCATAACCATTATAATATACGAGCACTTCATAATAATAAAATTGTGAATCTCAAAATAGCAATACATAAACATATAATCCAAACCTAAATGTCACCAAATTCATTGTGTTACAGATACTAACATTATGACCAATATTTAATTATGCATCTAATCCAACCCAAAATCTGAAACACTGAATCATATATGACTGTCAGACATGTTGAAAATTATCATACAATATAATCTATTCTCGAAAAATAATACATAAATTTGGTTTACTTGACATTTGTACCAGGTAGTCAGATTTAGCAAAAAATTCATAGTATATTCAAATTATATACAAGAGCATTCAACAGTTAGATTACATGCTACATAGTATCAATATTGATGCTCATTTATTCTAATAAAAATCTCAGTTAAAATTATACAAAATATTTGACATATAATAAAAATTATAGATTTCTGTTTTCACTATAAAAAATATAAATCTAGGAAAGAAGATAAATTAACAATCTAAATATTACAAAAATAAAAAATTTGAATGAAATAAAATAATTCTTACAGCTTAAAAAATTTAAGGCTATAAGAGCAATTAAGTCCTTAGAAATTGCATAAAAAATTTGAAAATATTTTTGTTTATAAATAAACAAGTATTTAATTTTAATGAGAAAATAAAATCACCCAAAAAGTGTGTTGAAATTATAATCAATTAAATATTACAGAAAAAGTTTGATACACATTATGTTTACATAAAAAATTTTTAATTAAGACAAAATCAACAAGTTATTTCTAAAAAATCAAATTATCACCTTTGACAACACCGCATAGAATCATTAGCAAATTTATTATTGTCATCACATTCTCCACTTTCGGAATCAGAGTCAGAATAGATGGAAGAACGTTTTCTCTTGGTAGGTAAAGCAATTCTCGTAAAACTATGAACCACAGAGTTACCCATGACTATATGGTATGATTATAAATATTTTAATTTCTTTAGAAATCATAAGTTTCGGAACGATTTTCGAAAACAATTAACAATATGAAGAATATAAACAAATACTCGTTGCTTCTAACGAAAACAAACACAAATGTTTATAAATGTTGCCGGATTTATTTCATAAATAATCGGACCAAATTTTCAAACCCCCTACTTGTTGAAAAATAACCTGACTCTAAGGTATTACTCCTAGCTCTATATCCTATTCATTATTTTAGTTGCGTCATCAAATATCATTGAGCATCACTTTCACAAGTAATTTATTTATTAAATTATTGTTTGAAAATTATTTCTACACACATTTATACTTTGCAATATACTATACATTTATAATTAATAATAAGTAATTAATTTTAAAAACGAAACAACTTTCAAATATTTTTAATTTGATTTATAAAATTTGTTTTAGAATTATGTTGACAAGAGGAAGGTATCTTTAAAAAAAATTTTTTTGTCTTTCCAGAATTAATTTTAAGTAAAATCATAAAAAAATAATACAACAAAAGTGCGGGAGAAAATAGGTAAGTTGAATATTGTAATTTTAATTCGTTTTATATTATAATCGATTATATCATAGATATAATATATATACATTCTCCAAGCAGTGGTTCTCCTCAACTTAGAGAAAGCCATAGAAAAAGTTGACAGGATAAAAGAAGTCACTCCCACCGCAGATATCACCCTGACAGTGTCTCTTCCCACCCTTTCATCCCCTAAAGTCAATTAACTAAAAAAGCAAATCGCTCTCCTCATAAACAAGGAGAATAAAATGACCCTAAGTCGGAGAGCTTCCCCTTTACGATCTTCCCACAATCGAAACTATTTTCGTATGAATTCTCGATCAAGTGTTAGCGAAAAAAACTTCTACTTATGGGTATCACCATACATTCGAAAAAATAGCAAGGAAGACTATTTCTCCTTGTTTGGAAAAAAACGAGGATTGCGAAAAATAGAAGCGATAAACTCTTTCGTACACACCCTATTATTCTTGTCACATGTTTCTAAATGATCACAGAGCCAATGCATTATTTTTAATTGACACAGAATCTGACGTTGGCATTATTATTGCATTATATGCACAAAAGAAGCATAATCCTAAACAGTGTTTAACTGCTGCAAATTAATCATCAATTTAAATTTTTGGGTAAAAATGTTAACGTTTGGATTTTAATTTATGTCGAACATTTAAATGGCCATTTATAGTTGAACACTTTCCAAGCCAATAATTGGAGCAGACTTTTTATATTATTTTAATTTAACATGTGATCTTCCAAGACAAAATTTAATAGATTTAAATACTAATTTTAAATCAATTAGTAAAATTCAAACAGCTGAAATTCATTCTATTAAACTAATTAATAAAAATGGTGAATGCCATAAACTTCAAGTGAATTTTCCAAAATTATTGAATCCCCAATTCCCGATCAAGACGTTAAACATTCAGTTGTTCACTATATTGAAATAATAAGTCCACCAGTATCAGCTAAGCTTCGTCGTCTTGATCCAATATATTGAAAATAGATAAGAGTGAATTTCAATATATGAGTGACTTAAGATACATGCGTCCGTCCAAATGTAATTATTCTTAACATCTATACATGATTCCAAAGAAGGATAGTTCCGATTAGAGATTAGTTTATGATAACAGAGCATTAAAAGCCCAAGCAATGAAAAATAGTTCCAAGTTTAGTTCTCAAATATGCTTGGTACTCAGTTTGTGAATTTATGAATCAGTTTATGTCACTGAAGGAATGAAAGGCTGAGTCGCAACCTTGTCCAGCCTGAGGTAGAGATGTAAAATTCCCGGGAATTTTTGGGAATATTAAGAATTTTGCGGGAATAAACTCAACCAATCCTCTTTCGTTTAATGAATTGCTTAGTCTTATACAAATAAATAAAAATAAACTAGAAAATATGCAAAATATGTTTGTTCTGTCCTCTGGTAAAGAAGTTAATTACACTGGTGTGCAAAAATTAAGGACGAAATGAAAAAATTAGCATAACAGCGGAACAAACAGGTAGATCGGACCGAAAGAACAATCAGAAGTTCGACTATGGTCAGGTACACAAGGGCATACTCAAATTACGCAACATGATGTAAAGGGGGAATGTCGGAGGGGTATAAAGCAAGTTGGCGGTGTACGCTCAGCGTTTCTGTGAAAGCTATTGCACGGCATATATCAATTTAAACGACGTAGAGCTGCTTAATCAGTGTGCAATAATGAATAGGCAACCTCGTATACGACATCTAGATGACCTTACGCGAAGTCAAATCATTCGGAAGATTGGGGAAGGTCGAAGTGTGACAAGTGTGACTGCGGAGTTTGGAATAGCTCACAGCATCGTTTCACGAATCTGGGGAGCATTTCAAACTACAGGAACAGCTGTCTGAAGGTTCAGCAGTGGTTGTCCACGAGCAACCACGGAAGTCAACGACTGGTATATGGTCCTACAGGCAAGAAAGAGTAAGTGGTAGACGACTGGAGAAATCGCGAGACACCTCAAACAAACGACTGAATCACCGATATCACGGTTTACAGTCGCCAGGAGGCTGCACAATGGTGGCCTATTCACACGACGACCTGCACATTGTGTACCATTAAAGTCTGCCCACAGGAGAAGGCGCTTTGTGTAGTTCTGGGAACACCAGAACTGGATGGATCCGCAATGGGGTCGAGTACTCTTTACGGACGAGAGCAGATTTAGTCTGACTACCAATTTTGGACGCATACACATCTAGAGAGAGCGGGGAACACGCAATAACTCCTCCAACATCGTCGAAAGAGACCGGTTTCGAGGTCACGGTGTTCTCGTTTGGGGAGGCATCATGCTTGGTATCCGTACTGACCTTCATGTCGTTTAAGGAGGTTCAGTCACCGGTTTCCGTTATTGTAATGATATTCTCCTTCCTTATGTGCGTCTTTTTATAGGTGCTATGGGTCCCCAGTTTCTCTTCATGGACGACAATGCTCCACCTCATCGTCCAGAGGCTGTCGAAGAGCAGTTGGAAAGTGAGGATATTGAACGCATGGATTGGCCGGCAAGGTCCCAATCTAAATTAATCTAATCGATCTAAATCCAATCGAACAAGTGTGGGACTTTCTAGGCAGACGCTTGGCGGAACGTCACCAACCGCCAGTAACGATTCCGGAGCTGCGATTGGAGCTTCAAGAAGAATGGGCAGCAGTACCTCAACAATTTATTGACAACATCATACTCAGTATGGACAGACGATGTCAATCATACACAGCAGTCAGTGGAGATCATATCCCCTACTAAAAGCTGGATGTTTCTTGCTAGAGAGCTGTCACATGGATGTTTTAGCCGTCTCTGTCATTCTGCTCCATGCTAATTTTTCAATAAAGTTTTTTTTAATCACTTGGAATTCTTTTGGACAGTTTTTTTTTTCCAAATTCTTACATGTGGAGGATGTTTTGGTACGATTTTTATCGATTTGGAACACTGCTGAGCGACGCTGCACTAGAAAAACCGTTTCGTCCTTAATTTTTGCACACCAGTGTAGTTTCGTACTGAAAAAAACAAAAATACTTGTTAAAATGATAAAAATAATGAATAAATATTTAATAAAAAAATATCAAAATATACTTTCAGGACTGTCAGAATAAATATTGACATTTCCATGTTTCTGTCGTTATAAGTTTCAAAATTCATACAGAAATAGAAAGAAAAAAATATTTTCTCAACATTAATTTTTGAAGTCATTTTAAATTGGCCAATCACGCAAAATTATTTTCTTTTCCAAGAAAATTTTCTATAACCGTAATTATTCATTTAAAAAAATATCTCTGACAAAAAATTTCTAAATCAGCTGAAAAGTTTTAAAATTCTCTTGGTCTTCCAAAATTTACGAGAATTTTTAAGATTCCCAAGGGAATAAACGGGACTTATTACCAGAAATAAACTCGGTTTTTTTCCTTCTTTACCACCTAGCCTGAGGGCTAAATCTCGGACTTGTGCCTTGGGAGCTTTTCATGCTCCTACTAAACCACTGGGTTTCTTTTATATAGTGACCTAGTGGTAAGTTAGCTCTCTTCAGAGCAAATGAGATTGGGTTTGCTCATAGCCCCTTTTGAATAATAGGAGATAGATGATGCGCTTCTGTGTGTATGTGTGTGTTCTCATTCGCGTCAGGATGGGTTCTAAGGAAATTTATAGGTCTTTTCATTTAAGACATGTGAATGTGGCCCACTACACATGAACTTCTTGAAAAACAATTTACGTACTGGATATTAAAATATCTTACCACAAAGTAAGACAGTTTTTTCACTATACAGTGCCAAAATGTAGGTACATTCGCTGTTGATTATAAATAGGAAGTTTTTGAACTCAAGACATGGCGAAAAACCCATAAAGAGAGAAGATTATAAAATCAAAAATCTAACCGACATGAAAATAAGGAATGTGACGTCAAGAATAGAAAAGTTTGAATATTCACTAATATGATATTCTTGTAATTAAAACTAATAAAGCATATTTAAATATAAAACAAAAATAAACGAATCAAAACTATATTAAATACCTAACCCTAAGTGAAACATTCTAAAATAAACTTGCAAATCATGTGACATTTAATTCATGTATTTGCGGTGATAAAATATGTAAATCATTAACATTGCAGCACATAAGCACATTATGGGTGACAGTAGTGCTACTACAAGCTCTTTACAAAGTAAGAGATAGCCGATTTGAAATACAACTATTTCGTGGGTTTTTTCAAAATTGTTTTACTATACATATGTTTCGTGGAACCCACAGAACAAGTTTTTGAGTTCAACCAAATAATAGTTTCATACAGCTTAAGAATCTTCGAAGAAATTGGTGGTCGTGTTCGATGAAACCAAGGAATTGTGACGTGGGTAGCTAATCGCACTTCGTTGTACCTCTGCACGTGATGACGAGCATATTCTACGCATGGAAGTGATGGATTGATCAGTCCCATTTCGAGCCACAGCACTACAGATTCAGTCTCTTATGCATCTTTCGATGCCTGCTCCTACTATTCGACGTTGATTGCAGTTGAGTGGAATGTGCGCAAAGCGTCCATTTCTTCGTTTATTCTTAATTCATAAACACGTGCATTTGGGCCAAAGGTACGATGAACGACGAAGATGAGTAATGAAATGAAACATTGTATTTAATAACGAATCCAGATTCTGCCTTCAACATCACGAAGGTCAGATTCGAGTGTGGAGACACTGACTGGTAAGACTACTGAACTACTATGCATCACCACACTAATTCTGAAACCGGTTTCATAATTTGGGGATGTAACTGGATTTTACTCTCATATGTCTGCTGCTGTTGCATAAGCATACTTCTAAGTACTTAGTCCGGAGCTGGGCTCTACCTGTTAGTGGAAGCAACCGAGTGAGAGTCTACGTAACATAAAAGCAGGGATCAAGCAGAAGACACATTAATACTTGACCTGTCATCCTTAGAGGTATCATTTCACTTGAACATTGTGACCACGACCTATATAACGTGCTCCAGCCGTCTGTAGAACACACGACGGATCTTCGGTTATGCAGAGATTTGAACTCACTACCTTTCGATAATGCGAACGATGCCCAAACCAATCAGGCCCCTCTCGCATTCCTGTAGTACGGATTGCCAATACGCCGAACAGCCAGTGCTGTGTTGGAGACCGTGATCCTGTTGTACTTCAATACGAGCTCAAATGGCTCAGTAGCTTCATGTCGCTTCCCGTTAAGATCAGCAAAGAGAAACATCATTTGCCACAGGCATCGATTGGGAGGTTGACCAAATATACTTTCTCATTGGTTTGCTGGACCTCCTTGGAATGAAGACATGTCCCCGTTAATATGTGATATCCAGTCCTTTTGGTGATGTGGATGTGGAGAGGAGGTTGCAAGCTCAGGTGAAACTTCACCACCTGATCATGGTTCAAAATTACGAGGAATTTGGTGATAGGCGAGTATTCAAAAACCCGTTAACTTTAAGGTACAGTCAGATGCTCAACTGCACCGCTATGTATGTATGTATCTTTAATACCTGACATCAGCTATATGCTACCAGAATAATGTGTGACCACACTTGACACGCAATGCTCAAAATTCTCTACCCATCAGATTGATGCTTACTTCATCTGCTTGTTTGTCCTCTTGATCTATTACCAATCGAAATCATGTGATCCATGCTTGCACAACTGGTCACAGGGATACACCACCTACTACTATACTAAACCACCCTGGGTGAAGCTTACATGATCTGCTACATCCCAAGGATACATCAAAAGCTTCCTTACCGAGGAACTGACTGTAGCAACGTATTGACAACGGCGGATCCAATGATTTTTTTTTTCCTCATCCAATACTTCACAATAAGCTATTATTTCCTTTGATCTTTGTATAACGTGCTTTCTGATAAATAAATTAAGCACTTATTTCTCTAGGCTATCTTGTTGCATTATGAGTGAGCAGCAGTCCATGACATGATAAAAACTTAAATTTACTGAGTTTCCAAAGGTTTTCCTTTTAAATTAATAATGCAATATTTTTTTATCCAATAAAAAATATTTACAAATCCAGATATCCTTGTCGAATAGAAAATTATTTGAGATGGATGGTCAATTCACTGACAATGAAGGATATATTTCTTTCATGTATAAATTGAATATTAAAAAATATAAATTTTAGTGTATTTATATTTTTTAAAATAAATTTTAATTTACAATTTGCATTATTAAAATTGTGTGTAATTTCAAAATTATAGAAGTACAGTTTTAATTAACCTCATTATTTTATTATGTTCTCATGGTTAAAAATTCACAATATTCAGGCACAAATAATATAACTTTAAATTTTTTTTCAGAAAATAACAATAAGACAAAATTAGATTCTGAATGGATGAGATTTTTGTAAAAAGCTTTTATAACTATGATGAAAAATAATTTGCAAAGAACAAAATCTCCAATCTTCAAATTTTAATATAATTGTTGATACTGATTTCCTAGAATCAAATCCAAAATTTCCAGAATGTTTAACATTCCTAATAAATAATTAATTTTAAACATTGTTCTTAATCAACTTTGCCTTAAATTAGTTGCTTCTTCTTTCTTAACTTTGTTACATATACAAATATAACTATGTTAATAAAACATTTTTCAATTATATTTGTATATAATAGACATTAATAATTACAAAAATTAAAGAGAATATTTTTATTGATAATTATATTTAATAATAATTTAAAACCCTTTAATGAATTTATAACTATAACAGAAAAAGTTTTACCAAAACAATCAATATTCTTATTATTGGATTATACATTGTATAAAATATGTGTAATTTTAGAGTTTTTAAACATCAATAGTAATAGATCTATTAATTTATTGAGTATTTTAAGATGTGCATAACAACCTCTTTTGAAATATAAATATACTTACTCTAAACAAATACAACAATTAGATAAAGTTTCCCAGGTGACTTTTTTTCCTCAATTATTATTTAACAAAACCAATTATAAATTTTCCTTCTGTTTACTTTCAAACTCTTCAAAACTATATAATTTAACATTAATATTCTGTGTTTTCCTATTTCTTTCTCCATTTAATAGATTTTCACATTTCTTGGTTATTTATATATACAAATATAGGAAACATATATGTGCATGGATTTTCCAGAATTAACTGGTCATTGAGAACACTTTCCACCAGCCATATTAAATAATTCATTTCATCCTTTATTTCATTAAAAACAAATTAATCTCTTTTCATTAAAATTATTTCCAATTTTCATCAAGGAAGATATGGGTATATAGTATATTTTTATATTTAAATATTGTTTTATATGTATACAAATATTTTATATATAAATATTAATATTCAGTGAATTTTATACAATATACAGAAACTGAAACAAATGGAAAAAAGAATATATTAAAATCATCCGGATGGTTGCACAGCATAACGATCTTGTGGGTGACTACTTCAATTCACAGACATAAATCTAAATACTACATCTAGTCCTGACTGCTTAATCAAATTATTGTGGATGAACTAGATCTTTATTTTAGTCAACAGTCATAAATACAATAATCTAATATCTATCGTGTTGCCATCTAGGAATAACATTAAGAGTTAATACTGAATTAGGTTTTTGGAAAATCCCATGGAAAATTTTTAAATATTAAAAACATATACATATAACATTTTCTAACAAAAATTAAATGTATCAAGGTAATTAAAAATTCCAGTACTTTCAAGGGTCCTTAAAAATTATTTAAATTCCAGGAATTGTACAAACTTTGTAATATACATTTAAAACATTTTTTTGTTTTTATTCATATGTTTGATGGCAATATTAAAAAATTGAAAAAGTAGAAGTTTTCCTTTCATATACAATAGTACTATAAACAAAAGATTCTTGAAATGAATATCATTTTAAAAATGTAAATTAAATTTATGTTGAATTTATTAATCCAAATAGCACTTAAAGAGTTTTTTTAAGTAAATAAAAGTGAATATAAGTACAATAATAAGAATAACTTTAAAATTATGCAACATTAAAATTTTTGGTTTACTTAGCATAATCAACCCTTTTGCATCAAACCCCATCCTGATTTAATATAAAACTGTTATTTAAAATTATATTTCAATTACTGAAGAATAAGCTTATTTTGCCAAATATTGCATTTATTATGTATGCTAAAGACACGCAAAATAAACTTTTTTTGAATTTTATTGTATTTTTAGTAACACACTAAAATACATGGGATTTTTTTAATCACATGTATTTTAGTGAATACTGATTTTTTTCAACCATAATCAGGAATGGATGATTCCTGATTGTTTTCTTAATCAACATTCAGGAATTATTAGTTCTTTCTATTCTTATTATATAGATCTTTCTATTTAATAAGAAAAAATTACAAATAATTTGAATGTAAATTCAAAGGCTCAAAATTTGAAGAAAGTAATAATTGATATTACTAATATGTCATAAATGAAATCAAGTATTTAATACAATTAATACTTAAAAAGGAAAAATATGATAATAAAAAAGGAAGGTGTTTTTGATTGCTAGAAAAAACTTAAATCATATATATAATCAAATGAATGTAAATAATTTCAATGAGTATAAGTCAACTGTCAAATTTATTTTAATGATGAATACAAAAAATGTTTTTGATGATACAAATATAAGTTTCTACACACATTTTTATTACATAAAAAGACAAATTAAGATCTTTCCTGACAATAAAAATGAAAAATTACACATAAAAATGTTGCAATATTACACAGAGAAATGCTTAAAAGTTATGAATTTACTAAACATAGAGTACATTAAATAAGAATACACATAAATGTTACTAATGAAAATTTAGAATAAGAATGGTCAAGATTTGTTAAAAAAAAAAATCTGATTCTTGAACTGTTACATAAACAAATAATTTTATAAATTCTAAACTATAGCTTAATATTTATATTCTTAATGAATCTCAAATTAAAGTGATACTGTGTGAACAGTATAACAAATTAATGAAATATTTTTTCTTTTTATTTGGTATATATTTTTGGTATTTTTTGCTCGAATTAATGATTAAATTTTCATAAATGAAAATAATACAATTCTGAAAAATGCTTTGCAAAATTAAATGAACAAAACAATAATTAAGGTTAGATTTAATATTTTTAAAATAATTATTGCTTCATACATAATTTATAATATTAATTTTACACATTAATAATTTATAAAATTAAAATGTCAAAATGTTTTGTTTTAAATTAAGATTTAAAACAAAATAAAGGAAAATTCAAATCAAATTAGGAATAATGATTTCAAAGACAACTTATTTGTAACAATTATTGTTTTTGTTACAAACTTCATTGTTGCAATATATAATATAAATAAAACATTATATATTGCAACAATAAAAGATCCTAATACATGCAAGTTTAATAAATATAAAAAAGTATAAATTAAGAGAATACAATATCATCAAAGAATGTAAACTCAATTTAAATCTAAAGATTTGAAGAGTCAAGAAAAATTTGAGTCTTCCAAAAATAAACAATAAGTAACTTGTTAATTAAAGATTTTTTAAAAGTTTTACAAATTACAATTAAATTGCATAGAAACAATTAGTTTAATAAAACACAAATAGCTAAGTAACACAAAAGATTCATCAATAAGACTAGAATTCTTTCTCATTTATGAAAATGACTTTTCTTATATGCAATATATACTTGAAATTTCCTTATAAACAAGGTACATTAATGAAAAAGCTATCAACAAAAAGTTCAATATAGATCAAATACATCTTCAGATATTTTTAACCTTAGCACAAGTAAATGCAGGGATTTTTCTGTAAATAAAAATACTTAATACAGAGGAACATTTAAAAAATCAAAAGTACTATCTATTTCCTGTTGAAATATTAATGATAGTTGCAAGCTATTTAATTATTACAGTTTGAAAACTCACAGTACTTTACATCGATTCATTAACACAGTAAGTTAATTTATATGATCTACATTTTAATACTAAAGATTTTCTTAGGTAGGCATAAAACTTCACACATATTGTCTTAAACACAGCACAACACAAAACTCTTGATTATTTGGCACAGTTCACAATGGAGAAAAGTCACATAAAAAAGTTTCCATACAAAACTTGTCTTGATTCTGTATGTAAAGCCTGTAAATATTACACTAAAATTTTAATAACAAAGCGCATACTTGCATTCTACAAAATATAATCATATAAAAAATAATTTTCAATAAATTATACATCTAAAATAGTGTCCTATTACCAAAAGTTAAACTCTCAAATTTTGATAAAAAATTGGATTTCAATAAAAATATAAATTTGGACATTATTTTAACTTCATTCAAATATTTGTGGATGAGAAATCCAGTAATGGATTTTTCAAGTACAAATTAATTTTTTAAAATTATTGCTGAATCATCAATCAATATTAGAAAAGGATATTTATATTATTGATCAACTTTGTATTAAATAAATATCCTTTTCTTATAATAACTTACTTTTCACTGATAGAGTTATGACACTAGCATGGAATTTTTTTATCATGTAATTCCACTGCATGAGTATCATAAATAGATTGTTTCACAACAATTTTCTAACATATCTGAAAACAACAAAACTATACTGATACATAATCTATTTAAAACAGTTCACTGAAATTGCTAGTGATACACTAAATTATACAAAATTGTTGATTGATTAGCATTTTCAGATTAGTTTTGTTTTTTGTTGCTCAACAGTCTATTTGTATAGGGGGACTAGGATTTTCAGTTTATAATGAATTCCTAACCACTACAAATACACATGTCCAAGGAGTGAACTGAGTTCACAAACTCAAACGTTGACAAAGGTCAGAGGACTAACTATTTAACTAACAATTTGGAAGCTTTTTACAGTTACTCACAAAGTTACTTGAGCAATGCTATTTATATTGTGCATAAAAAGACAGCACAGATTTGAATGTGAATTATACACATATGTGTTCACATTTAATTAATGGTTGAAATGGTAGCATATTTGATTATTACTGGAGCAAGTGGTGCTAGTTTACAAACAGCATAATCTGTTAAAAATGAAAATCCTTTTCCTAAATTTGTAAAAAGTTAAAATTTCAAACTGGAGTTTAAATTTTACACAGCAAAAATACAAGATATTTTTCAAAAAAGAATTCTAAAAATTATTTTAATATAATGGAATTTCTCATTGTGTTATTTGGGCTATGAGATTTTGAACAGCATGTAGGATAGGTTAAATATTATATTCTTCTGAATGATGATATTAGGACATTTTCAAATATAAATATGAAGAAACGTGTGTGATAATATTAAAATAAGCAAATCATATTGCATTATGATATACAATTTCTTATAAACTAATTTAAACTGTCAGTTTTAAACTAAATAATTACTTTATTATGTATAACTGTAAGTTAAATTTACTGGGTGTTGAAATCAAATGTACCCAATTTGGAGAGGTTACTATATTTAACAGAGTTCAAAAGCATGAGAAAACAGTAAAATTAGATACCAACACTAAAAGCTTTTATTAAAAAATCAGTACATTTCCCTGTGAGCTCCCTCAGTAGTTTTGAGAATATTCAGCCAATAGCCCAGTTCTAGCCATGACTGGTGTAGCATTTTCAGTAACATACACACACACAGTAGCAGTGATTATTGAGACATATAGGTTTTCACTATCATGGATGTGTCTTGAATAGACTCTGTCTTTCACCTAGCCCAAAAAAAGTTAAATTGAGAAGTCATTTTGGAAGATCTTAGTGGCCAGGCAGTTGAAACTCTGCATTTTATCCATCAGTTAGGAAAAGCTGTATTTAATATTGCTCTAACATGCTTGCCCCAATGAAGAGGGCCCCCATCTTGTTGGAAGACAAAAGTGGGTTGTAAATGCTGTACTTTGGTCCCTAACAAGGTCTCATAAACACAATAATTTTAATTATCATTTATGAACTAAATCTTTGAAAAATCTCCTTTCCATGAATTCACCGCATCCATTTTTTGTTTGTGTTTATTTTTATCACCTAATATTTTGTTAATTATATTTATTTTATGATTGAAAAATTTGAATCAACATTTTCATTTTAGAATCGCAAATCCTTTGAATTGTGGATAAATAACTACAACATAAAGTATTAATTAATCAATGTGATGAATAAAAAGAAGCTTCAATTCTATAATCAAATTTATGTATTTCTTATAAAAGATGTGATTCATGTGAGTATACTTTGAGCAATTAATAGACGTCAAGTATTATTCACTCAAGATTTTTATAAGCAAATCGTGCGGATTTACTCCCATTTAAACTGATTTCCAGCTTTTCCATGTATTTAAATGTAATAAATAGCTTCAAGTGAAAATATTGTAGTATACTTTTGGACTGAGTGATCATCCCTTGAGATCATCCAATGAAATTAAGCGCTCTAGGTACAATGTTCTTGTAAATGCATGCTTGTTATTGATATTGCAGAAAAAACATCTAAGTGATTTTAAACAGCAAGCTTTATTAAATAAACCATGGTAACTGAATAAAGCAAAAAAAATTATTTGACCAATTGAGTGAAGATATATTACTTATACATGACTTCAACAAAGAAATATTCGCTGACATTTCACTTCAAAACTTCGATAGACCATTTTCAATTTATGTATCTGTTTTCAAATATAAGTTGTATTTTTAATTATTTTTCTATATTTTTGCAAAAAATAATGAAATTGTTGTGAAATATTTTTCATCAGATTTGTTTTATTTTAGATTTTTATTTATTAAATTTTATTAAATTATTTTAGGTTTTTACTGCTCTTAAATGAAAAAGAAATGCTGTAATTTTATAAAAATGTACTTATTAAGTTTCACAATTTTGATGATCTTATTTTAAACATATTTTTCATTCAAAGTGTATTTTTGTGATTAGCACTTGGAGAAATGAAACACCTTACATTATTTTGATAATACCACATACTTTGTATTATTACTAAAGAAATATGTAAATGTTACAAGTGCATCATAAAAAAATTCTTTTATCACTAAGGTGAATTATAAAACTATTAATAACATAATGAAATATTTTGAAATGAAAATTTAATACCAACCTTAATCATCCAACTTTCGCTTGGGCTTCTTTGGATTCCTTGATCGACTTTTTGCTTTGCATAATGGACAAATGGGTGCATTTCTGTGAATTTGTTGATGGCAAGAAAGGCATGACTGTATTTATTGAAAAGAAAAGGAAACATTTTGAGAATATAATTATTAACATATCAATCAATACGTTTTTAAAAATAATTTCATTAATTGGAAAAAAATTAAAAAGGAGGTTTTCCAACATGACAATTTTTTTTATAATTTTTAGTCACAAGTCTTAGTTACTTTCTAAAATGAACAAAAATTTTGTACTGTTAATTTAAATTACTTTTTAAGTATATTTGTTTATCTTTGATTAAATTAATGATATATTCTACATTAAATCAAAACTAATGGAAATGAAATAATACGTAAGAAGTTTTTTAGAAACTTATGAGACTCTTCAAAATCTCCTCCCACTGGCTCTCAAACATCTTACTTTATCCAATCAACTAAAAATTATCTTTCAGAATAAATGTTCACATTGGCATTTTTGTGTTTTTTTCTATCCTGAAGTAGAGAAAATTATAAATAGATATCTAAATAACAGTTAAAAGTAAATTTTGTTATAACAATGAAAATTACTTTATATATTTTTATAAACACATGACTCTTTTTCAATTCACTCAACAGCTGATGCGCTAATAAGGCCAAGGCTTCTGATAAGGCCCACCCAAGAACTTCCTTCCACTCTGATAAATTTTTTGCAATTAATCTCAAATTAGTTACTCTTAGGATAAAATTCCCCTCTACACAGTCCATTCATCTCAATCTGGGTTTTAGATTGAGATCAGACGAGAAAGACTTTCACTATTTCCCAAAGGTTTATCAAGGAAAATTAAACAAATTACTATAACAAAAAATAAAATTTAAATTTTAGTAAAATATTTTTTAAATAAATGCATCATTAATATCATATATTTTGAAATCTTAATGTAACTAATACAACTACTTTATATAGCAAGATGTTATACATATTAATTCATAAAAATTCTTTAAATATTAACATATTTTCTTGCCATAATACATGGATTATGAAATAAACTAGGTTTGAATTTCACTGAGTGTATAATACATTGATGGAGATGATCTGATAAAACTCATACTCCATTAGAAAAATTTAAAATAAGGTTTTGAAAGAAATGACATTTATGTGTTAGACAATAAAGATGGCACTGAAAGCTCTTTTGGCTCAGCTGACATATTTCAGCTATAACAAACTTTATACATTTATGTTCAAGAACAAATTTGGTTGCTCAGAAGGATATTACAGTTGCTGTTGACTAGCATCATTTTGCATTCTATCTTGATCTGAATAGCTTTGTTCTGAAAAGGTTCAAGTTCATATACTGTCATGGGGAAGTGAAAGCATTTAAGTTACATGGCAAATTTTAAACTGAAAGTTTTAGAGAAATCAACTAAAATTATGTTGACAAAAATGCTAGCATATGGTGAAAAACAAAGCATGCACGGTACAAATGATAAAATGTATCCACAAGGCACAGTTAAAAAATAATCCATTTCTTTCATTTAAACATTAATGAAACAAATGTAATTTATTTTTCAATGTAGTCTCACTTTAAAAGTTATTAAAAACCAAAAATGATAAATTTTACGAAAGCCTTTATGGGATTATTGCTCTTAGTGATAAATCAAAGGTCCTTTCATCTTAGATTATTATACTTGCACATGAGATGGGTTCAAAACAAGATCTAACTATATGTTCTTGAGAAATATTTTTCTGTACAATTACATTTTATCATACAGTGTATTTTTATTTTATGTGATTATATATTATGACAAATATTACACAAATTTAAAATTTGTAAATGAAGCTCAACTTTTAAG
Organism: Latrodectus hesperus; assembly: GCA_037975125.1. Lineage (NCBI taxonomy): Eukaryota > Metazoa > Arthropoda > Arachnida > Araneae > Theridiidae > Latrodectus > Latrodectus hesperus. Next base: position 32,865,572 of record CM075853.1, read on the forward strand.
CCAAACTTATTAAATTCTTTAACATTTAAATACTAAGAGTACAAAGTTATAATCTTATTTATTTAGTAAGATCTGCCAAATAAAATAGTAAAACTATTAAATACATCCTCATTATGAAAATTATCTAAATAATTTTCAAAAGAAGATTATTTAAGAAAATGCTTTTTGATTGGGCACAGAATATTTAAACAAAATCACATGCAGCGTTTAAAATTTTTTTTTTTATCTTATTATGCTAAATTCTGCTAATTTATTAAATCTATTTTAAATTATACATATGTGTTCAAACATATTTTTATATTTATTATTCCTCTTGAACAAATTAGATATTCCAATAAATTATTATTTAAACATTATTACAAGCACTGCAGATAGTGCTTGCAATGTTTTTTTTTTTTTTTTTGTAAAACTAATATTTATTAAATTTTTAGAAAGCGAATTTGAATTACACAACATATAATTAACTAAATATATATACATTATTTAGTCAATAATAATTGAAACCATTAAATAAAAGTTACTGTTAATATAATAAAGTAAATAGTATTCTATAAACAAATAGTTCTATAAACTATAAACAAAACCGAAACAGGATTCTTTTTGTGATTCTAAATGAAATTTATACCATTGTTAAATTATTAAGTTAAAATAATTAAAGTTAAAAACTTTTTTCTAATCAATGATGCAATTATTTTTTTACAAACCTATAAATGTTTTTCAAAAATATTAAATAAGAAATTACTTTCATAGGAGGTGGTTGCTGTCGAAAAGCAGCTGGTTGTGGGCGATCCTGTAAAGGTTTGCTGCGACCTGCTTGCAACTGTTGAGCTGATGCACTAGCAGATAAAGAAGATGGCAATACTTGTTCCGGAATTTCAGTTTGCCACTCACTTTTTTGCTTCTCAAAAAATCTAATGTGAAATAATAATGTATTGATAAAATAAGAATAACAAATCCAACATAGTTATTTATTAAAAAAATAAAAAACATTAAAAATAGTTATGAAAAATAGACACAAATACAATATAATTTTTCTAAATTATTAACTTCACAAATAACAAAAGGTTAATTTTCTATCTATAAATGACATAGAAAATAACTTAAAATAAATATTTGAAAAAATTGTGCACAAGTAAAAAGTTAAAACCCATTTTTTAAAAAGAAAAACTAGACAAATATATTAAATAAATAAAACAAGAAAGTTTTGAGATATATTTTAACTGTACATAATTGCAACACTTTTAAAAATATTTCATTATTTAATCAAACATATATATCTTATTTATATTTATCTAACTATTAAAAGTTAAAAAGCAAAATAATCTAACTCAGGTTTAAAGTTCTCATCTTCTTCATGCAGCTCAGGCAATTTGTTAAGACCAATTTCATGTCTAAGAGTATCAATAAGTTCTTTCAATGGTTTGTATTCACAATGTAGTTGTTTTGCAATTTCAAGATGCTTGTTACGATCTTCTTCTGACTGTTTGATTACATTTTCCATCTAGCAGATATAAATTTCCAAAATGTTAAGTCTGACAAAAATGAAATTGTTAATAAAATAAAAAAATTGTAAAAATACAATATAAAACAAATATGAAATTGTAATAACACAAATTAAAAACACAAGTAAAATGAGCATAAAACTTCTTAAAGCACTGCCATGCTATATTATATTATTTTATAACTCATTTATTTAATAAAATCATAAAATATGACATTTCATGATTTTGTCAGTTGTTCATCCAGGTAATAAATATGAAACATGAATTATACGTAAGTTTCTATTTAAAAAATAATATACATACTGCATCAATAAATTAAAATCATAATATAATACATAATAAGTAACCTTTAATATATCATTTTCAAATATAAGTTAAAATAGTACTTTTAACAGGGATGGTACTGATTTTTAAGAATCACATTCCAGGAATTTTCCCGGAGTCAAATCAAATATTTTTCAGAAGCTATTGATACACACATTTCTATTACTTTTTTTTTTAATTTTACAAAATGTTTTTAACCAAATATGCATATAATTATATGCAAAATTTTTCAATTATATTTGTAAGTAATGAAAACAAATAATTGTAAAAAGTAATGAGACAATTTTTTTATTTAGATTAGAATTATATTAAATAAATACTTAAAAAGCCTTCAATGAATTTACAGCTATAACGGAAAAAATTTTATGTAACTGAATTATACACTGTATAAAATAATGGGTAATTTTAAAGTTTTTGAACATTTTTCATAGATTCCTATTTATTAACTTATTGAATATTAAGATGTCTATAACAACCTCATTTAAACTTCCAAATTTAAATACTGTACACTTTATAAAAAGTCAGCCATTTTAATGAAAATGAGCCAGTTCACATTCAGATCATCCATTGACAACTGGAGGAATCCCCTTATTTCTAATTCTAAGTACTTCTTATTCACTCTTTCAAACAAAATATTTCCAGTTGAGAAACCTGAAAAATCTGACAAGTAAAATACCATGTTTTAACAATGTCATCACTCCAAAATCTTACCTGGCAGTCCAATTGTTTGTTAAAAGAGATCATTCTTTAAACTTTCATCAAAGCACACAACTACTAGCATTCTTAACTTTTTTTTCCTATAAGTTGGAAAATCCCAAAAACTGATAAATAAGCATACTTTTTCCAGCCCCACTGAATTGCCTTACAAATAGCACTGTCTGAAAACATTTCTTGAAAGAGTGAATTTATATTAATATAAGAATTATAGTTGAATCCATTATTTAAAACTTTAAAGACTCACAGAATTTTAGATTTTGAAATTTCTTTTGAAGAAAAAAATGAATCTAAATTTTCAGAACTGTTTTGAATTCACATTCTTAAACAGGAACAGAAGTATTGAAAAAATATTTTGAAAGAATTAATTTTTTGACTGATAAGCCTACTCAAATAAATACATATTTTTTTCTTTCACATGGAACTTGAAAGCTGATTTGCTCAAATTTGAAATACAGAAGTCTTTCTTGCAAACTAAACACACAACAAGCATGTTTCTTCAAAACAATGGAACCAATACAAACAAATACCAGTCTTCGCAAGTTTTTTTTTTTCTGAGTCCATTGGTCATTGATAAGGTACTTTCTACCAGGCATATTAAATAATTTATACTAGACTTTAATTCATGATAAATAAAATTCATCCTGATTCACTGAAATTATACACAATTTTCACCAAGGAAGATATGGAAATTATATTTTAACTCAGAAATTTTGTATTTAGATATTAATATATGTAAGATAAAAAGAAAACAGAAACAAATAGACAAAGAATCAATTAAAATTATCTGTTTGATACAAATAGTTATTGTGCCACCATCTATTGTTAACATTAAGAGTTAATAGTAAATTTGGTTTTTGAACAATTTGATTAAACATTTTAAAATATTAAAACAAAAAACTCAGAAAATTATAAATTTTCTAACAAAAAATAAATAAATCAAGATTCAAGGAATATTCCAGGAGTAATTCATGATTTTCATAGAGTAAAGTTAAAATTGTAAGAACTATACAAACCTTGTTTAAAGGTGTGAATCAATGAAAAAACTGACTTTTTTAATACAAATTTTTACAAGTGAGGGAAAATATTTTTATTCATGTCTCAATAATATGAAATCCAATGTTAATGATATTCAGTAAATTTGATAACAGAATAATTTTGAATTTTAAAGCAATATAAAAAAACAAAATAAAAAATAAATAAAAAACCCTACATTTTTAAGCATATATTCTTTACAATAAATTTAACACAAGTTAAGCACTTGTTTATGCCAACAAAATAAGTTTCTCTTCCGCACTTAAGGAAACAAGACACATTTAACAAAAAAAAAACCACTTCACTAATCTACTTTTATCAACGAAATATGCAGGATGATTGAATGTGCAAATATCAAACTTTTACAATAGTTACACTTAGCAGTGTGCCAAATTTAGTTTGGCGAAACATCATTATAGAGAGAGTAAAAAAGAAATTACAGCTATTCAATCATAACACTTTCCTGGTTGTAAAATATAATAAGAGATCTTAAGTGAGCTAGAGTGGAAAAGCTACCATCAACCTAACAATCATTCATAATTTATAAATCACACTAATATATTTAATTACAAATGATTACAATATTACTTTACATTTGAATTTTTCTCCACAAAACATTTTTTAAAATGAAAGAATGGCTTTAAGTGAACAGAATTTGTAAAATTATAAAATGTGGGAAGACAGTTTATTGTAACTCTACCCAGAAAATTAAACTATCTTAAAATAAATGTTTCTTATAATTTATTTAATTTATGTATGCAGAAATTTTAGTGCATAACTTACATTATACAAACATGGAAATGATTTTAAATAATTAAAATAAAAAACTATTTGTTTTAATGAAAGTCGCCTTGACATAAAAGAACTTATAATTTCTTAATTTACCATTCTATCTAATATATTTTCATGACTTTTTCTGGATAATGAGAGAACTAATAGCAATTGGTCTATAAACAAATTGCTTATTTAAAAGATTTTTAATATTTTAAAAATCAATAATATTCAAATTATTTATGCTCAGTCAATTAATATAAGCAATATTATTAAACTATAGTGTTATATTGCAGTTCTATGGTAAATGGTTTTCTACTCTTTTTCTTCTATATCACAGAGATAAACCATTATATTAAAACAGTAAAAAATAATTAATAAGCTAAGCTTATTAACTTATAAATAATCAATATTTCCTTAGAGCTCTAATTAATGTGTTGGTTACATTATTTCGATCTTGAAGTACAGCCTTAAAAATTATGGCAACCTTATGGTACCACAATTTTACATTTTTGAAAAACTTTCATGTACTGAAAAAGGCAACAAAGATGAAAACACCTGATGCCAGATAAAATCATCTGACAATTTACAATGTCATTTAAGAGTAGCTTACTTTCATTGATAGCAAAATTAATAAATGATGTTTCAGTAAGGAAAGCATTTCTATTTATAATTACAAAATAATTCTGCTATAAAACTAACATTGAATGTTATAATTTAACAACTAAAATAAAAATATGCAAGATTAGAAATCTATCTGTATAAATTAATAAAATGAATAATATCTATAAATAAAAGTAATGTTATATGAATATAATAATTGAGATTTTAATTTTAATCATGAGTATGTCCCAATTAATATCAACCATTTATAATATTAGCATTTAATAGATTAAAAAAGTAAAAATTGAGCAAAGACATTAGGATTTATGTGTTTTTACTAGAAAATTTTAATTGAAAGAATTTTAATGAACCATATTAAATAAAAAAATTATGTAGGCAAAGAATAAATAAGAAATCAATTTATGCTACAAAGTCATTTGTAAGTGCTAAGATTTTTTATTATTTGCATATGCATTGCACATGCAAAGTTATTGAGGGAAATTGTCAGTGATTTTCTTAGTTTAAATAACTGTTGGAAATGCTTAAGTTCATGACGTGATTTTATCCTGTTGTACCCTGATGTGATTTCATTTGGTAAACTGAACTCATCCCAATTTGACTGATTGGAAATTGATGAATTTGAAATGAGGCTGATTGGTTTCCAGTCAAATTCAATATGCATTAATAAATTTATTGAAACATGGAAAAAGTTGGAATTGATTGAAACAGAAAAAAATGAATAAGTAAAAGTGCCAGTAACAAAATTTTGCCCACATGGAATTAGATTCCATGTATTTAATTATTTGAAAAAATTGACTTATGCCATTTTAACCATATTTTCATCTACTTATGCATAAAATCATTATTTTCAGGCATAAATAACACAAAAGATTAGAAACCATTTGGATGATTCCAGTTCAGCGTGCACTCTGGTGAAAATAATATTTTACAACTCTTATATAAGATATTTGTCATTTAATCTGTAAAAGAAGTTCCACTATTGTTATTTTAATTTGAATTGCATATAACTGTACTTTTTGTAGGTAAATAAAGTTTTGAGAGTTGTTAGTATTTAATTTCATCATTTTCTCAATAATCACTAATTCAATATTGTTCGAGAGCATGTCTATGGACCCTTTAAACATTTCTTTAGAAAAATTGGCATATTGATCCATAAAGGTTCACCACTCTTACAATAAGGTAAGGGCAAAGTAGCTATTCAGAGTAGCAAAGTAGCTATTCAGAGTATAAGGATCAGAGTAGCTATTCTTTGCATTAAAACATTAAATAAGTTATTTCCTCATTTTAAATTTTTATTTACTTACAATAAAACATAAAAAATTTTCACGTTGCTCTATTAAATTTAACATAAAATTAATAATAAAGAATACAATTTTATTAAGTTCACCAACCACATTTATATCAGCATGAATTTGTCTCAATTCTTCCACATGTGCCATTTTCTCTTGTAACAATAGCTCCATTTCATGTCTATATTCCATCAAACATTTTTCTTCCCCTTCAGTTGCTTCAACTTCTTGTCTCAATCGAGTTTTTAATTTTTCCATATGAATAGTCCGGCTTCTAAAGAAAGGAAAGAAACAGATAAGAACTGTATATAATTTATATTCAAAGTTTAAAAAATTCTTTATTTTGAAGTAATTAATGAATTTAATAATTTTTTTTTCTCAAAATTAAGTTTTTTGCCATAATATCCTTATGAGTTAATACTCAATTTTGTTTTTAGACAATTTCTTTAAAAATTTTAAAATATTAAAACAAAAAAACTAAAAAAAAAAATTATAATATTTTTTTTAAAAAATGCATTAAAATTTAAGTGAAAGTTCCAAGAGTGATTCTTGATTTTCAAGGAGCCAAGTGCTTCAAAGAGTTTCCAGGAATAGTATGAACTCTGTCTAAGCTATTTTAGTTTAAAGTTATTTTTCCTTCGAGACTTTATTCTCCAGTTTCTCACTACTTGCTTGTGATGATGCCTTCCAAAGGGACCAAATATTTCACCATAATCTTCTAATTTGCCTTAATTTAGAGTTTCAATAATCAGTCTCTAAAATCCTTGAAAATATAATCCCTAAAGGTTAGCACAGACAGACAGTTAAAAAATAAAGATGGAAACCATGGTTATCCTCAACTTTAGAGAAAGAAATTTCAGTTACCAACTTTGTGTTAACAAGTCATAAGCCCTGTCTTTCCCTTGTATATTTAAGGTTGCCATAATATAGAAGATAAAAATTTAGGTTTTTCTTAAACTTCATGAAAAGCTTTAATTTTTAGCTTTGTATCAAAAATCATGAAAACATTACTTTATGCTTGTGTCTTATTGAATGACCCCAGGGTTTGTACAGATTTCCAAGAATCAAATTCCAGGAATTTTCCAGGGTTTGGTTTCTTTGTCGCTCAACAGTCATTTTTTGCACACGAAGGCTAATTAGACCGGGACTTACGAACCACTACAAACATCCATGCCCAAGGTGGGATTCGAACCCACGAACTGTTGAACCGAAGGCAAGAGCGCTAACCATTCGGCTGCCAGGTCGGCAGGAATTTTCCAGGAGTCAGATCAAAAATTTCCAGAAGGTATCAACATTCACATTACATAATTTTTTATTTTAAAAATTGTTCTTAATCAAATATGCATATAATTATGAATATGTAACATTTTTCAATTATACTTGTAAATAATAAAAATAAATTATTGTTATAGTAGAATTATATCATCCCACTGATTGCACCACATGGGGATGTAATTGGTGATTACTCTTCTTTTCACAGACATAAATCTAAATACTACATTTGATCAAAATCTAAACACTACATTTGTGGCTGAACTAGATCAATATTTTAATCAACAGTTATGAACACAATCTAATATCGATAGTACCATCCCTTACATACAGAGGAAAACTTACGATATTCACTCCCCAATGCCACCAATTTTCATACTGGTGAGCACACTTCAGGGGTGTATCAGAAAAAAAAAAGATTCCTGCTTTCCATTCTAATTGTTTACTTTTACAAAACAAAAAAGAAAAAACAAGAAAAATGTTAATGAAATATCATAATCCTGCATTTCTGATCCTGATGATGAAGGCAAATAGTCCTTTCAACAAGCTTTCTGTCCTATTCAACAAAAAATAAAAAGCTTATGTAAAACACTGTAACGAAATTGGATGCAAAAGAATAAAAAGTTATAAACAGCTTAAAAAAGATACACAAATAATAACTGCAACATCTGGAACAAGCAACATCTTCTCCAGTTCCAAGAAACATTCCTCTCTCCAAATCAACCCTTCTTTGAAATATGTAAGTCCATCAAAAATAATGTCAAGGATATTTTATTGCATTTCAAAGCTATGGATCTAGCTTTACTGATAGCAGCGCACTACAGAGTGCATTTCAGGAAGTCATATTATGTCAAGAGATGTCATGACATCGGTTTAGCAAGAACTATACAAACGTCTGTGGCAGGCAAAGGGTTTAAAGCTAACTCAGTTTTGTTTTTTAACAATTTCATTTAAAAATATTAAAACAAAAAAAAAACTCAAAGAATTTTAACATTTTCTAACAAAAAATATATATGCATCAAGGTTAGCAAAAATAACAGAAATTATTCACAATTTTCAAGAAGTCAAAATTCTAGGAATTTCAAGGGCCCTTAAAAATTTTTTTTAATTCTATGAGTTTCAAGGAGAAGAGTTGTACAAACCTGTAATCCTCTCCTCTAATATTTCTGATTTGTCTTATATTGTAGTTTTATAACGATTGACTAACAAACTGAGCCTACCAACTTTGTCTTTGTTAAAACCATGAAGAATCAATTCGTCAATCTTATATCAATAAGACAGCTGTTTTATATTTTTTCAACATAAGCTATAAGCATTATTAGAATAGAGCTCCAAAACAGTCTATCATAATGTAAAGTAACCTGCTACCTTTCTCTCCATTAGAAAGACATTAGGCCTAAACAGTTTTCAAGTTTATTTTTGTAAATTAAGCCAATTTCAGAAATTAAATATAAACTGAAACAATAACTAACATTAAAAATAATTTGTAAAAATTAAGTTTATATTTATAGATTATTTCTAGGGTTAGTTATTTTTTCAGTCCATATTTAATTTTTCAATTTGTTTTAATTTACAAAATCCCTAATTTAAATACTAGCTTAATTCATTACAACAATAGCAATCAAAAGTAAACACATAATTGTAGGAATATTAGTAAATCTGCTAAAGATTAGGTACCAGTGCAGACACAATAAAATGAGCCAAACTGGCTTACCATGTCAGAATCAGTTGTGTGAAATAACTTTCATTTTATGACGTAACATGATTGTGCACATACATGAAATTTCTATTGAGTGTTAATAACACTTGAAGCATTTAATTAGTAAATTTTTTTATTTGATTACAGTTTAAGCTTTTGAAGTGCATGATTTAATGTTTATATTTTGAAAGTTTCTGAATATTAATTTTATTTTAAGCTTCTAATGCAAAATTTATTTGGTAAGTTTATAAAATAAATTTATTTTCATATTTTTGAATTATTTTTCTCACAGAATATATATAGCCACGTAATCATTCCAACATCCTGGTATAACTGTTGGGAGCCATGAATCTGTCTATTGTTCGACCAGTGTAGATAATTCTGCAAGCATTGATTAGGTGAGTTATTTTAAGTATTTAATTAATATTGTTGTTATATGTAAAATTTTATGTTACATATTAAGTATTGTCAATAAACATTTCCCATATTTGTATTTAGATTTATTCAGAATAGTAACTCTGATTATTAGAAACTCTAGCTTTTGTAAGAATGTATGTTTATGTTAAAGATTTTGCTGCTGCCCAACTTGTCTAGGGGTCAGCATGCTTGAATGCGGATAAGGAGGTCCTGAGTTCGAATCCCAATTTGGGCATGGATGTAATTTGACTCTCTATCCTGTCTTTGTCCTTTCCTTGTATGAATGGGTTGTGAATGGCTGCCTACCTTATAAAAGGATACTTGTGGCATGTGTGTATTGAAGAAGTCGGACTCCACACCAAAATATGGCTCAGTTGGAAAAATGGAGCAGTACACTTAATAATGCCAGCCTAGCTGGCACACGACGACAACAACATAGATTTAGCTTTAATTTCCTGTACAATGCAGCGCTAAACTGAAATTTTTTTAAGGTGGGCACCACTGCCTGGTTAATTAAAATTAGAATTTTCATAAAAATGGATTTTATGTATATCATAGATTTAGCTTTATTGGCCAGTTGTCACCTGTTGCAGACAGTGTGATACTTATATTTGTTTTTATTATGTAATCTCTATAAAATTAGTTTCTGATTATTAGTATTTTAATGCTTCTGTAATAAGTTAATATAATGAAATATTTGGTATTTACAATAGTGCACAATTGAAAATTAATGATCAAGCAGCATCAGTATATGGCAACTGGATATTGGATGTAGTGATGTAATATAGGTTGGTGAGATAACTGTGCAATGTTTGTCATGAAAATTGGAGATTGTGCCAAACGCACACAGGTGCCAAGGCTTTTTCCAGTAAAACTAATTGATTTACTAAAATTATGTGTAATAGTTTAATTTTGATATTTTGAACAAGCAATATTTTGTTAAGATTATAGATAGATTGAATGTATTGATTTAGATTCCTCACTTTAGAAAACACTAAAAATCAACCATTAAGGAATGCAAGGCCAACAAATAACTATGTAAACAATTACATTCAGGTTGACATCAACAAAACACCTAAAATTATGCTTAAACTCATAATTAATTGGCTAAACTGAGTATTACGGACAGACCTCAGTTTTACCCGGTTTAGATATAGTGCCGAATTTCAATACTGTCTTTTATATTCGTTTTGTATTTCGCTGTGAATATAGCGTAGGAATTTCAATCCTTACTTGAACTTGGCGAAAAAAATCCAAAAAATCGCCAAACTTCGGCCGTATTACTCAGTTTTACCAATTAATTTTCTTGATATTGGAGAACTAATTATTTAAATTAGAAAAAAAAAGTCATGTTGAAATCTTTTGATTTCTATGATGATCTACTAAAGAGTGATAAGAAACTGGCTTATTAACAAACTGAGTTATGGGCTCAGTTTATCGTCAAAACTAATTTTAGAAACATTTACGGAATGTTAAAATCTCTGAATGAGTAAATAAGTTGTTTTCTATTCATATAATCATGTTATTATAAAATTTCCAAATTAAAATGGACATAAAAATTCTCAGATTTTATCTAGGATTTGCAAAAATGTGATAATTTACTAAGCTATGAAACTGCATTAAAAAATTATTGTACTATAACTTTTACACAATATAATTACATATACAAATAATTTATATTCTTAATACTTTTTAACATCCCTAGGTGATGAAATCTTCTTGGCTATACAATTACTGTAAAATCATTTTTAGAATAAGAAAACTTTGATGACTTTATGACTCATTAATTAGATAGTTTTAATTTTTTTCTTATATTTAATGATGTATAAAATTTTAATGCTTGAGCGCTAATGTTTCGATTACATTGATCCTTACATAAAAACAGCATACTTGACGTGTATAAAAAATACATCTTCATTACAATTCGTAAGTCAATACATTCATATGATTGCTGCGACACATGAACCACAACAGTTTTATGTAAAAATTTTCAAAAAACAATTACGGAAAGTACCTGATTTCTTTAAGGCATTCCAGTTTACCCATAACAGTAGCATCTTCCTCCATCTTCATCTTAATTTAAGAAAACCCCCAACCTAATAAATAATATATTTTCGACTCTTTTTCTTCTTTTTTTTCCCTTTAATTTGTATTCATAATTTACATGTAAATATACTGATGCTTATGCTTAGCCTATCATAAAGATTGCTACCTTTTTCTTTAATTTTTATTCTATGCAAACGCCAACCTATATAATTTTGATTTCTTTCTCCACAATAGAGTGACGTAGGCAGCACCTGAACTGTAACATTACAACTCTTAAAATTCCCATTTATGTTTTAAAAAATTCATCTACATTAAAAAATTAATATTTGTCTTTAAGTAATTTTAATTATATATTAATGTGGCTCTAAATTCACACAAATTTGTTATTTTGAATGAAAAATAGTTCCTTTTTTTTATTTAATAGGGAGAACAACTCAATTAACTATAACCGGCTATATTTCAAGAATTAAATTAAATGGCTCCAAAACAGTTTTGTTTTCATTAGCGTTCGAAAATATTTGCTTATGATGTGTTAATTTTTTACTGTTTTATTATAATGGTTCCCAAATCAAGAGAACTTAGAAGTGGAGACCTTGTGTGGGCCAAAATGAAAGGATACGTTCCTTGGCCTGGAAGAATAATTGAAGCACCTAATAAGAAAATTTCTAAACAGCGAACTTACATATATTTTTTTGGAACAGAAAACTGTGGCTGGGTTCACAGTAAAAATGTTTATCCTTATGCTAAATATAAATTGGAATTTTCTAAGAAATTACGATCTGCTTCTTTTAAAAAAGCTGTGCTACAAATCCAAAAAAGTTATGAAGAAGACTCTAGCTCTGATGAAGACGTACCTTTAAGTGCAATTACGAAAAAAAAGTCTAAAAAAGACTCAATCAAAATAAATGGCACATCTAAGAGTCTGAAATTGAAATCGAAACATGTAAAGAAAACTAAAATAAAACCTATTATTTCAGTTCTTATTTCAAACAAGAAAGCAATACGGAAAATAATACCGAAAGAGGCAAGAATTTGTATTACGCCTTGTACAGTGGAAAGTTAAGAGCTTATTAACATTGTATTCTGTGACAATTTTTGCCTATAAATTCATTATCCTTTAAAACAATTTTATTAAGAAAGATAATTTGCAGAATTAATCATATCTGAATTAAAAAATTTTTGCCGTTAATTTAATATTGAGATCATTTAATAAAATATTCATTGTAGTATTTTTAACTAGTGTTTGTGCACTAATTAGAAATGATATTATTTTTTATTTTGGACTCCCAAGCACAATTAACAAAATCAACTTTTCATGTAATTTTGTCTTCTGAGATATAATAAAAAAATTTTCAGGGTGCCATTTTCGATATTTTGTAATGATAAAAAATATGTTAGTGCTCATTGAAATCTTGCCAAACATTGTTATATTTGTTCATTATCAAATTTTAATGCTCTTATTCATAGTCATAGTAATGTGTTTTTCTTAAAAATGTGATTTAAGTGTAAAATATATGTTATATCCATATTTTAAGCAGTATTTTTTGGCCTGTAAACATATGTTAATGGGTATTTACTTTATTTCATTAAAATTAAATATCTAGTCACAATTATGCATAGAATGAGCAATAAAGAAAATGCTTGTGCTTTTTCAAAATCCTGACAAAAATTGTCAGAATTGTTCACTATTAAATTTCAGAGATATTTTTACATGACTTAAATTTATATTATTTTTGTTGTGTATATGATACTTGTAACTAAATTAAACTATTACAATATTTCAAAATCATTGCAATTTTCATATTAAAATTTACATTAACATAAATATTATGGTTGTCACATAAATAAAAAAAAACTATGACTAAAAAATATAATTTGGTTGAAATTTGTTTTGTATATTTTTTAGATTGAATAAAAATAAATCATGATCAACATTTTAATTGTTTAAATTTTTTTAAACAAAATAATCTTAATGATTTTTAATAACTACAATAAACTAATTATAATGTGTATAGTATTAATATATTTTGAAATTTTACTTAGAATTGTTTTTGTGTTCTAAATGTTTATTGTGTTCCACAAATCAAATAATTTATAGTTTCAAAGGTTTGCAATTTAAGTTATTAGAAATCTAAATGGTATTTCATTTGTATTTTATTAAAGTTTCAAGTTAAATAATTAATGTAAATATCAAAATGATTTAGAATTGAAATTTAAGTTATATATATTTTTTTCAATTTATGTTAATTTGAAATGACAGCTTTTTCATAGTTATTGCTTCCTTAAACTTAATTTTCTTACTTAAAAGAATTTTCATTTACAAATATTTGATTTAATCATTAATCTTATATTTTTGCTTATTATTTAAAATTTTCCATATGCTTTGGATTAGGAAAAATGTTTAAATAATACAATTTAGTAATGTGTAATGAAACCAAAAGTACTGCAAAATGAAATTCTTATGTCATACTTTTATGATCTAGGATGTCATTTAGAGATATAATCAAATTATTGAGAACTTAACAATTCATTCCTTTAATATTGATGCATTCCATATTAATACATTTTTTTAAAATATTTAACAAATCGACTAATGTGTGTTGTTACTGGAAATTATTTATTTTCCAATAACTTTTAGATTTAACATAAAATTTACCCAATTATTTAAGTTAACTGCTTATTTTATTTTTCAAAGAATTTATCATTGCTTGTATCGTTTAAAGTACTTAACTATTCATTGAAGTTTTTTTGTTTCTTTCCTACTTATAGTTGAGAACTCTCGTTTAAAAAATTATTAAATAGTCTTGCAAAATAGGAAAAAATAGATGTACATGTTAGAATTCTGTGCTGGAGATTATATTCTTGGCTTCATTTGTTCCTACATTTTATGTTTTCTTATAATATTCCATGTAAACTTATTTCAGTTCTATTTTTTGTAATTTCTGACACCTATGTTTAAATATTTACTGTGGAAGAAGTTGTTAATGCTTTAAATATAGAATTTGTTAATAAGCTAAAGTAACATGTTTTATAACTTTTTATTTCAATTTTCTTTTATGGCTAATGATAATGTTTTGGTAATTCTTGTTTTGATTACTTGAAGTTACAAAGTAAACTATACATATTCTCTATTTGAAACAATAGCACAAAACTAATTCATCTCTATTATCATAAAATATCAATGATCTTCATGCAATTCTTGTAACATATGTGTGTGCATCTCATTGCTTTGAGAATATTCATTTGTGATAATCATCTACTTATATATTTATTACTCATCGTCAGTCAATCTTCCTAGTTAAGTTTTAAAAAAATAATTAAAAGAACTATTCTAAATTCCTGTATTTTTCATCATTACAACAGTACTATCATCTGAAATAGATATTCATATCATATAAAATACTATAGTGAAAATTTTAACTCTATTTTTATATTGTATTTTGTAAATGAGCTGTTGAATTTCAAGATGCAAATGTTTGTTTTGTATTTATGTATAAAAATATTCTGGTATTCTATATATTATTTTAACTTCATTCACAAATGAATATTGAATTTGCATGAAGCATATTTTTTGAATTTATACTACATTAAATGTGTGAAAAGTATATATTTTTTATGTGTTTGTAATTTTTAGTTGCAATAGCAACTCAGCATTATTAAAAATTAATTTTATCAAATTATTACTTATTAAATTTGGCATAAAAATTCAATGGATGATAAAATGTGAATTTTTTACTTTCTCAATAATACATATATGTGATACTTATTCTGAAATTTTAAATGTAAAAATAAAAATTTTCTTCACTTTCTTTATATTTTCTGCTTTAATGTATTTAAATTTTAACAAAGATGTTTAAAATTTACAACTTTTTGATGTATAAGATTGTTTTGTATTAGTTATTTTCATTACTATAGTGATTTAAATTTGTCTACCATTCATTATTTCTACTCTGAAAAATCAAACTATAATTTATATGAAATTAAAAATACTAAAGATTCTTGAAACTAACCAAATAAAGAAAATGTGAATAAAAAAAGAATTCTTTAAAAAAAAAAAAAAAGGAAGTATTGTTAAATTGGGCCAGAACATTTCTTATAATAAATATTAGTCAACAAAAATAAATTGGTGGAAATGGTTAAAGAATATTTTATAAGTAGTGATACTTTCCTCTAAAATATTTTTTTATTTTCTTTCATCTCTTATTCCCATATATATAATTTAAATTTTAATTATGAAGCTTTTTCTTTCTATTTTAAATTTTGTTTGTCTATCATTATTAATTTGTTATTTTTTTTAAATTTTAATGATAAGCAAATTCTATTTAATCACATAAATGTTTTTTAACAATATAGGATAATTCTTTTAGACATTCAGCCATTTTGTATCAAATTCTGTTTTATTGTACTTTTGTTTTCCAAGGAAAGCATCTTTTTTGAGTAAAAGTAATATAGAATATTATTTAGCTTCATGTATACAGCTGTTGTGGCCTTGGGCTTAACATTTGGTTGATTTAAATTTCATTTCATGTTTGGATGCCTGTAGTGATTCAATCCAAGTTGAATTAGCCCTTTTGCAATAAGAGATCATTGAGCAACAAACTAGCTTTCATATATATATATATATATATATATATAACAATTACAGCATATAATTATTTCATAAAATAAATAGGTATTTCATGAAATAACTAAACAAGTCAGTTAACATCCATAATAGAAGAAAAATTTCCTACCTAGTTATTCTAGTAATTAACTAGTAGTGGATTGTTAAACAGAAAAGGAACAATTTCAAAATTATTTTATAAGTTGATCATAAATAGCTAAACACTCTTTTATCCCTGTTCAAGAAAATTAATTGATAAATAATAAGGTAAAAAGCTATGTGAAAGCGGGTGCTTCATAAAATACCAAAGAGCATGTCACTTAAGAAAAAATCACATCCTGGTTTTGCATTGACTGCTGGCCACAATGAACTTTTCTACTCTTATAACTTCAAGTATTTCATAATGCTTAATAACTGCAGTAATTAATAATCCAATGATACCTTTTCTGTGCTTAAGCACTTTTTACTTCTAGTGTTAGTGCATCACTATTTTCCTTTGTCCCATGCTTATGTATAACAATTCCAATCTCTCTTACATTAAGTTTTTCTTTTTTACAGGTTGGTCTCCCATTCATGCAGAAATCATTGTTTGAAAACAAGGTTCAAAAATATTTGTTAATAATCCTAAATGTAAAATCCTAACTTAAATACACCATCTAAATTCCGTGCTTGAAAGCAGCGGAATGAAGTGTACACATATGCACGTAATTGCAAAGTAACTATAATCGCCTCAGAATTAAGATCTAGAATTGATTAAAAAATTTCGAGTGTCGTATTTCGCACTTTAACAATCGCTATTCCATAGAATTCACAGTTAAATTATGGAATTCGATAATTTTATGTAGTTTAATTAACTTGTGAAGTTATTTCATAAAATACCTAATTATTTTGTGGAAAAACTGAAGCTTTAAGGTTTATGTTTCTATTTTTGGATATCTTAAAAGTGAAAATTTACTGTTTATGAATAAAAAAAATTTATTTTTTGTTTAGTATACATAAATTTTTTTCATACCTTTAAAGTGGATCTATCACTTTTAATTTTTTTAATATCATTACAATTTAATGGAAACATGGTGATTATTGTTTAATATTACTACCTTGTAGTAGAAGTAAACCAGTTTTCTGAGCCATTCACAAATTCTATTTTTAATTTGTCTTTTGTTAAGGTCTAAAAACAAGTTAATGCTTTAAATCGATCTCAATTAGCTATTTCATATCAATATAACATATTTAAAAGCAAAGGTACGAAAAGTTTGTTTCTTTAAAAAAACATTTGAACTGAAGTTTTATTTCTTGACAAGTTTATGTGAAGATAATAAAAACTTAAGATTCGCATTTTCCGACTAATATATTTTGTTATAATTGACATGTTATTCTCATTTTATATAAAGAATTACAAATTAAATAATTTTCATGAACAAAATATCTTAAAAACTATGTATATGGGTATTTTGCATAATTTAATACTAGCATTGTTAAGCCGTTTATCTTCTGATTAGGAAATAGCCGAGATGGTAGCCATATGGTTAGCGCTTTTGCCTTCGGTTCAACAGTTCGTGGGTTCGAATCCCACCTGGGTTTGGATGTTTGTAGTGGTTCGGAATCCACACTTTAAACCATAGGCCCCAGTCTAATCAGTTCTTGTGTACAAAAAATTACCGTTGAGCTTCAAACCGAGTGGGAAATTGCTAATCATGTATGATATTTCTACAAAAGGTAGGGTGAGAGATTTTTAATGTGCATATTTGCAGACCTACCTATTTAAGAAAATATTGAAAGCTTTTTATATAATTCTTCAGACTCTCATGAAAAGCGAACTAAAACAAAATAGCTTATGGTCTCTTGATTCGATCAAAAAATTGCAGTTTCATTATTTTCAATTCTTGTGCTTCAGAAGCTATACTGCAAACTTATTGATTTACATTAATCATATAAGTAAAGAAATGATTGTTAATTAAAATTATGTGGAACGCGTTCAACCATTATAATTTATTGTAATCATTTATCTTTTACAAAAAGTAGATATAAATACAATAATTCCGTAAATACCTTGTTCTTTATTAATTTGTTACACTTTGGACACTTAGGTTGAATAAAAACAGGATTACCACATCCATAGCAATGAACAGAAAAACTTCTTTCTCGCTTGTCTTTAAATTTTGGACTTTCAAAATTGGAATTTTTGATTTTGATATTTTCCCTAGAGTTAGGATACTTATATTTTATTTCTGAAACAGATAACGATTTTTGAAATTTGGCTTCTTAGCTAACGTAGGTGAATTTTTCTTCATTTCCAGTCTTATATTTTCATAACTGTCAGGCTTTTCTACAAGTTCTAAAGGATCACAATACAAAATGCTGATAAAAGCAGATGTGCCCAATGACATACAAACCCAACTCTAAGAAGAAAGGATCATACACACACATTCAGCTCTGATCATTGATCAACAAAATATTCTCCAACTTCTGGAGGTGTTCTTTTCTTTAGCTGATCAGCTATAATTAAGTCTTGCAATTTCTCAAAAGTGATGATATTCAATTCTTTTGCCCATCCTTCGAAATACGATTTAATTTTAAAATAGAAGTCTTTCTATGTTACTTTTGCATTTTTTCTGTTGCGAGAACATCTGCCGAAACTTATCTGATGTAAGTTTATAACGCTTCAAGAGCATCCCTCTTTCACTTTTGCGTAGTCTTTAACTTCTTCAATTTCTCTATCATTTTAATTGATTTACTTCGGCTGGCAATGAGCTTATAAAGTACGGCATCCAATTCATTTCAGGAATATTCACTAATTTTAATTTAGGGCGCTCCGTGGCTGAGTGGTCTAAAGCATCACCGCTAATCGCTTGAGAGCGTAGGAGTGTGGGTTCGATTCCCACCATGGCCCTGGGTGTTTTCTTCGTTATTCTTCTGTGGTTGTACATCTGTCATTGCGCTATTTGTCCTATTATCGACGAAGATTTACAAGCGGATCTCAAGAATCAAGCATACAAGTCTGAATATATGTAATGTAATAAAATAAATAATTTTAATTTACGTTCAAATACTATCAGATAAAGTCCTATTTCGACTTCATTGGGATTAAATTTTTGGAGAATTCGATTCAGAGCCCAACTTGTTTTCTCTGTTTCACTTTCTGTGGCAGTGGAGGGGATTACCTTCCTATATTCCACTTGAAGTTTTAAACGTTGCAATTCATACGCTCTTTCTTTTTCAATGCGTAGTTGTTCTACTTCTTTTTCTTTGGCCAGTTTTTCTTCTTTAGAAACTTCTTGCTAGGCAATTCTTCCGAATCCAGCTTGTTTTTCTTTTTCAAGCCGTTCCTCTATTATATTAGTTAGCATATTTTTCACTAATTCTTCATCATTATCTTTTGATTTGGTTATAATATCTTTCAGTTGAATTACTTTTAGATCATCTGCTATCCTTAGCCCCATTTCTGTAGCGAGGTTTCTCAAATCCTTCTGTCCCCCTTTTCCAAAAAATGACATCTTTTACGTGTTTTTATTTATTTATTTTTGTTCTTTTGCATGGTTTTTTATTTTAGTCAAAACGAAATTTAAACACCATCAGTCTTAAATGTTATGTTAAGTGTAGTATGTCACAATCAGTCTTAAGTATTATGGGAAAATATAAATCTTTTTAACATTAAATATAAGGGAACTTTAACTTATTATTATTTATTCAAACATTTAATAAAAATGAAAATGAAGCTTTTAATTATTGTAAATAAACCTTAAGTATTCATATGATATTCACCATCATAAAATAATTAAACCAATTTTATTATACTAATCTTTCTAAATTCAATTTTCGAAAATATCAATTCTGATTTCTTTTAACAAAATATTAATAATTATTTTGTTATCTTAATATATTCCTTAAATATACAAGGAAAAACAAAAATTTTCATTCTTTATTCAATGAAACCAATAACTAAAACGAGAAAACTCAAAGACTCTAAGCAAAAAAGTGAATTAAGAAAAAATAAAATAAAAATAAGCATTAATATACACTGAACTCAGCACTCATAAATACAGAAAGGCTAGACAATGATTCGCATGTGAAAGCAATAACAACGGTCGTTTGCGGCTCTTAGTTTCGTGTTTTAAATCAAAATAAAAGTATCATCGTATGAAAAATGCGCAGTCATCAGACAAACAAATTCTGTTAGATACTCAATTTTAAAACAATCTCACAGTAAAGGAGATACTTTCAGATATAATATTTAGAATTAACAGATATTTTACTCATTAATCATGATATTATTTACGTACGTATACAATAATACTTAAATTTAATAATAAAATAAATGTTTCTTTTTTAATTTAATACTCAAATACCAAATATTATGTATTTAATAAGATATGAAATATATCTACCACAAACTGTTTAATATTCATAAGTGCTTAAACATTAATACTCATTAATTACAGTTACTCTTAATTGTAATTCTTCAGAATAAATTAGCAGATATTGGAAATATAAATTAGAAATATAATGATCATGGGTGGTCCTGTAGACAGGGGACACTTTAGTTCCTAATTATATAGAAAGATATAAAAAAATGAATTACTAACTCATACTTTAGAAAGCTGACTATGTTATCCAAATTTTACAGTTTATTTTTATTTAAATAATTTTATACTCTATATTTATTTTTAAAATAATATTTTCCATATTATAGAATTTAATTAATTTGTTTTTTAAAAGATACTTGTGTAAACAAATGTCAATTTAATGCTAAAATTTGAACTTGAAGGAATAAAAAATTCCAATTATTTTATAGAAATATATATTTTAAGGCACACACACCACAAACATATATATTTTCTTTGTATATTAAACTAATATTTTATTTGCCAAATCAATTAACTCCATAAAACAGGAAATTGAGAAAAATGGAAAAAAAAAAGTATAAAGATTAAAAATTTTTATTATTTACATAAGGTTTTTTTAATTTTTAAGTGAAATTTGCTCTGAATATTTATTTATACATTATTCATAGCTTTGGAATTAAAATTCAGAAAGTGAAAAAGGTCCAAATATGTATTAAACCTTTAAGCAGTTTGCCCGTACGGCGTACGGGCATCGATATTTTCTCCTTTCCTTTTCTGGTTTGCCCGCATTTTTCATTATTGAAAGATAATGTCCATGTAAATGAAATACTTTTCATCCGGGTTTTTCTATATAGCAGGAAAGCGGGCACTTTTCTTTGAAATTTTTGTACTACTGTATGCCGTGTTTGTGAATCTTATGGAAATTGTACCATACACAAAAAAACTTCAGAACTGTTTTGAAAATTGTAAACTTCATAATTCACAGTAAGTATGAGAGAAATTTTTGCAGAACTTGTAAGCCATTCTTTACTGCATGCAGAATATACTTGAAAAAAGCAAACATTTAGGGGGTTTTGTGTCCAAAATTGTAAAATAAAATATGTAAAAGCATATATTAAAAGTGAAAAAAATAAAAAAATTCTTAATATTCTTATTCTATTAAGTGTGGTGCTTAATTATATGCAATAAAAAATATGACTTTTTTGGAAGCATTTCTGGTGAAATAATTGACCGCTTAAAGGGTTAATGGCAGTAACATTTTTAATTTATGATGATACTTAAAATAAGAAAGTATCGACAATTTTTCGTTATTTACATTTGAAAATAAATTTGCAATTTTTTTAACACTTTTTAATTAACAATTTTTTTTTCATTTATTTGGTCCACCTTCCGAATTAGTAATCTGTAACAAATTTCTCCACTCACAGAAGATTTTCACTCGACTGTAAAACTCTCTAGAAAAAAAGAATATAAACAATAAATTTATAATAAAAAAAACTTTTTGTAATATTTTAGGAGAAAATATTTCTATTCAACTCTTAGAAGACTAAAGTTTATTAAGAAAAAATGAGCATTCAATTTAATTACAAAAATAGAACCAACCGGATGTTAATCAATAACTGCCCATGAAAAAACAGAGAAAATATAATTGATATGGTTATATAAATCAGACAAAAACTTCATTAATAAAACTTATTTCCACATATTTATGCATTATTTCACAATATTATCCGTTTGAATAAAGAGAATCTTACAAAACTATTTTTAAACTTACAATATTTTATAATTAAATTGACAGTCAAATTACAACAAGCCAAGCACTTGAATAGTTAAAATATGTATGTATATATATGTGGTTAAATTTTAAACAGTAATACAACGAATTTGCATTTTAACAATATTATATTAAACATTATTTACAAATATTTACAATTATAATTACAAATAAAGGATTTTGAAAGTAACATTTATATTTTGGAACCGTTAAGGTTCAAAGCGTCTTAGTTGGACCGTCGTCTTTTTCTTACTATCGTTCCTCTTCTAATCCTTGACACCAGGATCGCTGTTGAAGCACCCAGCACTTTATGACCTCATGATGTTGAAGTGCGTCATCTGGTGTTGAATCCATATCTCACACTCGGCCATTCTAAACGCTCAGGTCCTCCTGGCGACGAAAGTAACAGCAACTGCAAAATACAAAGAAAGAGGGGAAAGCGCAACCAGCAAGAGAAGTAACTAACAAAATAGAATTTTGTTTTTTCATCTTTTCAACAGCAAATGAGGGAGCCACGTCTTTCAATGTTGTGAAGATTCGTCTTAACTTCTTGAATGTTCCTCGTAAGCTGTTTGATGAATCGTCTTCTTCTTCTTTTTAATTCTCAGTTGCTCGCATTTTCCTTCCGTCGTGCTTATTTTTATCATATGCAAATGTATCACAAACATCTTGATGTAACGCACAAGAAAAAATAGTTTCATTGATACTCTAATACTTGAAATAATGCTAAAGAAAAAGGTTATATATATATAAGAAAATTTCTCCAGGAATAACGATATATATAGGAATAGTTCAGCAATAGACAGAATATATATTATACACAAGACAATAGTTTGATAAAAATTATTTACATCTTCGACCAAGGTTTCTATATCTGCAGAGGAAGATGTTGTATTAGGACCTTCATGATTACCAACTTTTTCTGCATCATATCTGTCATTACCTTTTACAGCTTTAATTTTGTATGGTCCAAAATATTTCAGCTTAAGTTTTAAACCTGGTCCGAACTGTGTTCTTTGGATAGCGACTAAATCACCTGTTTGATATTTTTTGGGAGGTTTTCTCCGTTTATCATAATAACATTTACTTTGTGTTTGATATTGTAAAATATTAGTTTTAGCAATATTACGCAATTGGTTTTATCATGTACTACATATTGAAGATGTTCTTCTTCCAGTAGTTGTTTAATGTGAATGTCATCTTTATTTCGCATTTTAATGTCAAGCATTAATTCGAATGGTGAGAATTTTGTTGTTTGTGAGGCAGTACTGTTTATTATGCGTTGGACATTAGACACATGTTTATACCATTTTGTGGGTTCGTCTATAGATAATTTAGTAAAAACTGCAATTATGGTTTGATGCATACGCTCAATTTGTCCGTTTCCGCAAGGTACTCCAGTCGTGATAGGTAGGTGCTCAATACCTTCTTCATTACAATAAGATTGAAATTCTTGGGAGGTAAAAGCTGATCCCTCATCTGAGATTATTCGACGAGGGTTACCAAAAACTGTTTGCTGTAATTTTAGCTTATCTAATGCATCTTGTGCAGAGGTAAATTTAACAGGATATATCCAAATAAATTTTGTAAAAGCGTCCACTAAAGAAAATATATGTTTGTAATTTTTGTTCGTAGATGGCAAGGGTCCTAAAAAGTCAATGTGATATGTATCGAGAGGAGTGTCACCTTTTGGGATTGGGTAGAGGAATCCTTCAGGTTTACCTGATTTTTTGAAAGACAAGATACATGTGATGAAATTGGCGATAAAAGTTTGTGTTAACTTATCTAAATTTGGAATATAATAGTCTCTTTTAATAATTTCTGTAGTCTTTTTTACTGAAAAATGACCTTTAGAATGCGCATGTTGAATTAATTGATTGCACATGGCTTGTGGGACGACTAAAAGTTCTTGATCTTGGACTAATTTGTATAAAATGCCGTTTTTAACTCTAAAATCAGAATTAAGTGATTTTTCGACTGCACTCTTCATATTTATGATAAATTCATCGGTAGATTGCGACTTTATTATCTTCTGTGTAATATCATCAGGAGAAATAATCATAACAGGGTAACGACTTAAAGCATCAATGTGTTGCATTTGTTTACCTGACCTATGAAAAATTACATAGTCAAAGTCTTGTAGCAAAAGAGCCTATCCTGCGATTTTTTCGCTTAATTCAGCTTTATCTATTGTTTTTTGAAAAGCCATACAGTCTGTAACTATTTTAAATTTGGTTCCGTGTAAATATGCGCGGAATTTTTTAAGAGCTTCTACAACAGTGAGTACTTCCAGTTCATAACTGTGTAATTTTTCTTCCTGTGGAGATGTTTTTCTGCTCATATACAAAATTGGGTGAAAGTTTCCGTTATCAGATTTTTGAAGGAGAGCTGCGCCAAATCCAAGTTTAGATGCATCTGTGTATACCTCTAATTCCGAACCTGGCACAAATAAATGCAAAACAGGATGTGTTGTGAATAATTCCTTTAACTTGAGAAATGCCTTCTTTTCGGTGGAACCGAATACAAAAGCAGAAGACTTTCTTAGTAAGTCACTAAGAGGTCTGGCAACAGTGGCATAATTTGGAATATATTTTCGAAAGTAGCCTGCTCAGCCCAGAACTGATTGCAAGTGTTTGACGTCTTTGGGTTCAGGGAAGTTAATTACTGCTTTTATTTTTGATAGAGAGGATGAAATAGTATTGTTTTCTATAAAATGGCCTAAAAATTCAATTTTTCTTTGCAAAAATTGGCATTTCTTAAAATTAATATTTAGTCCATAATTTGAAGCAGTTTCGAGAACACGTTTCAATTTAATAAGACCCTCTTCTTCAGTTTTAGACGGTATGATAAAATCATCCATGTACATAATTAAAGTATCATCTGATATTAATTCTCTGAAAACACAAGATAAATATCTATTGAAAGTGGCAGGACTAATTGTTAAACCAAATGGAGCTTTAAGGAACTCATATTATCCGTTATGGGTAATGAAACTAGTGTATTTGGTATAATTAGGGTCAATGTCCACATGAAAGAAACCATTTTTTAAGTCAATAGAAGTGAATATTTATGCACTTTGTAACTGATCTAATATATCATCAATGAGGGGTAATGGATAATGATCTTTAATAATTTTCTTATTTAATTTACGAAAATCAATACATAAACGTGTAGAATTATCTTTCTTTTTTACCAAAACAATTGGACTAGCGTATTCGCTACAAGAAGGTTTAATTATTCCTTCTTTTAACCAATCATTGATATGTTTGGATACAAATTCTTTTTCTGGTATGGACATTCGACGTGCTCGTTGGCAATCTTTTAAAATAATAGACATCTTCATCTCTGTTTTTCGCGTCTTATTGGGTTTGTAGTTGTTAATTAAATTGTTTACTTCTTGTTTACATTTTTTGTCAAGTATGTGATTTAAATCAATGTCTGATGTGTAATCAACAACATTAAGTAATTGCACGAAAAAATTATTATTTTCTGCTTTACATAAAGAAATACCATTTTTATTAACTGTTAGTGTTCCTTGAGTAATTATATCTGTACCTATAATTAAGGGTAAACTCTTGTGATGTTGAGAAATAACGTAAACTGTTGTAGAGAAAATATCATTATCGATTTCTATATTTGCCTGAAATGAACCAAGAGGCTGTACTTTAGAACTACCAAATCCATTTAGTGTTAATTGAGAATCGGTCAGTTCAGAAAATTCAGTTTGACGATACAGATCTTCGCGTACTAAAGTTGCATGGTTTCCGGTATCAATAAGAGCATCTATCAAAATACCTGAAATTTTAACTATTTTATGCATGTCTTGTCGAAAAGTGATGTGATTGTTAAGAGTACGAACTGTTGAATTGTGATTATCTATTGGTGTGGAACATTTATTATCACTGGCTTTATGCCCAAAAGAATTACAACGAAAGCACTTTAATACTTTACTTTTGTCTCTACAATTAATTGATTTATGTCCATTTTTTCCACAGTTAAAACAACGAATAGGAGTAGTCTGAATTTTGGTTTGAGTTTGATTCTTAATTGCTTGTTCTACCACAGAAATTTTAGTTTTCACTTTTTGACAACTTTTTGAATGTCTTCATAAATTTTTAATTTTGTTTTAAATTCTACTAAGTTAGTGGCACCATACAAGATTGCTTTATTCTGGGGAGAATCATTAATGCCTTGAATAACATAATGAATTAGAGCCATATCATCGAGTTGAGCTCGACTAGCAATTTCTTTCATAATTAAAAAATATTCAAATATTGATTCTTTATCTTTAATTTCTCGACGATTTAATGTGTCATGAATTTCTGCTGAATTAATTTGTTCACCAAATTCCAAAATTAAAGCGATTTTCAATTCAGAATAGCAATTAATATTGCTTTCGCTTTTAATAAATAACAATGCAATTCCATTTAATGCTCTTTGTGCAAAAATAAATTTTTGAATATCTGATAAACTAAATGATATAGCAAACGCTTCAAATTTCTGAAGCCATAATTTGACATTTTCATTTTTATCCCCAGTATACTTAGGAACTAAATAATCAATATCATTGAAATTAAAGGGCAATCTTGTATGAAAAGAATTAGCATCAGAAATATGACTGTCATGCACATTCTTAAGATACACATTATCGCTTTGCACATTCGACTGAGTAGAATTTGGAATCACTTCAGTTTCATCATCAGTTATTTCACAATTTTTTGCATTTTCTTGAAGAGACTCCAAATCAGTGAGGAATGATAAAATTCTTTCTGCCAATTCAGGTAATGTTCCATTAATATCGATTTTCAAAATATTAGCAATCGAAATTAATTCGATTAAAGAAAAAGTTGCTTTAGTATTAACTAATTTAGACTTAAAATTTGCATCATCTTTTTTGAAATCGAAACCATGAAAGTTTCTTATTCGAGAACTATTTAATCTATCACCTTCTTCGCCAAATAACAGCTTGAGAAGAAGTTTGATTTTTTCTCTTTTTTCAGTCTTTAGTGCAATCGCGACTTCATTTATATCACTTAAAAGCATTTTGAAAATAAGAGTGACTCACCCTTCTTCGAAGTAGGAATCCAAAGCCGCGAATGTAGGAAAGTCATAAATCTTAACTCTTAAAGGTCACTCTTAAACTCGTCGGCGACTCGGCGGTGGTATTCAGCGTGAATGGAAAACTAATATCGTCAGAATATATTTGAACAGAAAAATAACTGGCCAGGGCCCCCATGCGGTTTAGTTTTAAACTGTAATACAACGAATTTGCATTTTAACAATATTATATTAAACACTATTTACAAATATAATTACAAATAAAGGATTTTGAAAGTAACATTTATATTTTGGAACCGTTAAGGTTCAAAGCGTCTTAGTTGGACCGTCGTCTTTTTCTTACTATCGTTCCTCTTCTAATCCTTGACACCAGGATCGCTGTTGAAGCACCCAGCACTTTATGACCTCATGATGTTGAAGTGCGTCATCTGGTGTTGAATCCATATCTCACATATATACAAATGTGTAGTTCAATCAAACAATTGTTTAATTCCCCACCTTGGCTGTGAACTCATACAAATTGAATATTAGTATTATGAAAATTTTTACTAAGGAATCCTTTTACTTAATTTCAATTTTATCCCTTTAAAAAAGAGGAATTGTAATTATTTGTAACATTATATACAGCACACTGATATTTCAAAACATATACATATTGAATAGCACGAAGATGCAAATGAAAAATTGCATTTACTCCTCTTAATAGTTGTTTGATTAAAAATAGAGATAAATTCATTCATTCAATGTCGTGTGCCAGCTAGATAGCAACAAGGGGTGCGCTGCTCCACTTTTTCAACTGAACTATATTTTGGTGTGGAGTCCGACTTCCTCAGTACACACATGCCATAAGGACCCGTTTATAGGGTAGGCAACCATTCACAACCCATTCATACAAAAAAAGGACAAAGATAAGTTAGAGAGAAAGAACATCCATGCCCGAACCGGGATTCGAACCCAGGACCTCCTTATCCGTAGTCAGGCACACTGACCACTAATAGAGATAAATAATTAGGTTAATTGAAAGTAATTTTAATTGAATAACGTAACAGAAATTCTAAGCACTTGACTTCAAAAATTCAATGTAATGTTTTAAATTTAATCTTAACTTTTCAAGATTATAATAAAAGAAGTAATCAATTTACAACATGCACTTCATATTTTATTAATTTAAAAGTTCATACTTTAAAGTAATAAAAAATAATTAATAAAATATATATTAATGGTTATCAAATTATTTTTTATTTATGAAGAGTAGGATTACAGATGAGGGAATCTCATAAAATCAATTTATTTCACTAATGTATTTATGAATTTTAAAGCAAATTTGCAATCTTGAATTATTCATACGATATTTTATGCTAAATCTTATAAACTTAGAATTTAAATTTTTTTTAATAAGTGAGATGTATTTTTAGATCGTTGGAAAAAGTTAGGTCAATTAATTAAAAAGATTTCCGAATTTCGAATACGTGTTCTTCTTCTTCTTCTTCGAGTTGGGTTTGTATGTCATTGAGCACCTCTGCTTTTATCAGCATTTTGTACTGTTAACTCCAAACCCAATGTTTTTTAGTTCCATTTGCTCGGATCACCCACTTTTTTAATAAAGTCTGATAACCCTTTAATGGAATCTAGGTGTAACTCTCTAGTATGGATGATGCCTAAAGAGGTTAATCTAGGGAGGGCAAGAGCCTCGCATTCATAAATGATATGCTTGGCCGTTTCCTCTTGCATATGACATTTCCTGCAGATAGGATCTTGCTGAAACAGTCCCATTTTATGGAGATGTTTTCTGAAATAGTAGTGCCCAGTTATGAAGCCTACGATTAAACGTATCTTCTGCCTAGAGCATCTAAGAATTTCATAGGAAATCCTCGCTGATGACCTACAGATCATACCTTTAGCGTGGGTTTGACCAGGAGATTTGAGCCAAGCTTCATACATCTTCCGTTTTTCCCATCTGCGAACATTGGTTTTTGCGGTCTTCAAATTGATCCCACAAAAAGGTTCTGGACCAATGGGAACAAAAGACGATCCTTGTTTAGCAAGCTCATCAGCCTTTTCATTGCCTTCGATACCTTTATGCCCTGGCACCCATACAAGGATCACCCTGTTTCTAGTTGCCAGTTCTGTAAGAAGGTTTCTACACTCCAGAATCATTTTAGATTTGATTTCGAAGGAATTAAGCGCTTTTAAAGCGGCTTGACTGTCACTGAAAATGAGAATCCGCTTATCGTAGTAGCCCTTCTTCATATTCAGTCGCAGACAGTGGATAATGGCCAAAACTTCTGCCTGGAAGACCGAAGCGTATCGCCCAAGGCTTACAGACAAGCTGATTCTTGGTGACACGCCACAAACTCCCAGACCTGAGAGGCTGTTCTTCAGTGATCCATCTGTGTACCAGATTAGATCTCCTGTTTTAGTTCCAAACATGTTGTTATCCCATTCCTCTCTAGTTGGAAAAACTACATCAAATGTCTTGTCAAACATGTATGTTTTTTCCATGATGTCAGATGGCATCAGAAAAGTAGGGTCTTGAAATTTCCTGGTGATGCCCTTGTGCCCTTTGGCAACAGGCTGGTCATACCAGTGGTTTTGCAGCTTCATTCTATATGCATTCAATCTTGCAACGCTGCATATGAAGATGTCCAAGGGAGTCAGATCCAACACAACCTCCAATGCTCTGGTTGGCGTGGTGGAGATTGCTCCTGTGATGCAGAGACAGGCTAGTCTTTGTAGACTCCTCAATCTGTCAATCACAGTCTTCTGTTCCACCTTATGCCACCAGATCACACAGGCATATGTGAAAATGGGCCTGACAAAAGCTGTGTACATCCATAACATCAGTTTTGGATGTAAACCCCAGTTCTTACCAAGCATTCGCCTGCAAATCACAATGCTTTTCTTTGCTCGGTTGATCCTATCATCAATGTGCTTATTCCAGGTGAGTTTCTGGTCTAAATAGATGCCCAGATACTTCACCTCTGAAGCCACATTGATTTCAACATCAAAAAGTCTTGGTATGAAAAAACCTTTCCGTTTCTTTTTGCGTGTAAAAGGTACGAGGTAGGTTTTCTGAGGATTAACCATCAGGTCCCTATCCTTGCACCATTGACCTACATAACTTAGAGCATCCTGCATGAGATGACAAGTTATGTCAAAATCTTTACCAAGGATAAGGATGACAATGTCATCAGCATATCCCTGCGTATAATAACCCTTATCATTTAGATGTTTTATAAGGCTATTTACAACTAGGTTCCAAAGTAATGGTGACAGAACACCTCCTTGAGGACAACCTCTAGTAGTCTTTTTTTCAAATGATTCACCGAAGATGTTCATTTGTATATATCTATCCGAAATTAAGGCCTCAATCCAAGTACACAGGGTTTGATTAATCCCTGCCCCTCTAAGTGCATTGAGGATGGATGGATGGGAAGTATTATCAAAAGCACCCTGGATGTCGAGGAAAGTTGCCAAGGCAATATCCTTTTGATCCAGAGTGGCTTCAATCTTGGAAACTAGCTGATGTAGAGCAGTCTCTGTAGATTTACCAGGTTGATAGGCAAATTGAAGAGCATGCAAGGGACTATTTCTACCCAAGTAATCTCTAATATGCCGATCAATGATTTTCTCCATAATTTTAAGAAAGAATGAAGAAAGACTGATTGGTCTGTATGACTTGGCCTGGTCATAAGTGTCCTTGCCAGGTTTTGGAATGAAGACTATCCTAGTCTTTTGCCATGTCTTTGGTATATATCCCAGGGCCAAACTAGTTCTATACATTCTAGTTAGCATTGGTATGACAACCTTTTCTGCCTTCTGGATCATGATGGGCATAACTCCATCAGGCCCAGGGCATTTTAGAGGTTTAAAGGCGAAAATTGCCCATTTAACAATGTTGTAGTTTATGATATTTTTAGCAATGGTCCATTGATTGCTATTGACTCTTTGCAAAGAGCCAATGCAATGTTCCCCTTCGTTGCTATAAATATCTCTAGCTCCCGGGAAGTGAGTCCTGGTCATAATTTCCATAACCCCTTTTCCGGAAGCAGCAAAATTACCCTCCTCGTCTTTTAGGGTACCAACCAAAATAGGTTCATCCCTTTTAAGGAGTTTCTGGAGTCTAGCTCCTTCAGAAATAGAATCTATCTCGTCACAGAACTTTCTCCAGGAGTTAATCTTGCTTTTTCTAACAAGTTTGTTATAATTAGTGAGGGCCCTTTTATAGTTCTCCCATTCACCATTTTTCTTAGCTTTGTTAAAAAGTTTTCTAACATTTGCTCTTTCGGCAGCTAGAGAGTCATTCCACCAAGGGCATTGGAGTTTAGCTCTTCTAGTGCGAATGGGGCAATTGTTATGATAAGAATCTAGAATACTTCTCTGTAGGAGATCTGCTGTAACTTCTAGATCGTAGTTGTCTCTAATAGGTCTGTTACCGAGCTCAATCAACCCAGTCAGTTCTTCTTGGAATTTCTTCCAGTCCGTCCTAACCGGGTCTCTGAATATACGATCCAGACACACATTAGAGTGAATTTCAAAATGGATGTTTTGATGATCTGAACCAGAAGGTCGATCATCTACTTTCCAGTATTTGATATTTTTACTAATCAGCGTTGTCGCTATAGTAATGTCAATTACTTCTGATCGATTGGAAGTAATAAAAGTTGGTTTGTTGCCAACATTTAGAATATCTAACCCGTAGTTTAGAATAAATTCCAAAAGGTACTCACCTCTTTTATTTGTGTCCGTACTTCCCCAGACAACATGATGAGCATTACAGTCTAGTCCTAGGACTACCTGTAAGTTGTTATTACTGCAAAAGTTCATGAGCTTGTGCAGAGAATGGTCAGGTGGAGCCTTCTCTTCATAGGGCAGGTATCCAGAGCCAAAAACAATTTCCCTGTTCCTACCCTCTATGTTGAGTCTGACTTTCACAGCTGTCAGGTCCCTAAGAATAAATTCAGAGAGGGGAAGAACCTCAATGTTTTTATGTAAGAGTATACAAGTTCTAGCGTTACCATTAGTACAATAGATAAGCTTACCTTTAGTTCCTTTGAGACCACTGATTCTTCCCCTAACCAACCAGGGTTCTTGAATCAGGGCCAGGTGTATATCCCCAGCAAGAAACTTCTTACTGAGGTTAGTAGTACCACTTCTACTGTGGTGTAGGTTGGCTTGAACTACCTTCACCCCCATCAGCAGGAGCAGGTTTATCAAGTACTTTAGCCTGCACATGGTGAAGGCCAATATAAAACCTATATCCCCTTACACGAAGAGTGGCAGCATCTAATTCAGGCACACTAAGAACGATGGTCCGCCCAGATGGGTCGTTCTTAATGTTAAGAATGTTCCACTCCAATGGAGTGACCCCACCGTTCTGAGCCTCGATTTTTCTCAGGAGCTCTTTAGGTTCCAGTTCATTACAGATTTTTGGCAGTTTTGCAATTATCTTAGTGGTTCTGACAAGTTTCCTTGCCTCACCCACCAAGAGTTTATGTTCTTGCCAAGGGCTTATATCATTGACATTTTGTTCCAGCCACTTTGAGCTCTCCAGATCTGCACAATTGATAATAAGAGCCCCGTTTTCAAGTTTACAGGATAGGAAGGTTGGGGCAAAGCCCTCCTCATTCCTTCCTATTTTCCTGGTTATCAAGAGTTCCAGGTCATAGGCCTGTTTCTCTGTTAACCGTTTTTCCGGATGACCTTCTAAGAGCACGGCCATCTTGATCGCCGTGAGAGCCGCCCTGTAAGTAAATCCCTCAGGTCCTTCTCTCTTGGCAGCCTTTCCAACCTTGCCCTGGTTCATCCGATTGGCAGGACGCTTCTCGCCTTTGGTTGCCTTGGGTTTTTCAACCCAAGTCCCCTCAGCGATTTTGCGCTCCTTCACCAGCCTCTTTTTCTGTGCACCAGATATTCTCTTTTTAAGCTTGATTCTGGTCAGAGAGTCAGTCATGCTAGAGATAGCTTCCTGACTCTCACCAGAAGAAGATGGTTTGGAGGTCATTCCTACCTCCTGTGAAGGTTTCATTGCTACCCCTTCATTAGATTGTCTCTGAGTTACCTTGTCTTTTTCAGAAAGGTCTGCCTCAGAAGTTTCTCCTGCAAAAGCAGAAATGTTTGTTATTTTCAATGTCTTTTCAGCCATATAATAACAGTAAAAATCTCAGGTAATATGACAGTCCACCCAGCATTGCCTGAGATACTGGGCAAGGCAAATTACTCTAGAAGTTCGCCAGGCAACTAGAGGCTCCGTTAAGACACCAATACCGCGGTGCCAATTAGCCCTAGGCACGGAACGCATAACACCAGGGTTTACGGGAGCTGGTTCGCGGCCTCTTATTCAATATTCGAGGCTATCCTGTTATTTCTACAGGACTTTCGGCGATCCACCACCTGCCGACGCGCCTGGTGGCTAGCTCAAGCCCCAGAGGGGTACGCATACCCCTGGTACCAGGTCGAATACGTGTTACATGCATTAAAATTGTTGCTCAGTAAATTTGCATCACAAATAATTTACAGAAAATTATGCTTTGAAGTTGTGAAAATAAAATTATAAGCTATTTACATGTAAAAAAGTTTTACATAATTTTTTAATTCTTATTTTATACAAAGCGTTAAATTTATATTTAGTCTAATATTTTTAGGAATTAAATTATTGATTCTGGGTAAGATTTAATGTATTCAATTTCCATCAGATTGGACAGATGTTAAAAAGATTACGAGATAAAATGCTAATTTTTAAAACAAAATATGATCAAGTAGACATCAATAGATAAAGCCATAGTTTGTTATTTTATTAAAAAATAGTAGCTACCTTTATTTGTTAATATAATTTATAATTACAATTATTTGCAAATATTATATTAACTACGTTTAATTGTATTAAAAATACTAACTGCATTTATTTTTTAATATTTTTTACAATTATAATTATTTTAGAGAATTATATTATCTACAAATATTAATTAGAATTATTTGTTAATACAAATAATTTAAAAATTCGTAACACGAGGAAACAAATTATCCGATTATAATTCCCAATGATATTGTACCGAGCTCCACGGGTTCGTGTTGATTGAGAGTTGAATAAAGCGACCACTTAATGAACACAAGACTTTTATTCGTAAAAACTTCACTAGATAAACGAAATTCCCGCTGTAACAATCGCAATTATACAGCTACAATTCGTCAGATACAATAGGAAATAGCTTCCAATCACAGGTCTCAAATACCTCAGACAGAGAACAACTAGCAGTCACAACTAATCGTCTTCACTCACTGAATGTCTTCACAAAAACTCTACTCTTCCATGTCGGGCTGCGGTATTTATACCTGACTTGGCGGAGAAATCTACCAATTTCGCCAAGGTTCTGGAAGCTTCTAGGCTATCTCGAAAAATATTGGTCCTAGAGCTTAGGTGATGGATGTTTCCAGAAGTATCGATTTCTCGCCAAGTCGCCAAAAATCTCGCCAACCGTCGCCAAGTCGCCAAGAATCTCGCCAACTGTCGCCAAGTCACCAAATCATTAGGAAATCCGCTTTTAAACTACAACACGTCTAAATACCGCAATTTTTGCCCAAAATGTGAGAATTTCTGATCTGTCTGAGATATTTTAAGACAAATATAATCATTATTTATAAATTTGTAACATTGCCCCCTCTCAAGGACTGCACGTCCCGGGCAGTACAATCCCCTGATAGGAGGCCAAATTTAATATAAGAGAATTTACATTTCAAGAGGATACATTACATACACAAGCAACTAAAAATACAAAAAAATAGAAAAGATAAAAAAAATTATCTATACTATTTACAAAGAGACCATGGTCTACTAATTTTTACTTTACATTACGATAAGGAGCTAATCTATCATAATGTACTACCTTCGGTTTTGAGGAAGATGATTTCCTTATACGAACCACGACGTCGTTCAGTCTTTTTAGGACTGTGTAGGGACCTTCCCAGTTGGCTTGCAACTTTGGAGAAAGTCCTTTACGTCGAATCGGGTTCCACAACCAAACTTTGTCGCCTTCTTGAAATTCACGTCCTGTCGCTCTTGTGTCATACCTTGTCTTCATTCTTTCGGTCGTCAGGTTGATTCGGTCTCGAGCGAAGTTATGGACATCTTCAAGACGTGCCTGAAGGTCTCGAAGGTATTCCTCTGGCGATGAAGATGTATCCGGTGGACGACCAAATTGAAGATCCCAAGGGAGACGAAGTTCGCGACCAAAGAGCATCTGTGAAGGAGTATATCCGGTAGTCTCATGGACAGCACTGCGATATGCAAGCAGAAACAGCGGTAGCTTCAAATCCCAATCTTGCTGATTTCTGGAAACCATAAGGGAGAGGTTATTCAAGATGGTTCTGTTAAACCTCTCTACCATGCCATCCGATTGTGGGTGTAGTGGCGTGGTCTGCGTCTTGTCTATTCCGAGAATTTGACACATTCCTTTAAACACAACAGAGGTGAAATTTGTCCCTTGATCAGAATGAATTTGTAAGGGTGTGCCGAATCTGGAAACCCATTGTTGCACTAGAACCTCGGCTACTGTAGTCGCCTCTTGATCGGGGATTGCAAACGCTTCAGGCCACTTAGTAAAGTAGTCTATGACAACTAGTATGTATTTGTTGCCATTTGAAGATCGTGGTAAAGGACCCAAAATGTCTAATGCTATTCGCTCAAAAGGTGCTCCTACGTTGTACCGCTGCAACCTTCCTCTGCTACGTTTCTTTGGTCCCTTACGTGCCGCACAGTCATCACAAGATTGGCACCATTTCTCTACATCTTGTCTCGTTTTGCTCCAATAGAAGCGTTCTCGAACTTTCTGTAGAGTTTTCATTACTCCGAAGTGGCCTCCAGTTGAGCTACTGTGCAATTCTTTCAAAACATCTGAAATTCTTGATTTTGGAAGAACAAGCTGCCATTTGAAATTACGTCCATCATCGGACTCCCATTTCCTGTATAAGACACCATTTCTTATATGGAGTGAGTCCCAAAGAGCCCAATATTGTTTAGTAGCAGGACTGTAGGTGGAGATATCCTGCCAACTTGGTTTCATACTGGAAGATTCCTTTAATTCTAAAATTGGATTTATATCTGGGTCTTCTTTTTGGGCTTCTCTAAGTTCTTTATCACTCCATGGGTCGGGTTTTGATGGAGTTGAAACAATAACTTGGCGTACCGCAGGATTTACTAACTGATAGTTCTTCTCTATTCTAGAACAATATCGGCAGCTTTCATTACACGGTTTCCTTGATAATGCATCAGTATTTCCATGAAGAGTTTCTTTGCGTTGACGTATTTCCATTTTAGGAATTCCACCATCTTTTGTTTTCGGACAGTATCTACGTACGTGTCCGACTCCACCGCAAGTCCAACACTGAATTTTCGTGTTTCTGCCACCTTTACTCAATTCTAAGCTACGTAATTTTCGCCGCAAATCTTCAATTTGCTTTCTTAAATCATAGTTCGTATCAATAGCAGAAACGGCTCTGATTGAGTGCTGGTCTTTACGCGTGGCCTGCTGGGCAGCCTCTATCTTATGTGCGTAGACTAGGGCAGATCCAATATCTTTGACATCGGCAAGTCTAAGTGTCTTCTGTATCTCCGGATCCCGCACACTATCGATGAAGTAATGGAGGGCCAAATCTTGACGTATCTCAGCTGGGCAGTCCGAAAATGCTAGATGGGAAAGTCGCTGAATATCGGCAGCCAATTCTTGAAGACTTTCACCCGCTTTTTGATAGCGGGACTCTAACTGTAGTCTGCTATATTCTTTAGTGCACTTATCTCCAAATCGCAGCTCAAGCGCACTCGATAGGGCTTGGAAATCGTGCCTTTGCTCCTCCGTAAGCGTCTCGAGGATGTCAGCCGCGTCTCCTCTTAAAGAAGCCGCCAGGTGAAAAGCTTGGGCTCGGGGATTCCATCCATTAGCTTCCGCTACCATCATAAACTGGGTCTTGTATACTTGCCAGGATGATTTCCCATCAAATGTTGAGAGTTTAATATTGGCTAGGGAAGGCACAAATGTCACGTTGGGTTCCTCATGTTTGTTTGATATTTGCTTCTCCAAGCTTTCAATCTTCTTATTCATATTGTCTAATGCTTCTTCAACGTTTTCTTCTATCTCCAGAACTTTAGTTTCAACTGAAGTTACCTTATCTTCCATTGCATTCATCTTCTCCTGAATGATGTTGGAGAATTCTTCTTTAACACTTACAATGTCCTTCTTAAGTTCCTTTTTAAGCTCCTCCTGTCCAGCTTTCATCTCCTCCTGTCCAGATTTTATCTCTTTCATCATCTCGGTTTTAATCTCTTCTTGTCCAGCTTTCATCTCTTCTTGTCTAGCTTTCATCTCTTCTTGTCCAGCTTTCATCTCTTCTTGTCCAGCTTTCATCTCAGTTTTCATATCTTCTTGTCCAGCTTTCATCTCAGCCATCTGCTCCGCTAATTTTTCGAGAAGACTTTTCATTAAATCCATATCCATTTTTCTTGTGACACGCTGCATCAACTCTTCAACCCCACTTCTGACACCAGTTGTACCGAGCTCCACGGGTTCGTGTTGATTGAGAGTTGAATAAAGCGACCACTTAATGAACACAAGACTTTTATTCGTAAAAACTTCACTAGATAAACGAAATTCCCGCTGTAACAATCGCAATTATACAGCTACAATTCGTCAGATACAATAGGAAATAGCTTCCAATCACAGGTCTCAAATACCTCAGACAGAGAACAACTAGCAGTCACAACTAATCGTCTTCACTCACTGAATGTCTTCACAAAAACTCTACTCTTCCATGTCGGGCTGCGGTATTTATACCTGACTTGGCGGAGAAATCTACCAATTTCGCCAAGGTTCTGGAAGCTTCTAGGCTATCTCGAAAAATATTGGTCCTAGAGCTTAGGTGATGGATGTTTCCAGAAGTATCGATTTCTCGCCAAGTCGCCAAGAATCTCGCCAACCGTCGCCAAGTCGCCAAGAATCTCGCCAACTGTCGCCAAGTCGCCAAATCATTAGGAAATCCGCTTTTAAACTACAACACGTCTAAATACCGCAATTTTTGCCCAAAATGTGAGAATTTCTGATCTGTCTGAGATATTTTAAGACAAATATAATCATTATTTATAAATTTGTAACAATATAGAAAAATATTAAGGAAAAATGTGTTTTTATGCTTAGATGTGGTCATTGATCGAGACTACACCTAAAACACCTATTAAAATAGACATTGTTTATCATAATTATATCACTCAACAAATATGTTTTTTAAACATGAAAATAAAATAAACTCATCTTTATTTTTTACCCTCAAATATTTTGAGAAAACTCCATTAAATCCATATAAAAGAGGTCGGCAACGTTATAAGAAAGAAGCTAAGAAAAGAGTTCGTTAAAAAATTGCGGAACTAGGCTGAGAATATTTCTGTCCCATACACCATATTCTTCGAACCACCACTATCACCCTCCAACCATCACTTGTTTTTGTCCAAACAGAATTTTTTGAAAGGCAAAAAAAAATTCAAAAATGAAGAAGATATGAATCAATCACAGTTTTCATTTTTCGCATCAGAAAACTAAACATTTTTCAAAACTGGCATATACAAATCCTCACTCTTGCAAGAAGTCATTAATAATAATGTCAATTATAATATTTAATAAAAGGTTATTGACGTTACCGAAAACTTTTCTTTTGTTTCAGTCCGAAAATGGGCAGAACTTTGTGCTAGACCTATTATATTATTTAGAATTGATGTTTTATTTATTTTTGTGTTATTATAATTTTAAATATCCCTGTGGTTTTGCACAGGTTTCCCACTGAAAGGACTTGGTTCTATCTTCAGTCGCCGCAAAACAATTTCTGTATTTTTTGAAAAAATTATAATAATTACTTCCTCTTGTTCAGAGTCTACCCAAGTAGCAAAATAGCTTGGCTCAATAGTGGCCAATTTGCCAAGATAACCCTCATAATGATGGATGTCAAGTTTTCCCCAATATATAGCATGTTGTTATTAAACAAACTAATGACTTTGAAAACAAACACATTTAATTGACAAAGAAACAAAATTACAAAGGAGTCATATCTGGGTTCGCTAACATCTCTCTCACGCCTGCGTAGCGTACAAAAAGTAAGTATCAATATTACAAAGAACAAAAAAACGCAGCTTCTTTAGACTGTTCCTGGCACCAACCGTCTCCCTACTCACCCTCCCCATCAGAGGCTCTTCAAATCTCAAGTGCTGACTATGAGACATTACAATATTAAGATAATCTTAATAATGAACCTGTAATGGGAGACACGTTTTCCCCAATATTGGGCATGCCAAGATTGGTCCTACTATGGGAGCCAAGGTTTCCCCATTGTAGGAAATGTCAAAATAAGCCAATATCCAACCGATAAAGGTTGTGTTTTTATAAATTCATTTTTATTTTAAATTTTCAATGTTTAACATTTCTCTAATTACTTTGCACCTGCAGCTTCATTTAGAAGGTCTGCAAGAGCCGTCCTACTGATGAAAGAATTTAAATGAACTGTATCTTAATTAAGAACAACATTTATTTTAATATAAAAAAACATTAAAAGGAAGATCAGGTGGCAAACTTGACTGTCATCTTCCATCATTCATTACAGCTACTCTGTTATAAAATTACATAAGCAACTCCCTCACTTAAGTGAGTGAGAGTGTCAGCCATATTATAACGGAAATCTTAACAAGGAAGACTCTCACTTTTTAATTAAAATCATGTTTTTTTTATCTAATACTTATTATTTGTTTTTCCTTAAACTTTTCTTCTCACTTACTAATATTTTCAATTTTCTAATCAAACTTTTGTTTCTTATCCTAATATCATTTGTTTGCTGAAAACTTCTTATATTTTATGTATTATTTTACGTCTTTTTCTATTTTTGTCTTTTGAATCTTCTAACTTTAATGTCATAGCAGTTTCCTATTAGTAATAATTTTCTTTTCATTTCTTTAAAACTTAAATAAAATTTCCATCGATTCGTTGAAGAAACATCTAATGAGAAACGAGAATTTAGCCCATACTGTCTTCCCTTTGACACACCTTTACAACTTTTACTGCATTTCAAAATTTATTTTTCTTTTAGTAACTTAAATAGTTAGCTTACACTATTGTATTTCAGAGTCTGCGAGAAACATCCTCAAAACAAGAAATTCTAGATTCAATAATTTTTGAAAATAAATATATATGCTAACTTTTCTTCATAATTAATGTGTTGTCACTTCACAATGTAATAAGTAATATAAAGGAAGCTTAAAAGCAAAAACATTTTAAATTTTACCAAATAATTTATAGCCTGAAACATGACATCCTTATCCAAAAAGAATCTGATATACTTCAGATTCTTTTTTAGATAAGAATATCATAATAGTAAATAATTTTAATGACTGATGTTTATACATGTAGATAATAGAATAAGCATGAAATTTAGTGAAATGCAATTGCCACAAATATAAGTAATTCAGTTACATCTCGAAAACTCGACCTAATGTGGACCGAAGAATGACCGAGATTGTGAAAAGCAAGGTTATCGCGAAGATAGTTAAAAAAAGAATTTTATGAAGGCGCAGAGCCTTCACTATATGAAAAAGGAAATTAAAGAATAGACTTTACAATTGTTTTTTGCTAAGGCAGTCATCAGAAAAATATTCATGATGGCATAAAGTAGTCTAAGAGGAAAATTAATTAACTAACTTAACAAAAAAAAAAAGGCTACTTTTTTTTAAGGAAACATGCGATGTCCTGTTTTCTTTCGCCCTGCAATCTGATCGTTTTGTTGCTTCATTACGAAGACGACAAAGAACAGTAAATCCATTTTGTTCAAATTATTGAAAGGCTTTATGGATGGTCCTTTTCTATGGGATATTTTAGGAGCTGGTATGGTAGAGATATCAATACTTTTACCATTTATATTTTTATCATGTCATTTTTTTCATTAAATATAACAGCAGCAATAATTTCTGCATTGGACATTACGTCTTGTTCGGGATCATTCTGAAACCATTGTTCGATGTCATTTTCATAGGCTTCAGCATATATAGGATTTTTTTTCAGGAAATGAGTAAGAAGTTTACAATTTTTGCATATTCACTTTCCGCCAGCTCATTTCCATCCTGATTATAGAGTTTTCGTTTTCTAATCATAGAGTTTGCTCCTAAATCTTCTTTTGAGACAAGCCAAAACTCTTTGGTCTATTGACTGACATAATGCTGAGACCCTGGGAGTTAAATACCTTGCTCTTATATCTTAATTTCTTAATTTTTCAATATCTTATATTTTTATCATGTCATTATCATGTCACCTCGAATTTCGTTCCAAAGATAGTAATGACTGATTGTTTCTATCCAGAACAGTCGTCGTTGTCAAGATTTTATATTTTGGTAACTACTTAGCTGATGAAGCAAATGCTGGTAACTCTTCCTCTTTTGTTTGACGAACCCAAATGTAATGTGCTTAATTTATCTTATTGTAAAGACGCTTTCCTTTCTTTCAATGCTTCTATATACATTCTTTTAACATAATACAACTCGATTTTCAT
Organism: Latrodectus hesperus; assembly: GCA_037975125.1. Classification (NCBI taxonomy): domain Eukaryota; kingdom Metazoa; phylum Arthropoda; class Arachnida; order Araneae; family Theridiidae; genus Latrodectus; species Latrodectus hesperus. Next base: position 32,907,608 of record CM075853.1, read on the forward strand.
CTGCATTTTTTCAGTCTGCAATCAGTTATTGTTTTTACCGACTTCCAAGTCCTTATCCATTAAGCTGACACCTTCTCTTTTATTGGTCCTTTTTAATGACCTCGAATTTCGTTCCAAAGATAAGTTCACTTCGCTTTCTTTTAATGAAAGATGCCTCCTTAGAGTATACTCTATGAATACCAGTATACCGTTCACAGCCTAAAAGTATTGAAACAACTCTAAGCAACAGATTACAAACGCAAAGACTGCAAAAAGGTAGAGACGGTGCCAGACTCGTTCTAAAGGAGTGTGAATGTGAAACAAGATATAGGAATCGTGAACTTTGAATGAATCTGGACGTGGGTCTTTTTTCTCAATGCCAAAGTGTGGCCGAGTTATTCGGACTGCCGGGTTATCGAATGGTGAGTTTTTGAGAGTTTACAATTCAACATATTGGACGCACACATACGTAATTCAAATTGAAAAATCTAATAATGTTTAGTTTTATACAATAAAATATTTATTAACAGAATTTACAAGAAATGTATGTTTTTACAAAAATTAAAATGAATGGTATAATCAATTTGTCAAGATATCCTTCTGATGTCTGTATTTGTTGCATTAATTTTCAAATTAGCTTCTTAACTGATTTGTTTTTTTTTTTTATACACAAATCTTGATAATTTCAAACTTTTTGTCTATCATGATCGTCCAAGTATGATCCAGCTCACTAAAGCTTCACTTGATGATATAGCTGGATATCATCTACAATCGCTTATTGTAGAATTTATGTGTTGAAAAACGTATAGAAAACATTAGACATAGAAAATTAATTTTACAGCGATGTATGCTTATTTTTAAATTTCTGATGGCGTATCTTTTCTTATTTGCTGGTGTGGTCCATTGATTTTCGATTGTAAATCCCAGTTTTTAATTGGAAATTGATTACAATTTATATGATTAATTAGAATTACAATTTTTCCCATCAAAGTTAAAAATTGCGGCACCAAAAAAGTAATATTGGTTATTTAAAATTTCTTAAAATATATAAAGCCAAATACAATCAGAAAAAATGAAATATAAATTATTTTGGAATTCAATAAAGATCACAATTGCTCATCAGTCTGGAAAAATGAATATTCTGTCTGGTTTTGACTTGTTATATAATTATGTAAAAAATTATTTTTTCCCGTCAAGTAAAGAACCATTAACTTTGACCGATTAGAGGTTTATTTACTAAACAAACATGGCTGTCACTGGTGTCTTACCTTTCGTCCGTGGGATTGATTTTACTGGAAATGATTTTCAAGTGAGTTCTTTTAAGTCTGTAACTTTTAGTAAGATTATGTAAATATGTTAGGGAGATTACCTTTTGACTGCTCAATATGTTTGAATGTTAGTAATGTTGAAACCTCATAAATTATGCATAATTTCATGATCACGAGAACTCTCCAAAATAAACTATTTCTAGTAGGAAATCGTTACATTAAATTACATATTATATTTCATACATTAGATAGGAAGCATTTTTCATCAATATTTTTGTGCACAACAACTAAAGAAATCTGAAAATGGCAATCTTTCATAGTCATTCTAGTAGTAACAATTTATTGTTTTTATTATAAAATTAAGCACTTTATTTTTCATGTAAATATATAATATGAATTGTGCAATCATATTATTTAACCCTATTATTCTTTGCCATAGATGTGTGATGAACAACATATTTAATAGCCGAAACAACTCTAAAGGTATAGTTCCGGCAAATATAAAAGCATACGAAAGTAAATTTTTCAATAATATTTGCGAAACTAATAGTAATCTTCTATTTCTAAAAATGCTGATCTAATATATTTCAATACCAATTAGATTATAGTCACTGAACCATCGTGTTTAATTAAGTATAATCTACATATCAACTATTGTTGTCATTACTCTATTTGGTAATTACTTATTTAATAATAAAATAATTACTGTCTAAAATTTTTGAGTTTTAATTAAAATCCTAGGTGAGCGCACACTTATAGCGACAAACTGAAAAAAAGCTTCAAGCCTAAGCGAAATTCCAGAAATAGTTAAGTCTACCGTATCTAGTGTATCAAAGTAGAATTATCAAGATTGGCACAAGCCACAATTATCGCCAAACTAAATCATTGATGCCAAAGGTGTTGCTGTGCTAGGATCCAACCGAGTTTTATATATACACTTAAAAAAATAATTTCATGAATTCTATAAATTGATATATCATGAATTACATTTTGGGCTAAATCATAGGAACTGGTATGGTTGTCAAATGCACTAAATCTGTACTTCACTATACTAAAATAATTTCTTGAAATTTTATGGTGCAATATGTGATTTTATGAAGTAATATGTTGTGTGCATGTGCAAAATTTGTTTGAAGTTAATAGTTACTCTTTGCTCTTAGTTTCCTGCTTTTTTTACATTTATGCTTGAAATGTTTGTGTTTGAAGTTGTGATATAGAAAAATTAAGTTTTATTTTTGAAGTGAATAAAATTCACATATGACTTTTCGGACTTTCATGTAGCTAGTGTAAAATATAGTTGTTTATGAATTGAATTTGCATTTTTTTAAAAAAATGTGGATGTAAGTATTGCTTGTCAGGTGCAGATGATTCTTCTACCAAGGATGATTAGCGAATTAGTTTTAAATTTTGTGTTATTTGATTAAAATTATTGCATGTATTAGTTTATGCATTTTATTAAATTTGCTTTGAAATATATGACATACGTATATATATATATCAACTCAGTAATAAAATCATAGATGAAGAATGTGTATTGTTAACAGATTTGAAAATTTTGCAGGAAAACCGAAATATTGTCAGATTTAAGGTTTGGTCGAGCATGCAAATTAGGATAGAGCAAGAAATGGTCCATGGAATTTTATTGTAGTGACATTAGAAGTTTCTAAATAGATAAATTTTTCTCTTAGAAATAAAAAAAAATCTTTCTCAGTGGTATACTAGAAATTACAATTTGTTTTGCTTGTAGATGTTCCAGATTAAGAAATATCACTTCGATAATGTGTCAGAAAACCATGTCTTTCTCAAAGTTAGGGATATCTTTGAAATGTTTGTTAAGGAGAGTGCAAATCTTATAAGTGAAAATATAAATAATGTGGAAATTTGTAATTCTAAATGTTATGGCAGTCTAATATGGCTAAATAAATAAACTTGCAAGTAAATACTTACAAGTAAATGATTTTTTGGAATATAGGTTTTGTTTGCTTTTTTACATGGAACTATTTTATGTAACTTCTAATAACTAAAATTGTTTTCTTTATTTGACGAGACTCTAAATATTCAGAAATGTTAACTATTTAATTCAAAATTTTGTTAAAATGAAGATAAAGCATTTACCTATATCTTTTATGATATATAAGTTATGTTGCATTATTGTAATATCTATTTTAAGATATCTACTGAAAAAAAGTTTGAAAAGGCTGCTTTTATTTAAATTTTTAATTTGAAATTTTCTAAGTTTTGATATTCTTTAAATTATCTTTAAATTCTAAATTATATTCTTTAAATTCTTAATGAGTTTTTAAGATCACTTGAAATTAATTTTTTTTTCAAATTAAGATATTGTTAGTTTACAAAATAATCTGAATTACATTCCCCATTATTATTTGAAATTTTATAAACTAACTAGCAAATGGAATGAATATTCAATAATTTCTCACATTTACCCAGTTCAATGATGATTGTGAATCATCATTCATGGCGTGCCAGCCCAGGATAGGCCAAGGCCTTCTGATTAAGTTTCTTCCAGCCACCTCTACTGGCAGCCAAACTCCTCCAGTTTTTTGTTCCACTACAGTCTTCTTCGACTGCATCCACCCATCTCAGCTTTGGTCTTCCTCTTCTTCTTACGCTGATGGGTTTTACAAAAAAATTTCCCTTAGTGTTTTATTGTCCTTCATTCTAATAACATGTCCAACCCAATTGAGACGGCTTACTTTAATGTGATGTACAACATCTGGCTCCTTGTACATTCGATAGATTTCTGTATTGTATTTTCTGCACCAGGCACCGTTTTCTTTCGTACCTCCAAAGATACTGCTTAAAATCCTGCGTTCAAATAGGCCCAACAGCCTCTCCTCTCTTACAGTCGAAGTCCAAGTTTCTGAGGCATAGGTCAAAATGGGATGGATAAGTGTTCTATAGATCTGTAATTTAGTTTTTCGTGATAAAAATTTAGTTTTTAATAAATGTCTTAGGCCAAAAAAAGCTTTGTTAGCTGCAGTTAAAGGTCTTCTTACCTCTGGGAAAATGTTATTATTTTTGTTAACCATTGAGCCAAGATAGATAAATTCATCAACTGTTTCAAATTTATAATCACCAATAAGTAGATGAATTTGGATAAATTGGGTTCTAGTTACAAGGAAATATTTAATTTTAACTTGATTAACAACAAACCCTGACGGTCTGGCCTCCCTCTCAATAGCCTCAAAGGCTTCTATTAAGTATTTTTTACTTCTGGCTACCAGTGCAATGTCTGCAAACGTCAACACTTGAACAGATTTTCTAAAGATACTGCCCCTGGTATTGATACCAGATTTCTTGATGACTCTTTCAAGAACCATTTTAAGCAAAAGGCTAGAAAGAGCATCCCACTGTCTTCTTCTTCGAGTTGGGTCTGTATGTCATTGAGCACCTCTGCTTTTATCAGCATTTTGTACTGTTAACTCCAAACCCAATGTTTCTTAGTTCCATTTGCTCGGATCACCCACTTTATTAATAAAGTCTGATAACCCTTTAATGGAATTTAGGTGTAACTCTCTAGTATGGATGATGCCTAAAGAGGTTAATCTAGGGAGGGCAAGAGCCTCGCATTCATAAATGATATGCTTGGCCGTTTCCTCTTGCATATGACATTTCCTGCAGATAGGATCTTGCTGAAACAGTCCCATTTTATGGAGATGTTTTCTGAAATAGTAGTGCCCAGTTATGAAGCCTACGATTAAACGTATCTTCTGCCTAGAGCATCTTAGAATTTCATAGGAAATCCTCGCTGATGATCTACAGATCATACCTTTAGCGTGGGTTTGACCAGGAGATTTGAGCCAAGCTTCATACATCTTCCGTTTTTCCCATCTGCGAACATTGGTTTTTGCGGTCTTCAAATTGATCCCACAAAAAGGTTCTGGACCAATGGGAACAAAAGACGATCCTTGTTTAGCTAGCTCATCAGCCCTTTCATTGCCTTCGATACCTTTATGCCCTGGCACCCATACAAGGATCACCCTGTTTCTAGTTGCCAGTTCTGTAAGAAGGTTTCTACACTCCAGAATCATTTTAGATTTGATTTCGAAGGAATTAAGCGCTTTTAAAGCGGCTTGACTGTCACTGAAAATGAGAATCCGCTTATCGTAGTAGCCCTTCTTCATATTCAGTTGCAGACAGTGGATAATGGCCAAAACTTCTGCCTGGAAGACCGAAGCGTATCGCCCAAGGCTTACAGACAAGCTGATTCTTGGTGACACGCCACAAACTCCCAGACCTGAGAGGCTGTTCTTCAGTGATCCATCTGTGTACCAGATTAGATCTCCTGTTTTAGTTTCAAACATGTTGTTATCCCATTCCTCTCTAGTTGGAAAAACTACATCAAATGTCTTGTCAAACATGTATGTTTTTTCCATGATGTCAGATGGCATCAGAAAAGTAGGGTCTTGAAATTTCCTGGTGATGCCCTTGTGCCCTTTGGCAACAGGCTGGTCATACCAGTGGTTTTGCAGCTTCATTCTGTATGCATTCAATCTTGCAACGCTGCATATGAAGATGTCCAAGGGAGTCAGATCCAACACAACCTCCAATGCTCTGGTTGGCGTGGTGGAGATTGCTCCTGTGATGCAGAGACAGGCTAGTCTTTGTAGACTCCTCAATCTGTCAATCACAGTCTTCTGTTCCACCTTATGCCACCAGATCACACAGGCATATGTGAAAATGGGCCTGACAAAAGCTGTGTACATCGATAGCATCAGTTTTGGATGTAAACCCCAGTTCTTACCAAGCATTCGCCTGCAAATCACAATGCTTTTCTTTGCTCGGTTGATCCTATCATCAATGTGCTTATTCCAGGTGAGTTTCTGGTCTAAATAAATGCCCAGATACTTCACCTCTGAAGCCACATTGATTTCAACATCAAAAAGTCTTGGTATGAAAAAACCTTTCCGTTTCTTTTTGCGTGTAAAAGGTACAAGGTAGGTTTTCTGAGGATTAACCATCAGGTCCCTATCCATGCACCATTGACCTACATAACTTAGAGCATCCTGCATGAGATGACAAGTTATGTCAAAATCTTTACCAAGGATAAGGATGACAATGTCATCAGCATATCCCTGCGTATAATAGCCCTTATCATTTAGATGTTTTATAAGGCTATTTACAACTAGGTTCCAAAGTAATGGTGACAGAACACCTCCTTGAGGACAACCTCTAGTAGTCTTTTTTTCAAATGATTCACCGAAGATGTTCATTTGTATATATCTATCCGAAATTAAGGCCTCAATCCAAGTACACAGGGTCTGATTAATCCCTGCCCCTCTAAGTGCATTGAGGATGGATGGATGGGAAGTATTATCAAAAGCACCCTGGATGTCGAGGAAAGTTGCCAAGGCAATATCCTTTTGATCCAGAGTGGCTTCAATCTTGGAAACTAGCTGATGTAGAGCAGTCTCTGTAGATTTGCCGGGTTGATAGGCAAATTGAAGAGCATGCAAGGGACTATTTCTACCCAAGTAATCTCTAATATGCCGATCAATGATTTTCTCCATAATTTTAAGAAAGAATGAAGAAAGACTGATTGGTCTGTATGACTTGGCCTGGTCATAAGTGTCCTTGCCAGGTTTTGGAATGAAGACAATCCTAGTCTTTTGCCATGTCTTTGGTATATATCCCAGGGCCAAACTAGTTCTATAAATTCTAGTTAGCATTGGTATGACAACCTTCTCTGCCTTCTGGATCATGATGGGCATAACTCCATCAGGCCCAGGGCATTTTAGAGGTTTAAAGGCAAAAATTGCCCATTTAACAATGTTGTAGTTTATGATATTTTTAGCGATGGTCCATTGATTGCTATTGACTCTTTGCAAAGAGCCAATGCAATGTTCCCCTTCGTTGCTATAAATATCTCTAGCTCCCGGGAAGTGGGTCCTGGTCATAATTTCCATAACCCCTTTTCCGGAAGCAGCAAAATTACCCTCCTCGTCTTTTAGGGTACCAACCAAAATAGGTTCATCCCTTTTAAGGAGTTTCTGGAGTCTAGCTCCTTCAGAAATAGAATCTATCTCGTCACAGAACTTTCTCCAGGAGTTAATTTTGCCTTTTCTAACAAGTTTGTTATAAATAGTGAGGGCCCTTTTATAGTTCTCCCATTCACCATTTTTCTTAGCTTTGTTAAAAAGTTTTCTAACATTTGCTCTTTCGGCAGCTAGAGAGTCATTCCACCAAGGGCATTGGATATTTTTACTAATCAGCGTTGTCGCTATAGTAATGTCAATTACTTCAGATCGATTGGAAGTAATAAAAGTTGGTTTGTTGCCCACATTTAGAATATCTAACCCATAGTTTAGAATAAATTCCAAAAGGTACTCACCTCTTTTATTTGTGTCCGTACTTCCCCAGACAACATGATGAGCATTACAGTCTAGTCCTAGGACTACCTGTAAGTTGTTATTACTGCAAAAGTTCATGAGCTTGTGCAGAGAATGGTCAGGTGGAGCCTTCTCTTCATAGGGCAGGTATCCAGAGCCAAAAACAATTTCCCTGTCCCTACCCTCTATGTTGAGTCTGACTTTCACAGCTGTCAGGTCCCTAAGAATAAATTCAGAGAGGTGAAGAACCTCAACGTTTTTATGTAAGAGTATACAAGTTCTAGCGTTACCATTAGTACAGTAGATAAGCTTACCTTTAGTTCCTTTGAGACCACTGATTCTTCCCCTAACCAACCAGTGTTCTTGAATCAGGGCCAGGTGTATATCCCCAGCAAGAAACTTCTTACTGAGGTTAGTAGTACCACTTCTACTGTGGTGGAGGTTGGCTTGAACTACCTTCACCCCCATCAGCAGGAGCAGGTTTATCAAGTACTTTAGCCTGCACATGGTGAAGTCCAATATGAAACCTATATCCCCTTACACGAAGTGTGGCAGCATCTAATTCAGGCACACTAAGAACGATGGTCCGCCCAGATGGGTCGTTCTTAATGTTAAGAACGTTCCACTCCAATGGAGTGACCCCACCGTTCTGAGCCTCGATTTTTCTCAGGAGCTCTTTAGGTTCCAGTTCATTACAGATTTTTGGCAGTTTTGCAATTATCTTGGTGGTTCTGACAAGTTTCCTTGCCTCACCCACCAAGAGTTTATGTTCTTGCCAAGGGCTTATATCATTGACATTTTGTTCCAGCCACTTTGAGCTCTCCAGATCTGCACAATTGATAATAAGAGCCCCGTTTTCAAGTTTACAGGATAGGAAGGTTGGGGCAAAGCCCTCCTCATTCCTTCCTATTTTCCTGGTTAACAAGAGTTCCAGGTCATAGGCCTGTTTCTCTGTTAACCGTTTTTTCGGATGACCTTCTAAGAGCACGGCCATCTTGATCGCCGTGAGAGCCGCCCTGTAAGTAAATCCCTCAGGTCCTTCTCTCTTGGCAGCCTTTCCGACCTTGCCCTGGTTCATCCGGTTGGCAGGACGCTTCTCGCCTTTGGTTGCCTTGGGTTTTTCAACCCAAGTCCCCTCAGCGATTTTGCGCTCCTTCACCAGCCTCTTTTTCTGTGCACCAGATATTCTCTTTTTAAGCTTGATTCTGGTCAGAGAGTCAGTCATGCTAGAGATAGCTTCCTGACTCTCACCAGAAGAAGATGGTTTGGAGGTCATTTCTACCTCCTGTGAAGGTTTCATTGCTACCCCTTCATTAGATTGTCTCTGAGTTCCCTTGTCTTTTTCAGAAAGGTCTGCTTCAGAAGTTTCTCCTGCAAAAGCAGAAATGTTTGTTATTTTCAATGTCTTTTCAGCCATATAATAACAGTTAATAAGCTCAGGTAATATGACAGTCCACCCAGCATTGCCTGAGTTACTGGGCAAGGCAATTTACTCTAGAAGTTCGCCAGGCAACTAGAGGCTCCGTTAAGACACCAATACCGCGGTGCCAATTAGCCCTAGGCACGGAACGCATAACACCAGGGTTTATGGGAGCTGGTTAGCGGCCTCTTATTCAATATTCAAGGCTATCCTGTCATTCCTACAGGACGTTCAGTTATCTACCAACTACTGACGCGCCTGGTGGCTAGCTCAAGCCCCAGAGGGGTACGCATACCCCCTGGTTTTAGGATCCCACTGTCTTACTCCCTTATCAACAAGAAAGTCTCTAGAGAGTTGTCCCTGAATCTGGACCCTACAGGAAGTCGAGTTGAGGGTCATTTTTAGCAAATTAACTAACTTAAATGGAATACCAAAAACAAGCATAGCCTTAAATAATTCATTGCGGTCTATAGAATCCTATGTCGCCTTGTAATCAATGAACAAAATATATAAATCAAAATTAAATTCATGACACTTCTCTATTATTTGCCTAAGAACAAATATATGGTCCACTGTGGATTTGCCAGCACAGAATCCACACTGATAGTCGCCCACAATATTATCTACTTACGGGACAAGTCTCTTGTACAATATCTTTGAAAGAACTTTGTAACAAATGCACAATAAGCTTATTCCTCTATAGTTTTCACATACTAAAGGATCGCCTTTTTTGAAAATTGGACAAAGCAAGCTTGTAAGCCAATCCTCTGGCATCTTCTCGAATGTTCAAACTTACTGATTATTCCATGTAAGAGCTCTAACACCTTTGGCCCTCCTTTTTTTACAAGTCTGGCCTGTATGAGATCTATTCCAGGCGCTTTATTGTTTTTGAGCTCTTTTATAGTAAGCAATGCTTCCTGCATAGTTGGAAGATCCAGCTCCAAAAGTCTATGTTTTTCTTCTGTGTAATCGCAGGATCAACAGTATAATCATTAATCTTTAACAGGTCTTCAAAATGCTCAACCCATCTCTCCAAAATTTCAGAGCCTTCACTAAGGATAACACCAGCCTTATTTCTACAATAGTTGATTTTAGGTTTAAAGTCTCTTCGACGATAACTGACCTCTTGAAAGAATGTACAGCATTCATTGGTCTTCTTGAGGTGTTCCACATCTTTGAATCTATCTTCCTTAAACGCCCTTTTCTTAGCCCTGAAAACCTCCTTCTCATATCTTTGTGCCTTATGGTATTCCTCCAACAAACCCCTAGTACTATGCCACAAAGATCATTTATATGCAATAAGTTTTTGCTCATTTGCATCTTTACAATTCTTCATCAAACCAATCCTTACTTTTCTCCCTCGCCTTGTGGCCCAAAATTTCAGCTGCTGTATCAGAAATGGCCTTCTTAAATTGGCCCAATAGTTCTTCAAGATCGACCACATTGGAGATATCCAATTTCACTTCCGAAATTCTCCTTTCTAAAGTCTCTCTGTAGTTATTGATCACTGTATCCTCTTTAAGTTTGTTACAATCAAACCTTTTTATCTTTTTACTTCATTCTTTATTGGCATTTGAGACTTTACCTCTTTGCCTAGCTAACACTAAATAGTAATCACTGTCAATATTATCTCCTTTAAAAGTTCTAACATTAATCAAGCTTGTAAAATGCCTAGCATCAATAAGAACATGATCAATCTGGTTAAGTGTTACACCATCCAGTGATTTCCAGGTATATTTATGAATGTTTTTATATCCAAAATAGGTACTGCCAACCACAACGAGCCATTGAATGTGCTATAGCAAATTCAATGGCTCGAATACCATTATCATTTGATTCTTCATGAGCACTATGGCCACCAATAATGGGTCTGAACTCTTTCTCTTTACCTATTTTAGCATTCAAATAACCCTAAGAAGTTTTGTATCATTATGTGGGTAGTTCTTTAAACACTCAGAGAGCTTTTCATAAAACATTTCCTCCTCTTTGTCCTCTGTAGGGGCATGTACATTAATAATACTATAATTCGCAAGCCTCACCCTAAAACTTAATTCTACATAATCTTGGCGTAATAGCCTAAAAATCCTTAATTAGATGTTTCAACCTCTTATTAACTAAGAAACCAGTTCCCTCTATGAGCTTTTTGTTGTGGCAGCTGTTAAACAATAGATGAGTTCTCTTGTCTAGGGAACCCTGCCCAGTCCACCTCATCTCCTGGACCACAGCAACATCCACCTTGTAACTATCGAGTTGCTGTATAAGCTCCTGCAGGGCTCTAGCACAATAGAGAGAACGCGCATTCCAAGAACCAATAATCAAATCCTTATACCTTTACGAGTTAGGCACCGGTCAATTTCCTGTTGAGACTTCGAAACCGAGGGTTTTTCCTGGGGTGAGGGAGTTAACCTCCTGCCCAACCACAACCTGGAGGACCAGTCCCCTGATATAATCCCCAGGGGCAGGGTACCTGGCTATATCCCCAGGCACTGGGCATCTATTTTTGTCACCTTTTATGACACGCATAGGCTACGTTGGGACTATTCTTACCCCCCGGTCACCACACGGGGCAATGATTATGAATAATCACCATTTATTATACATAATCACTGGATTAAACACTTATCAAAACTTTTATACAGGAAGAGAAATTTTTTATTTATTTTGATTTGAATATGATTACTGTGTTTATATGTTAACAGCTCTTTAATTTTGTTTTTCTTATAAATAATATATCAATATTTTTAATTGTTTATTTTTTATGATGTATATATTTTTATATTTCATAAATTTACTGTATGGGATCTAATTGTATATATATAATACATGCATTCTGTGTGATAATCATTTATTGCAAAAAAATTTATTTCTGATCAAAATGAACATATTTTAAAATATAAATAATTTTTTTACACTTTACTATTATTTCTATGCAAATGATCTTATAATCAGATAAATTAACTTTTTGATTAAAATATATATGTATAAATTTTTATACTCAGATTATATATCTTTTTCCTGTTATGTTTTTGTTATTTATTTTTATATACTTCTCAATATTTTTTGTAAGTATCATTTTTTTTAATCTACAAATGTAACTAAGCTTATGTTACTAATCTAAGTATTTATCCATATACATAAATACTTTAGGAGGATTATTTTCCAAAAGCTGTGGCTGAAATGACTGGCTTAAGATGGTTAAAACTCAATAAAACGAAAGTGGATTGGATACCTGAAGAATTAAGTAATCTACAGAAACTTGTGAGTGCTTTCAGATTACCATGTTAAAGATTTTTAACACTATGTATGATATAAAAATTTTATTCTGCTGCTGTTTTTTCCTTTACTTTTACATAAAATGTTATACATAAATAATATTGCTCTTGTTTTCTTTTTATATTTTTGATTTTGAGCAAAATAATGAATATATTCAAAATACATCAGTTACCTATGTTCAGTAATGACTATATCCTCGTTTCAAGAGATATACTCAAATATGTAACTAAATGAGAATTCATTGTGTATTCTATGTTAATAATTTTTATTGAGCTTTATTTTTGTTATATATGTTATATGCATAGTGGTTTTGTTATGCTTCCAATGCATATCTGCACCTGAGTTTATATGTGTGTGTATATAATTTATATTAACAAGTATAAAAGCAAAATAAAAATTTTACAATAATTTTTGGTGGTTTTAAAATAAAATTTTACTTGCATCTGTTTATGGACATTTCAATAAACCATATTATTAATAAATTCTTTCAAATTCTTAAGAAATGTTTACAAATTCATGCTAGTTTACAAAATACAATATTATATAATCAGATATTTATAAAATTAATCAATATTGATGATAATTTTCTAAAGTAATTCATAGTGGCTAGGTGAATGATTATTGCTCTGGTCTTCAGTACAACTGTTTGCAGATTCAATTCTTATCTTGGATAAAAATACTTATAATAGTTCAGAATCCATTAAAAAAAATTATAAGTTCCTGGTTGAATCACAGATTTTGTGAACACAAAGTAATTGTAAAGCCCCCAATCAAACTGAGTAAGAAGATTCAAACTGTATAACATCCATCTGTCTTTAATAACATGTTTTCTTACTGCTTACAGTATTGTTGTAAATAAATAAATTGTCTATTTATAAAGGATTGATACATGTTGAATTTTAGTTTCCTTAATTTGAAATGCATATTTAATTGTATACAAAATATTTAAAAAAAAATTTACATTTGACGCTACATATCAAATAATAATGTGCTTATATTAATAATTTGTTTTCAATTTCAGGAAGTGTTATCTTTAGTTCGTAATAACTTAGTAACAATTCATGGAGAGGTTTCAACGCTACCTTGTTTGCGATATGTAAATTGTCGATATAACAAATTAAAAAATTCCGGTATTCCAACAGATATATTTGATCTTGAAGATTTAGCAGTTGTGGTAAAAACTTTTAAGTCTTTACTTTTCTCATTTTATATTAATTCTAAGAACAAATTTGTTATATTCATTATTATTTTTAGGATTTCAGTCATAACTGCTTAAGAGAAGTTCCTCGTGACTTAGAACATTCTAAAGGATTGCTTGTACTGAATTTGAGCTTTAACTTGTAAGTCTATTTTTCAAAATTTTTTCTGATTTCATTTTTGTTTGGAATAAGTTGTAATCAAAATATTTCAGGATTTTTAATAAAATTAAATGTGGTAAAGCTTATTTATATGTTATGGAATTTTACTTTTATGCAGTATGTACAAAAATATATATGTTTCAGGAAAACATAACCACAGTGGATATTCCTAATTACTTGCAATAATTATCTAACTGGGGAAAAATTGGTTCTATTTATTTTGAAGAGTGTATAGTGTATTTACATTTATTGTACTAGTCAGGAAATTTTACTGCAGTTGAAAGAAATTATTTGTTCTTTATTTGTACTCAATAATGTTTCTTAATTTCTGCAAAATGTATGATAAATTTTACTTTCAAGCATTTAATTATGACTAAATACTTGTGTCTACTGGAGGAAAGACAGACATATGAGATTTATTTAAAAGTTGTACATTTTAAAATGGTGTAGGAAACATTTATCAGCTATAAGGTTGAATTTTGTATTTTTAATTATCTGAATTTAGCTTAGCTCTTATTATATAAATTTAGCTCATTAATACATTTTTAGTGCATAAACTATATGTCTAGTTGAAATAAGTTGTATTAAAAGTATTTCTTACAATTTTGTTTAAAATTTAACATTTAATACATTAATTAAAAGTTACACTATTAAATTGCATGATAAAATGTGATATTTCAAAATATAATTGCTTAAAAATAAAATTTTACTTAACATTTAGAAATGAGACTGGGATTTTTTCAAATTAATTTTCAAAATCAGATTTTTATATAAATTATCAATTAAATTAAAATATCAAAATCTTTAAAATATATGATTTTAATCAAGTCTTAAATATACTTATTAATAGATAGTAATAAGTAAAAAAATTACCAGGAAATGAATGCTTTTTTCAAAATATTTTTTTAACATAAATTTATTACTATTATTTTCCTCTAATTTTTTACACTTTACTCATTTCTCATTCCTACTATTTTCGTTTTTTTCGTTAATCTGAAAAGTCTAATTATTGGACTATTTCAGTCTTTTTATGTTAAAATTTTAATATTTTATTTTGTGGAGATTACAGATAAAATTAAATTAGTTTTATGTATAGATTAAATGTATATTTTTTATATGAGTTACTATTTTATGGATTGGTAAATTTTTATTACTTAAAATTAGCTTTTCATCTTTCATTTCTTTTTCTCATTTCATATTTTTTATTAATGACTAGTTATTAATTGTTCAACTTTATCATTTATTCATTTTTAAAAATTCTTCACCTTAGGAAATTCTCTCTGAAGAAAATATATATGTTTGGGATCACCAAAATTTTTACTTTAGAAATAACTTCATTGTTTTAGATATTCAAGCATTTTTCATTAAATTTTTTTATTATATTGTTTAAACCAGCTTCAAGTTATCATCCATTAAAATTTTGTCAACTCTTTCAAACTAAAGAAATTTAAAGAAATCTATTGTTTTTTTCTTATTGTAAAGATTATTTTTAATAAGTTTGCAATTTGATTCTTAATTAAAATTAAATTTTGTAAAATGATATTTAAAATCTTTAACACTGAAACTGCTTTTAGTTTTAATTGGAATATTTTTATTTGTTGATTGATAAGCTAAAAAGGAAATTGAATAACTTTCATGGATTATTCAGATTAACTTTAGATAATAATTAGTGCATGATATAAATTATGTTATTCTGTATTGGACTCAAATAAGGAATTTAATTTTCAGTTAAGGGGTATCATTTGAGACTTTTTTACTTCTAAATAAAATTATTAAATCTAAAATGTCTGTAGTAAATGTGGCATTAATTCTTCAAAAAATCATATTTGAACAATTAATGTTCAAAATATTTTTAGTGTGTTTCTTAGTAATTTCTAATTTATATTTATTATAGTATTGTGTTTAGTTTTATATAAGTACAAAATTTTGTATGAGGAATTTCATGTAACAAATGTTTTACTATAAAATTTAATATCTAGTTTTTTTAATTGATTTTTCTATTAAAGAAGATTTGATGTTTTTATAGTAATATTTAAAATAGAACATGTAAACTTATTATTTTAATTGATTAACATTTTTCATGTAGTAAAAAATTCTGTTATTGGATTTAGTCTTACTTATAGGCCAAGAAAAATATTGAAAAATACAATTATGATTATTATAAAAAGTGTTTCTTGTAGAAATTAAAATTGTTATGCTCATTAAAAAATATTTAACTTTTAAATTAACTTTTAATATTAAAAATGTTATATCTTTAGCTAGTTTTATAGTTTTTCTGCATTAAAATTAGGTTTGATATTTATGATTATATGTAAGTCAATTTTAAAAAAAAGTTTTCTGTAATATATATTATCTGCATTAAATATTTTTGAAATCAAATTGAAAATTTATTTTTTATAGAATTGAAAATGTACCAAATCAATTATTTGTTAACTTGACTGATTTATTGCATTTGGATTTGAGTAACAATAAACTAGGTAAGATGATATTTCTTGCTTTTGCTATGTTTAAATTATGTACGATATTGATGTGCCTTTTAAAATTATTTCATTACATAATATTTGATTTAATTTGCTTATTGATTTATTGTAGAATCCTTACCTCCACAGATGCGTAGACTTGTAAATCTACAAACTTTGAAGTTGAATAATAATCCTTTAGGCCATAACCAATTAAGGTGACACTAATAAAATTTTTTTATTTAAATATATATTGTTTATAATATTTCCTTTTAATTCATTGGAAAAAGTTTTTGTATAATTTTTAATCTTCTTTTCATTATATTATATTTACAAAATAAAAGGAATGCTTTAAAAAAATCATCATAGCCAAGGGATTGTTGATAAATTATCATTGTTGATAAAAAATATTTTTTAAGGTGAAATATAATTTATTAAAAGTTATTCAATAAGGGGTACTTAAAATTGACACTTATTTGAAAAATCTCTCTATCATGAGTTTTTACAGATTTTTCGTTAATAATATTATTGATTTTGTGTGATAAAAGTATACCTTTTAAATAAATATATGCACTAAATATAAATTGAATTAGTTATAAACACTCCAAAGTGTGATATTTCTGATGTAGAAAATACTATTGATTCAAATTTGTAAGCATTTACATATAAGTATATTTATTTAGTTTAATAAAAAATGTAGAAAAGCTCTTTTTGTTTTAAGTAAAATTTAATGACCTTTGTTTTTTAATTGTTTTTCAATATTTATTTCTATCAGAGTTTCTTCCATGAAAGTATGATCATATAATTAAGGATCCTTTTTACTTTTTAAAAATATTTGTTAAATTTTTATGTTAATAATTTTTTTAAAAATTTTATTAACATGATGTATGAATGTTTTTACATTTTTTAAAAATTATACGTTCTAAGTTTCTTACTTCTGATTTAGGCAATTACCAGCTCTTGTTGCTCTGCAAACATTGCATCTTTCTAACACTCAACGAAGTTTGTCAAATATCCCAACATCTTTAGATAGTTTGACAAATTTACAAGGTAAATAATTTTAAAATTGTTTTATTAAAACAAGGTAATTGTCATTAATTATCTCTTGTATAAAATTACTAATATTTCATTTTTGGACTTATGAAGCATTTATTATTATATGAAGCACTATATGTAATTAACTTCTGTGATTAACTAATTATTGCTTATGAAATATAAATTTCAAGATTTTATATACTTTTTTATACATTTTAGTTTTAGTTGTAAAGGGAAAAAAATTCACTTTTATGTTGTTGTACTTTTATTTTAGATGTTGATTTGTCGCAAAATAGTTTACCTAGAGTACCAGATGCCTTATATACTCTTCCAAATTTAAAGCGCCTTAATTTAAGTGAAAACTGTATTATTGATATCTCTACAGATGTTGGAGGTAAGTAAGTTACTCATTTATCAGTTTAGAGGATTTAATTTTAAAATTATTTTTTACCTAATATATGTGGTATTTGCAGATAATTAATGAATGCTTGTAGTTCTTTTTATTCATTAATTTTACATCCTTAGCTTTCAATTAAAAATTATTGTTAATTTCTAAAAAAAATATCCCTTTAAATATGCAATAATAGTGTAATTTAATTCGGGTATATTTGTAGTTGATTTTCATTTCAGTATATTCTAATTTTTTGACTTGCAATTTTATTTCTTAATTTTATAAAAATAAGGATATTTAATATGTAACCCAATAAATTAAGAATATGTTAACACCCTTGTGATTGCAAGAAATGTAAAATTGCCACTAGAGGGTGAATTAAAAAAAAGAACAGTTGATGATCGTTGACTATCAGAATCAGTCATTTAATAGCTAAGTGTAATTTTCAATAAATTTGTTATTTTGTTATTCAGCTGCAGTCTTTTATTAAAATATCCTAGCATAGCTATGTGTAAAAGTAATTCAAATGAGAAATCTGTTAAGTTAATACACATAACTAACACAATATTTTTCTTTGTCAAAATACCATCATTATTTAATTTTTTATAAAGCATTTTTTTGATTACATTTCTAGAAATTCAATAATCTGGAAATTATAAAACTGAATTTTTTCTTCGTGCTTATTAATTGCTATTAGATTCAGTTTGATGATTTTCATATTTTGAATAACCACATGATTTTAGTAATCAAAAATTATATAATTTGTGCAGGTCTGCAACAAATTATTACTCACTTATTAGTTCTTACAAGTTCTATTTACTATAATAGAGGTTAATATTTCTCATGTAAACCTTATACATAAACACAATATTAAATTTAAATTAGGTGTAAAAGTGGTTCATTTTTATTATAGATCATTCTTACTTGCAACAATTTGCCATTTTACTATCTTATCATATATTGTAATGAGACTAGAATATCAGCTTTCCTAGGTATTTCTTAAGTTAAGATTATGTAAAATATCTAGAGGTTTAAAACCTGGGTTGTTTTTTGTGATTTGATCTGATATATCATTTAATATGATTATTAAAAATTTTATGTCAGATAAGTATAATTCAATGTATTATAATTTGAATGTAAATGATTTCGCTAAATTAATTATTCTGTACTTTGATTTAATTAATGTAATTTAATTTTTCAGATTTATGGAAAAATTTAGAAACACTTAATCTTTCAAGAAATAAACTAAAATCATTGCCTGTAAGTTTTCATTTTTATTCTGTTTTCATGTTTCAAAAAGTTAATTTATATATAACTTTTTATATTGTTGAAAATAGGTTTTTATAGAAGTAATATGTTAAGAGTTTTGTACTGATTTGTACTTCTCATTATTTATTTAATAATGAGGTTGCAATTGCCTTCAAAACAATTTTTAATTTAATTTTATGCCTATTTCAATCATATTAAGTGTTCTTTGATAATCAATTTAATTATTTTATAAGATGTACGATTACAATTTGATTATTTAAATTATTTTACAATAAATATATTACCTTTTAATAATATACTAGCAAATTTGCATAACACTCACTGTGTGTTGGGTTTTATGCAAATCAGGTGCTTGTATGTAGTTTGCCAAGTTAAAATTTGTTATGCATGGTAGGATGTTATCTTTGAGTTGAATTGTGACAATATTTTGAAATAAAAGGATCTTAGTGATTTTGAAAGATATTGTTAATAGTATCTTGGAAGTAATTTTGAAAGGTATATCATTAGTTGTGTCTCCTTATTGTTGTAGTTGTGATAAAGGTATTACCTCTAAATATTATCTAAATACATTGTGAAAGAATAGTAGGTAATGGAAGCTGGAGCACAAATTGCTCATGTTAATTGTCTCGGTAAACTAAACTGATTTGTTTTGTTGATTTGAAATGGTTTCTTGAAGTCCATAAAAGCCAGATGAAACACCTAAATCATCTATATAGTCTATCAATAGGCAGAATAATTATGGTGAAGTCCAGTTCTTTGAACTTTCTCCATGTATTCAGATGTGTTGTCATGTACAAAGTGAACATCACCTTTCTAATTAAGCTGGAAGAGCCATTTATCATTCCTTTGCATAATGGCAATTAGATTCTTGATTTTCGGAAAACTATTTTATAGGGAGAAGTGAGTTACTTTATATGCTTTTCAATTTGGATGGGCAAGCTAAGTTTAGATATGTGGTATTTAAGAAAATGAATTTTACCTGAGTGCAATATTCCAAATGTCAAGTTCAGTGGTAGTTGTGTACATGTTGGAATTTTTTTTGTGATATCACATAGAACCTTTGTATATTTAACTTAAATTGAACATTATGAATATTTAGGAGAATTTTGTTCTTATGCTATGTCAAATGTATAGAATTGACAAACATATCTTTCCAAGATGACTATGTACTGTGTTATGTTGCATCTGTGTTAAATATTAGTATTGCATCTTTAGATGCACAGAATTTTTATGGCCTGCTTTCAAAATATCCTTGCCATTCTAAATCACATAGATCATTTATGAGATGAGTTAAAGCGATACTTACAGACCAAATTATTATGTTTGAAAGATTCACTGGTATAATTGCAGCAAGTTCCATTACAGCATGTACCCTTAAACTATCATTTCCTACTGCCTAAACTATTACTTCTTATTGTCTAATTGGTCTAATTAGCCCTCATTTGCAAAAAATTACTATTGAGCAACAAACAAACCAAACCTGCTGCCTAATCATTTATAATAAAGTATTGTAAATTTCATATTACAATATTTCACTAAATGTCATAATAATTGAATGCTGAATTATTGTCACAAAATAATGGAAAACTTAAAAAAAAATTAAATAAAATTTAAACATTGTTATTCTAAAATTTTTAATTTTGTGATCAGTAATACACTATATTTTTAAAAATGTAATAAATCTTATTATCAGTTTTCATTCTGTCATGTTGTTTAATTATGTTTTTAATATTACTCAATTTTAATAGCTGATTTTGCAGAATTTATTTAGCTTTGTATCTACCATTCTACATTTTCTAGTTAACCATAATCTATTTATTTAGTCAAATGTAACATTTAGTCAAATATGTTACATTTGACTAAATAAATAGATACAAAAAGATTATGGTTTAAGAAATTAAAATAAAAACTTATCTGGTATTTCTTATTATTTGATATTTTTCTAGGCAACAATATGTAAGCTTTCGAAACTGAGAAGACTTTATATCAATGATAACCAGTTTGATTTTGATGGAATCCCATCTGGCATTGGAAAATTATATAGCTTGGAAGTTTTTATGGCTTCTAATAACAATCTTGAAATGATACCCGAGGGAGTTGTTCGGTAAGATTTATTCATAATGTAATTATTGTAAATAAAAAGCTACTTATATCCGGTTCTATTTGCAGCAAATATTATATTTTACATTATTACCTTTTTCTGATTACATGAAAATTTTACACTTGTTAAGGTTATATAATGACTGAGTGATTCTGTAAGCTATGGGTTGTTACTCAGAGCAAAGGTTAAAATATGAAATTCTCAAAATGTTAATCAAAATTAAATATTTATATTAATATATAAATTATTCAAATGTTGTAGGAGCTGCTGTTGATGAATAATATTCTAGGATACTGACAGTAAGATGATAGTTATCAGCTGCATTGTTTTTTAAGCATAAAAGTGACCTAACAAAAAATGCAATTGAATGAATTATACTCCAAAATACTGTCTTGTTACACCAAATGAGGAACATAAATATAATTTTTTTTGTTTATAGATACTAAAATATAAAAGGAGAAAAGAAGCTTTTTTATAGATTTAAATTTTTATTCATACTTTTTCATTACATGAAATAAAATGTTAAATAAGGTAGATGTCATTGAGATTGTTTAGAAAAATATGTTATTAATAAATTTTTTTGATGTAGAAATCTTATTAATTTCATCAATTAAATTAAAGTCTTCATATTTTAATAATTTACAGTTAACTACATCAAATAATTGAAATTAATTTTATTAATTTCATGCTTAATACTTTTTAAAATCATAAACTCTCTTTATAATTTTTGTTCAAGTTCATTTAAACAAATTCATTATTAAAACAAAGTAATGGATTTTACTTATGCTCTCTTCTAAAATGTAAATATTAGAATTCAGCTACCCCTAAAATATTTTATTTATAATTAAAAGTTGCATTTTATAGAATTTTGTTTCATAAGATTTCTTAATTATTCAATATAAATAATGTGGTATTTTTTAAATTTGCATCTAGCTTACTTAGTTTTATTATTCATATTAACTGAGATATTTGCATATCCACTTTATTACAAATTGTATTTTAACTAAGGATATTATTTGATTATTCTGATTTTTTTAGCCATTAAACATTTGCTTAAAAGTATTTAGTAATTCACAAAATTTTAAATTTGAAAGCTCTGTTAAACAAGATATAACAATTTAGGATTATATGAAATTTGGAGTTATGAAATAGGAGATTCATTTCTAAAATCATTAACAAAGTCAGCATTTTGATATCCACAGTATAAAAAATGTAGTGAATCCTTAATTTCAGGCATAAATTCTAAACATAGTCAATGCAATGTCTGACTGCTGGCCTGAATAACCAATACCAACTACTTCCTTCATTATCAGTCTGAATAGAGAAGCAAGACTGCATGAAATAACCACAAGAATCAGCATGAGATGTACAATAGACATTTGTTAGGGCAGTTTATTCAAATGTCTATTATAGACTTTGACAGCAGAAACTTGAATTGAGCGGCTTTATCAAATCCATAATATCATTTGTAGTGCATCTCCTGGGCTCATGATCATATTCATTGGACCTTAGAGGATTGGAAAATTGTGGTTTTATCAGTTGAGTCATGTTTTCAATTATGAGCTGAAAGAGGCTATTAGTGTAAGAGAGACTCTCTGAAACCATGGATCCCCATTGCCAACAAGGCACATTGCAATCATAAGTTGATGGATTGATGATGAGTTGCTATGATATGATTTCATAATGTAAAGACTATTTTTACATAAAATGTTTTCTGGTCTGACTGAACTAATCAACTGATTGGATGAAAATTTTGTATGATTACATGGGATAATTTGGCCAGATAGATTGCCATTATGAATTTCAAAGAATTATTATAAGGCAGAATCAAGAAATCAGTTCATGCTGAAAATCATACTCTGGCTACACTTATGCATGAATGGTCAATAGAATATATAGCATGGCTAAATATTTCAGCGAGGATCTTTCATTGATTTGTTTAATTGTTGTACTTTGTGGTGGACTTTGCTTTCAAACATTTTAATGAAAAATATAAAATTGTATCATTTAGTTTTATTTTAAAAAGTAGTGTTTCTTTGAAACTAGATTGAATGATTGTTTTGTAATTTGTAGAGTACAAAACATACATCACTTAACTTGTTACAAGATTAATGTAATTTTATGTTTTTTGAAATTTCAAAAGATTGGATATTATAATATTATTTTAATTTAAATTTATATTATACCTAAAGTCAATCATATATTAAAAAGCATTTTTGAAAACTTAATGTTAACAATCTCTGATTAGATTTATTGTTATATTTTTGTTAAAAATATTTTATTCCTGTTAAAAGTCTTTAATTTCTTGTTTTTAATAGCTGTGGTAGATTGAAGAAGCTTGTTTTATCAAATAATCGTTTGATAACATTGCCTGAAGCTATCCATCTGTTAACAGACATAGAAGTTTTAGATTTACATGGCAATCCTGATCTCATTATGCCACCAAAACCAGATGAGCTTGTTCTAGGCAGTGGATCAGAATATTATAATATTGATTTTTCATTGGCTACACAGTTAAGACTTGCTGGGGCTACTGCTAATAATCCAATTGCTGCTCCAGGTTAATACCTTTTTTCTATAAAAAAAACATTTATTTAATTTAATTACTATTAATAGATTTAAATCCATTAAATTATATATTATTTAGTCAAACTATTTATTAAAAAACTTAAATAAGCAAAAAATATGTTAATGGGTTCTGAATGATTAAGTTAAAGGTGTTATTTATTTCTTCAAAATTATTTCCAAACTAGATTTTTAATGAAAACAGACGACGCTACTATAAACCTGTTTTTCTACTAAATAGAATAAGATAATCTTCAGATGTTAGATTCTGTTACAGAAAACATGACTTTTAATCCAAAAGTATTGCAAATTTGTTTAAAAGTCAAGCATTAATTTATTCAAAATATTAGTTTTGAGGTTATTTTAACTAGTGTAAGCTTGTGTCTTCGTTAACTTTTAACAGTTAGTGGGTTCGAATCTCACCTTGGGCTTGGATGTTTGAAATGGTTAGGACTTCACTTTAAACTGTCGATCCCAGTCTAATTAGCACATGTGTGCAAAAAATGACTGTGAAGCTATAAACAAACAAGCCAATCTTTATTATGTGAATGTTCTTCATACTTCCTTTAAATTAATCAATAATCAAGATTTTTGTAGTCATTTATTTAATTTTACATTTATATTTTTAAACTGCTTTTTAATTTGGATACATATATATATCAAAATAAATTGAAACACATCACTTATTTGAATACCTATAGCAGCAGTTGAATGTTATTTAAATTTAACTTGAATCTTGTAAATTTATAATCTAGTTAGTTATCTTATTGTGTCTACTAAATCATTCATGTAGTGTATGTGATTATAGAAAGGTAACCTGTGTTCAAAGAAAATGCAAGTAATTAACATGTTTTAGGTGCTTGCGGTTTTATTATTTTTATTTTTGGAATTTGCATTTAATGTTAAACAACAGTTTATCATAAAGTTATGCATCATGCACAGTTTTGCATCAACATGTAAAATTCATGTTTTCCTCTGTTTGAAAAGCTCTAAATGTGAAAGAAAAATTGAAAATTTTCATCAGCAAATGAAAGTTATTTATTACTGTTTACTAATTATCCATTTGTTGTAATACTGAGTTCATGAAAAAAATTTCATCAATTTAAAAGGGTCTTTTGGAATGTCAGTTTTAGGTATTGCTTAAATTTCAATGGTTCTTTCCATTATTACCTGAGCTCCTGTATATTATAAATTCCACTTCAGAATCACACATTTATAAAATCATGCAATTTACTTTTTTATAAGAAAATGTCATAATCTATTTCTTGAACTTACATTGTTATACACTTGTAAAATATACTTAATATTAGACTTGGGATTATTTAAATTGTGGTTCCCTAAGATTGATCCAATTAGTCCTCAAGTAAAGACAAACAAAACAGCCTAATGAAAAATATGGGACACAGAAGTATTTGAAATATAACATCGTAAGTAACAATATATTTCATTGAACTTTTTCTATTTTAACCTATGTTTTTCATTAAACTTTTATTTAATCAGGGATATGCAAATCTATTAATAAGAGTTGTTTAAAGAGAATTAGCAAAAAATATACCTTTCTTTCATAGGCTTTTGTTAAACGAGTTCTAGATTATCTGAGTTGTTTTTATTCAATCTGTCATAATAAAAATATTGCAGGCTCATCCATCTGATATTTACATCTATATTGTCTTTATATTATTAAAATTAATCAGTGTAATAACATATGCAGAGGTATAAATTACTTATTTCTTTTATAATTTAGCAGATTTAAAATCATTTTATATGAGGCATGAGTTGAAATATATAATATAGATATCTGTATATAACTTTTATTTTTATATAAATTGAAGTCTAAAAAGTAAGCTTTTGATGCAGTTAAAAAGATTTTTTTTCATTTATTTATTTCCAATGGTCAGCCAATTACAGAAAACCGTAAGGTTACAATAATGTAACAACAGAACTCAGAGCAAAAGACCAAAGGTAATGACTTCTGTCTTTTGTTCGGAGTCCTGTTCTTAGTGTAACCTTATAGTCCTCTGTAATTGCCTAGCCATCAAAATGGGATAAAAAAAGAAAATTTTAGCTGCATCAAAACCATATTCTTTAAAGTCAAAAAGTGAAACATGTAACTAAGCTTTTAATTTATTTGAAAGATAAACGTTTATTTTTAATAATTAATATATTTGATAAGTAAAATAAGTTGCTTATACACCTAAATTTTCAATGTTGTTGAGTCTTATTAATATGAAATTGCTTTGTGCAAAATACAATTAAACATGATAAAGAATAATTAAGTAATTTAATTAATTAATAATATAATATCTGATTTACATTATATAATTTGTTTTTATATATAATGTTCTATGTAATATATGTTCAAATATATACATAATATTTTAACTTTATTATTATGAATTCCTACTACATTCTTAAATTGTCAATAATTTGTTAATAAGTGCTTTTAACTTCATTATGTTTTCAAAGTATTTAGTTTTTTTAGTTTTCTTTTTTATTAACTTATTTTGTAGCTCACAGCAAAGATCCAATTGCTCGAAAACAAAGGCTTCGAAGAAAAAAAGATGATGAAGTTGATAGTGATCAAGCTAAAGTATTAAAAGGCATGAGTGACTTAGCAAAAGATAAAAATAAAGATTTTACTTTAGATGATAAAAATGTGTCTCTTAAGTAAGAAATTCTTTGACTCTATTACAGTTTCTTTTCAGATAATTTTTATTAAAGAGATTAAATGCTTTTATTATGTATTAAACATTTTGCAATTTGCTGAAATTGCTTCATTAAAGCCAGAGTGTAAGAATTAAACTCATTATACATTTTTACATACATTTATTTGCTTGGAAATCCTTAATCAATTTTCAATTGATCCATGTTTCATTTTCTTTATGAAAAAATTTGTTACAGTTTAACTCATTAAATTTTGTGTAGAATATCATCTTATTTTTTAAATGTTTTTATAAACCTTCAAATCCAAAACATTAATTGAAAAATTAAAGTTATTTAAATAATTATTAAGTTGAGATAAATTTTAGCTGTTAAAGACATTAGTTTAAAACTGTCATTTTTAAAAAAATTGTATGATATATTGTAATTTTATGAAATCTTTTTAGAAAAATTATTTTGCATATCATATTATAAATATTCCGTGCTTTGGCCTTTATTTGTGTAAAGAGTGTTAATGTAGTATCTTTAATCATTTTTAGGCCTAAACGTTGGGATGAAGCTTTAGAAAAACCACCCTTAGATTACAGTGACTTTTTTGATGATGAAGTTGGTCATATACCAGGTAAAGCTTGAATTTTGTTATTTTTTATAATATAAATAAATTCTTAAAATAATAGTCTGCTTTTAAACAAACTAAATACCATTTTTTGATGAAACATTTTGTGAAAAACAATAAATTTATTTATGAAACATTCCCTTAGAGCTTGCACATTCATTTACAGCTGCATATTTTTATCATCAGTTAAGCAAAAATGGTTACCAATTTGATAAGAATTGTTTACCAATCTGGCAAATAAATTGTCATCCTGCTCTGGCTATTTATCAGTATTTCCTGTGCTCAAAATAAGTATTTCCTGTGCTTTCTGAGATATTTTTAGTTGTTCAGAATGTATTTTAAATCTTAATTTCCAATCAAATCAGCTCTTTGCCACATATGATTGAAGTTGTTAACCAAATCCAACAGGAAATGTGGTATTCAACAAGTTGCTCTAAATATTAAATAATTAAAGAAATATTTGTTTTCAAAATTTCTTATCTAGTTTGGATAATGTAACACTCCATGATGAATAAGTTGCTTTTCTAAAGAGAAGAAATAAGTTTAATTACATCTCTTATTTTGCTGGAAAATGGCAAGCTTTATGATTAACTTAAAAATCCATTCAGTATATCTGTAACTCAGTACCATGAAAAAATTATAATGAGGTAAAAATAAAAATATTCGTTTTATCTTACTGTATAATAGATAGCAAAATTTCCATTTGAAATATTTTGCTTCGTTGCTATATCTCTAAAAAATATTTGAACTTATTTATGCTTTTCAAATTTTTATCAAATGATTGTGCACTATATATTAATAAAACTTAATTACGAATAAAAATCTTGCCATAAATAAATGCTAAAACATTATTTTTTCTTGTATTTTTATTTCTTTGTTTATCAAGGGATTTTTTCCAAGCAAATTCATTTTTGTTCATTTTCTTTTTTATTTAGTTAATCTCTGAACTTATTTCATTCATTCATATTCTCTCATATTCTTCATTCATATTCTGAACTCATTCATATTTTCATAAATTTTTGTTTGTCTAAGTTTTGAAATTCACTTGTTAGATTAATTTTTTTGTGAGAAAATATTACAGAAATTTTAATAATTTTATTTGTGCTTTACTTTTATCATCTTTAAATATGGGTAAATAAATTAATACCATTTTTTGTTATATATTTTTTACATTAGTTAAGAAGAAATAAGGGACTTTTGAATATAAGATGGTTTCAAAGTATGTTGCTTATTCATTTGATACTTAAGTATTCAACATGTTTTTATTTTGTCATGTTTGTTAGTCAATGTGACTTACTCATTTTCACATATTCTCTATAGTTTGTCAATTGGAAAACATTGAGGCTTTGCATAAACTTTTTTTCATTTTTTAATTGTAACTTTTAGAATTCAAATAATAAATTGAAAATTGTTACCATTGACACCAAACATAAAATATTAATAAATAATTCATTTTATTTATATATTCTATTTGATTCCTGAGAATATGTTTTTGAAAAATCACTGTCATTTATATTTCTTGTTAATACTATAAAGAATCATATTTTAGATATGAAGTTTAAAGTTTTATTGTAAGTGCCACAATTTTAAGCAAAATGATAGACATACAATCAAATTTAAAAAGTTATATTTCAGTAAAATATTTTCGTTCGCTTTATTTTTAATATTTAGGATTATTAAAGTCAGAGAAAGACAATTTTATTTACGATTTTTGCTTTAAAAATTTAAAGTATTTGAGGTCCTTTCATTTTAATATTATTCTTAGCACTTCACCAAAAATTATTGTATTTTATTTTTAAAACATTTTATAACTCAACATATAAAAACACTATTATATTGAAACAAAATAGATTAATTAGAATGCAAAAGTAAATAATTATTTTTATATATTTCATAGTTATAAAAGTTAAATGCCCTTATATAAAAGGCATACTTTTTATACTTATCAAAAAGTTTTTTTAAATCAATTTTTATGTATATAAATATTTAGGAAAGAATTAACAAACTTGTAGCAGATTCAGCCTTTTTTAAAACTACTATTAAACTTGTAGAGGTAATTATTGATTAAAAAATTTTAAGCATTAAATAATGAAGCTAGAGTTAAATTATGAAAGATATACTTTTATTAGTTAATTATAAAAGATCTACTTATGAGATTGAATGCTTGAGAAAATTGTGAGGTATTAATAAAATTTGTTCATTTCCTTAGCCATTGTTTATTTAAAATTACAATAAAATATTTTACATTTTTAATTTTATAATTTTACTCCAGTTGATTTAAAATAACATGAAAAGCATACCTGTGTATGTTTATTTGTCTTAGCACTCAAATTACCAAATGTAAACTTATGTAAAGTAAAATTGTGAGTTTTCTAACAAATCTTATATGTAAGCTTTTTTATTTTGAGTTCATAAATATCACATGTTCATTTTCATTTCATTTATTGTTTAGGATTGTCTTGTTGGGAAATCGAAAACTTTGTTCCTAATCAGATAGACGAAGGTATTTATGGAAGTCATTATTTCACAACATATTTTTTAAATATAATATTATTACTTGTTTGATATTTTGGTTTATCTTTATAGCATTAATTGGTAAGTTCTATGAAGGAGACTGTTACATTATCTTGAAAACTTTTCTGGATGATAATCAAAGTTTAGATTGGCAAATATTTTATTGGATTGGATCACAAGCAACTGTAAGTATTAGATAATATTAAGCAATCTGATTAATTTTATTTTATGTTAATGTAATAAAAGTAATGTGATATTTTTACATTATTGTAGTTAGATAAAAAAGCTTGTGCTGCTATTCATGCTGTCAATTTGAGAAATTTCTTGGGAGCCCAGTGCCGTACTATACGAGAGGAACAGGGAGATGAAAGTGATGAATTTTTAGATTTATTTGGTTCTGAAATAGTTTACATTGAAGGTGGAAGAACAGCTAGTGGATTTTTCACCATTGAAGAAGTGGTATGTTTATAAAATTTTTGGGTCCTATTTAAATGAAGCTTTTAAGAACATACCTCATTTTAGCTTATTGTGCCTTATAATTCTTTATAATGTATTCTTTAGAGTGGCTGAATTCATGAGCAGTGAGAGATGAATTCTATGTTTCTAATTTCTAAATGCATATCTATTCAGATTATTTCAAATAAAAAATATAGCTTTTAAAGTGTTAGGTGGGATAAAATTATTTCTTGATTAAAATTTTTTATATTTTCAAACTAAATTTCATTTTGCTTTACAATCTTTTATTTTCAAAAATTGTTTTATGACATTGAAAGTTTTTAAAATTGCTAGCATTTATTCTTATTCTTACTTCTGTATAATTCTTTATTTCCAATAAATTGTAATATTGCTAATATCTCTGTTTTTGTAGTTCAGTATAAAATATACTGTTTTATTTTAATAATATCCATTTGACTTTTTATCATATTAAGTTGAATTTAAGATACAATATTTTTCATTTAGAAATTAATAGTATTAATATTTAATTTAAAATTTTCTGCATATACTATAGAAAAGAACAAGAAGTCCAGAATGTTTTTATTTTCTAAAAATAGAAATATATAACAACAAAAGTAATATTCCTATTATATAATATAAATCAAAGTGATGAATTATTTTTTCTTTAGTGTTTATTTAAAAGTTTAGCTAAACATTTTTTTTAATTTTTACTTTTGCAGCATAACTTACATAAGATATAAACTGTTGTTTAATTAAAATTAGTTCAGTTTTTACTTACCCACAGACAGTTAGTTCTTGCTTTACTTTTTGTTTCAAGATAAATAAATTTATAATTTAAAAAATTATATTATATTCATATTTCTGTATGAATTGATTCGCCTTGCTTTAAATTATTTTTTGCATGTTGTGAATTTTTTTGTACTCAAAATGGGATTTTTTTTGATATTTTGCAGCAAGTTTTTAAACATTGTTATTTTAAACATACTATTCATTTAAATAAATATTATTTCAAATTTATAACTCATTTACTTTTTAAAATTTGTGTTATAAACTAATAAAATTTATGATACATGTTGGCAAAATTGTTATTCCAATTTATAATTGATATTCAATTTTTGTTACTGTTAATGTTATTATTTAGAAAAGTCACAGCAGTAAATTATGAGATTCATCTTTCTAATTTATTTTTCATCTGTAATTTCATAAATATATTAAAAAGTGTCAAAGTTAAAATAATTACTTTAGTTGAATATCAAATTACATTACTGCATTTTTTAATTAGCTAACATCCAGTTTTACTGGAAAATGAAACCAGCTGTACCAAAGTAATTTTGTATTATTTTAGATGAAACTATTGATTCAAAAATTATTTTCAATTTTTCCAACTTTTATTGATCATAAAATTTTTAGTGAATCGCAATATGACTTTTAGTACTTAAAATTTGTTATATTTAAACATGCAATTTCACTCAATGGTTTTAAGTGCAATTTTTTTTATCTTTTTGTAAACTATCATTTATAATTATAAAAATATAAAATCTATTTATATTTACCCCTATTTACATTACTTCTATTTTTCAGGAATATATATCCAGATTATATAGACTAGAAACAAATAATAGGATTCTGCATATTGAATCAGTGAGTTTAATTTTGCCTTATTTTTTATGTTTCTTGTGATAAGTGAGCAATATTTATTTCATTTCATAATTATGTTTTAGTTTCCTGTTTCCTATGATACATTGGATCCTCGATATGTATTTCTCCTCGATGCTGGTAAAAAAATTTATATTTGGTATGGAAAAAAATCAAAAAACACTGTCCAGTCAAAAGCAAGGTAGTAGTTACTTCCATAATGTTACTTGCCTTAAATTTTAAAAATATTAAGATTATGTTAAACAAAATGAACTATTTCTGTGGTATCAAAAATATTTATTTAAAATATATTTGTTTCAGGCTTTTAGCAGAGAAAATGAACAAAAATGAAAGAAAAAATTTGTCTGAAATATTTACATTCACTCAGGGCCAAGAGACTCCTGAATTTTTAAAATGTTTGGGCATTGAAAACTACACATCACTTGATCCACCAACAGAAAATTCTGATGATACCTTTACATTATTCCATCCTAAACTGTATCAAGTGGGTTTGGGTATGGGATATTTAGAATTACCTCAAGGTAAATAAATTTTAACAGTACTTATGAAATGTCATTAATAATATTAAAATTTTATTAATGCATATATTTTAATATTTTTATATTATATAATACTTAATTTAATTTATTAAAATATTATTAATGTATAATATATATGTTCTAATAAATTAGGACATGTATTCTTATACTGGATTTTTCTTCCTAATAGCGGATTTTCCTGTATATAATCGTCATCAGCGCATTATCCACAAGTCTTTTTTTTTTAAATAAGTTAAGGAAAAAATGTCGCATAATTTTTCTCATTTTTCTGTAAATATTTGAAAATATATACTCTGCTGATATTGTGATGCCAGATCAAATAAAAATTACACAGTATGATTAAAAATATAATAAATTGTACAAAAATGTTTATTATAGAAAAAATGTTTATTATAGAAAAAGATCTGTTTGGATCCACATCAATGCAAAGTGCAACATCGATTAAGATTTGAGAAGATCCTAGTAAAACTTATCAATTTATAGTTTTTAATAACTTTTAAAATGAGGTTAGACATATTTTAAAAATAAAATGTATTTGTTATGTTAGTAATTAAACGAAAGAAGTGGATTATTTTCAAAATGCATATTATATACATTTTTTCTTTTGCGTAGTACATGCTTTGTTTTTAACCTTACATTAACACGTTTGTCACCAATTTTTTATTTGCCTTCTTTATTACTTTTTGTTTAAAATTTGCTGTGTAACTTAAACATTTTTGCTTCCACATGACAATACATGAATTTGAATTTTCCAAAGCAAGGTGTGTCAGGTTAAGACAGCTGTTGAAATGACATTAGCCATTTGCAACTGTAATATTGTTTCAAGAAGCTGAATTAGTTCTTGAACACAATTAAACAATGCTGATTATAGTTCAAATAAGTGCACCAGGTTGTGATGCCATCTGTTATTTATTTTATAAAACATGAACGGCATTTCTTTCAAAATTTTATTGTAAGCTTTTCTGATGGATAATACTTTTTTGTTAAATTATTTGTGCTGCCATATAATTTGCACAGTGAAATTCAAAAAATTTTAACACATAATACGTGGATTATATACAGGAAAACAAGTAATTTCATCTCAATTGGTTTGTAATTAAATATGATTTTATTAATAGATTAGATTGATAAAAAAGAATTTTATTATGTACTCACAGAATTAAATTATCATTTTGCACTGCAGAAATTATTAAGTAAGCAAGACATCCTTACTGTTTGAATAATAATGTAATAGTAAATTTATTCAGTTTATGTTTTTTCTGTTATAATAATTATGACAAAACATTGAATTGCTCACCTATTGGAAGCATGATACAAAAATTCTGAATTTTAAGGTCTAGTATTAATATGAAGATGCAAAAATCATTTAACATTATTATTTATTTAAAATCATCTAAAACTATCCAATTTTAAATTATTGATTCTGAAATTTTCATTTACCAATTTTAATAAAGCTACTAGATGAATCAAAAAGCATTAAAAATCATGGTAATTTTATTTTTAGAATTTATTTTTCTCATACAACTTTTTCTCATATGATGAAAACATCTTATAATTATCTTTATTCTTGCTTAATGATTTTTACATTTGTAGTTTATAGCCTACTTTTTGGGAAAGTTTATTGATTATCATTAGAATTTACATCTGATGCTACAATGATAATCCCTTTACTCTTTTAAACAAATAGAATTTCTACCTATTAATTTCTAAAATTGATTAAGTAAATAAATGTTCAAGAGAACAGGGAAAACATTTAAAACTTGATTTGAATTGCAGTTTACTCCAACTAACTGCTCTGCTTAAAAATTTCAGGAATATATATATATATATATATATATATATATATATATATATATATATATATATATATATATATATATATATATAAGATTAGTCTTAAATAAAATTTTAAAATGACAATTTTTATTTATTTTACCTATTTTTCTGTAAAAAGTTATTTTTATGTTGAGAATGTTTCTATTTTCATAAAAAAGAAAATAATAATCATAATTATCTCTTCAATATGAAAAAGCAATTCCATATCACTTAAAATTTGAAATTAAGCTTTTGTCTTAAAATTTACAAAGAAATGTCTTAAAATTTGCATGTCTGTTTTAACATATGTCTTAAAATTTGCTAAGAAATAATCGAATGATATGAAGTTTTAATGTGTTAAAGAAATGTCTATTATAATAAGTTAAATTCTAATTAAAGGTATATAAAATTTTAGGTTTTAGTGCTTACATATCTTTAAATTTAACATGAATTAAAGTTATACATCTTCTTCTTCTTAGAATTGGGTTTGTATGTCATTGGGCACCTCTGCTTTTATCAGCATTTTGTACCATTAACTCCAAACCCAATGTTTCCTAGTTCCAGTTGCTCGGGTCACCCACTTTATTAATAAAGTCCGATAACCCTTTAATGGAGTCCAGGTGTAACTCTCTAGTATGGATGATGCCTAAAGAAGTTAATCTAGGGAAGGCAAGAGCCTCGCATTCATAAATGATATGCTCTGCCGTTTCCTCTTGCGTATGACATTTCCAGCAGATAGGGTCTTGCTGAAACAGTCCCATCTGGTCAGAGAGTCAGTCATACTAGGGATAGCTTCCTGACTTTCACCAGAAGATGGTTTGGAGGTCATTTCTACCTCAAGTGAAGGATTCATTACTGCCCCTTTACAAGACTGCCTCTGAGTTCCCTTGTCTTTTTCAGCAAGGTCTACTTCAGAGGCATCACCTGCAGATGCAGAAAGGTTTGTTATTTCTTGTGTCTTTTCAGCCACAAGATAACAATTTATAAGCTCAGGTAATATAAGTCCACCCAGCATTGCAAAAGTTATACATAGTTAAATTACAGTTGAACTTAATTATTCAGCTATACACTATATTATAACGAAACTAAAATTGTGAATGTTCAGATATTCTGAATATTCTAATTGTAATATGATATCTATAACTTTATCCTGATAAAAACTGCAACTGAATATGGCCTTTCATTATTTTCTTTTGATGATTAAATATATTTTTTATTCTTTTGGATGAGCATAAATTATAAAAATACATCTTTTAAATGATAATTGTTAGTCTAATTTATTAAATTAAAAAAAAACTTACTCGATAATTTATTCAATGATGGCATATTTTCATTATCAATGCATGGATCATATTTTAAACAAATATTTCATTTAAAATTTTTTCTTTATCTTAAATTTATCTGTTTTGATTTTTTGTTAGGTATATAATTTTATTAATTTCAATTTTCAGTGGAAATAAAACAAAATAGATTAGAGAAATCAATATTAGAGACAAAGAATGTTTATATTTTGGATTGTTCTTCTGATGTTTTTGTTTGGTAAGTAAGCATTTCTAAATAATTATTTTTTTATATTTTACATTTTTCATAAAAATAACTCCAATAAATTTTAAAAATTTTGCAATATTTAAACTTGATAATACAATTAAGTGTTTTTTATATTAACATTTTATTGCATTTCATGGTAAAAGAATATTTAATGTCACAGTCTTTTTTTGCTAGAAGACAATATATCTATTATAATTATAAAAAATTACTTTGATTGGTTTTTTTAAATTAATATTTTTTATATCAATAGGAATATTTTTATTTGTATTTTTTAATCTCTTCATGAAGGGCGAATCATATTTTTATCATACATGAACATTTCTCAAAGCCAGGAGAATCACTCATGCATTTTGGAAGACCTGGATTTGTGGGTGTCTGATGCATATGTGCATTTTAACCTGAAACAATTTTTAATAACCCCTAGAGAATAAATTGTGCCGATTATATTTGAAATAAATTTAATTTAGTTTCCTGACCTTCAGTTTGCTTATATTCTCCCCGTTTTTGTATTTTGATTGTCAGCTGTTGTGGGGGAGGTTGAGAATCAGAATGTAAAAAGATAGAATTCAGTTCCTTAAATTTTCACATGATATAAGCATTTACATTTCTTGGAACTTTAATGTAAACAAATAGAATTCAGCTTCTTAATTTTTCAAGTGATATGAGCATTTACTTTTCTAATAGCTCTCCAAATACTTTCTTTATTTCTCAAATCTGTGTGGGGTCTTTTTGGGTTTTGGTTTTAATTTTTGTTGCTTTTGGATATATTTGCTGTGCTTCTTATTTTGTAAAAACTTGACAAAAGTTTGATTTCAAAATGCTTTGTTTTGGTATAGAAAGCTTGAGAAATTGCATGCCCTTACATTTATTTACTGGAATGGGAACAAATTCTGTTGTGAATGCGGAAAAAAATATTGATTTCTTTAACCTTTCCTTTGATGATTATTTGTTAAATTTGATTACTTTAAGAACTTAAAATTTTGCTTAAAATGCTCAAGGAAATACTCCATCAACTTCCAAATCAACCAAATTTTAAATTTTAACTACTGAAAATATAAAGGTGTTTTTTTGCAATGATAATATTTATGGGCATCATCAAGAAACCCGACTTGAAAATGTATTTAACTACAAATGTCATGTTTGCTACTCCATTTTTTTTTTAAAACAAAGTTATGCCTGAAATTTATTTCTATGCATATTAAAATTTTTGCATTTCACTTCAAACAAGAGTGTAAAAAAGTTGAGAAAACTGGAACAAATAGTTGAAAATATGAAAAATAACTTTAAAGCAAACTATATACCTGAGAAAAATATTCGCATTGATGAATTTCTTTTTGCTTGGAAAGGACATTCTATCAAAAAGGTTTTATGGGATAAGAATATATAAGAATCAATTTCCAGTTATGTATGGAATTTTTTGTTTTACTGTGATAAAAACACAGAAATGTTAAGCAGTGAGTAGTCTTGCTGAGAAAAAAAGTAGTGAAACCATGAAGATATTATTGGAGAGTAATTTATATTTGCATCACTTTTTCAGATTCCCATCTATTGCAGATTATTTGCACTCCTGAAAATGAATATTTGTGGAACAGTTTTGAAAAGAAGGAAAAGGATGCTCACACAAAGATATTCCTTAAAGGAAACAAAAAAAATGAATTGGATGTGATGCAACTTGGCAACAGGAATGTTATTGCATGCAAAGAAAAAGAGGGAAAGACATTTTTATGCTAACAAGTGTACACGAGGCAGAAATGGTTAAATCTGCAGAAATGATAAAATAACTGGCAAAGACATTTTAAAGCTTTAATGTGTATCATTGCTTACAACAAAAACATATGTAGCGGAGATGGAATTATGACACACCATTTATACTTTAGAAAATCTGTGAAGTGGTACTAAAAATTATTTTTTGGGCTTATGTATGCAGCAATATTGAACTCCAACATTCTTTTTGACTAAAAAGCATGGCACAAAAATAGTAATTACCTAATTTTAATTCAAGCTAGTTGACAAAATTTTGGAGAACTATGAAAACAAGAAGAAAAACAGTTTACAGTCAGATGTGTACTAGCAGCTATTTAATTGTCTAGTGGGCTTTTTTCTAACCTTAACATGAACAATATTATTGAGAAAATCTGGAGAAAGTGCATAGTTTGTTCGTAAACAGTGCTGAACAAAGAAAAATGCAATAAACATTTTATGCTTCCAAACAATACAATATAGGACTTTGTGTTTCTCCATGCTTCAAGATATTCTACACTCAGTCATCATTTTAATTTTATTTGTTTTTTTTAAAATAGACTTTGTCATATTAGTTTTTAATTTCAAACTTTATTAATGTGTTCCATCAATTAAAAACTTTGGAAAATTTAGCATTTTCAAAAGTTATTTCTCAAGGTAAGTATTATTATTTTACATATTTTCCTGTAAATTAAAGGGAAACATTATTATATTCTAGTTTTAATGTATATCACACCTTATGTAATAATTTTAAACAATATCAAAAATTAGGATATTAGAACTTTAACTTAATGAATTTTTTTCTAAAGTTAAACTTAACAGTGTAAGATCCCATTCCTATAACACAATTCCTTATTAATCAGCTTTATCCTCAAGGAGCATTGTAAATAAAGACATGCTGAAACAAAAGTGTGAAAAGGTTAAATTAACACATTAGATGAATTAGCCCTCGTGTGCAAAAAATGACCGTTGAGCGACAAACAAACAAACATAACACTTTAGCTGCCACATATGTTTTGGAGTGTCAGCATGGCATTACCTTCTGGAACATTCTGGAACGACAAGTTATATGCTTTATGATATGTTATATGCTATGATAAGTTACTATGATAAGTTATATGCTTTATTTTTACTGCTGTTATAGAGATTGAATGAAGAGGTTTTTGAAGTT
Source organism: Latrodectus hesperus (assembly GCA_037975125.1). Lineage (NCBI taxonomy): Eukaryota > Metazoa > Arthropoda > Arachnida > Araneae > Theridiidae > Latrodectus > Latrodectus hesperus. The sequence goes on from CM075853.1 coordinate 32,945,792, forward strand.
CATTAGTTAAGCATTATTTTTATATTTTAAAGTGGGTTTCTGAAATTTTGTATTTGAACTTTTTATGTTCATTTTTGAAAAAGGCGGTCAGTCCATTCTGCTTCTAAGAATGGATATTTAAATTTTACTGGCAGTGAATGTGTTAATCAGTTTCTCTGCTACTTGCTGAGCAAATTTTGCAATCTTAATCAGCTGGAGAAAGAGGGGTGAAAATATTAAAAAGTCGATTTTTTAATACCATAAAGGCATTTGAGAATTTTTTTTACTAACAAATCAAGCAATAATTAAAATTTTTATATTAGTGCATTGTAAATTAAATTGAATTGATGAAAGAACTAACAGCACTTTAATTAAATCTAAATTCCTGAAAAATATATCCTTGCCTTGTCATTTTGGACAATGATTGCTTTATTTTTTTGAGGTATTCCTTTCAAAATTTTGTGTATAAATTGCAGTTTATGAGAGTTATCTTCAACAATTAAAAATGTAATAGACAATATAATTTATTCAATGGAGAGGTTTGACTTTTTCCTGTCATCTTAAAATGTACCACATACTAATTGTTTTGCCAAATAGAATGTTGGATTCTTTTAGTGTAAGTCCATTATTTAGGTAGTGTTGTATTGTTGTATTTAGAGAAAACCTTTTGTTTTTTGCATTTGTCATAAAAGGTCATTTTTCAAATCCAATCACAGCTTGATCAAAATATGCTTTGGAGTTATAATATTTAAACAACTAAATACAGGTATAAAACTTTTATTTTCTTTTATCAATGTTTGCAAAAGCATCTGCATCACCAACTAAACAGTTAACTGAATGTTATTTTATCCTTTTCTCTGCTAATTATTTTCTTTGTTTTGCTCCTGTCCTTTTAATGATTTTTAAAAGTAATTCAAATTGCTGGGAAAGTTTTGAATAACAGAATTTTAAAACAACTTTTCAACATTTTTATTAAAATGTAAAGTCATATTTAATTATCTTAGTTATCCATTACTTTAAATTATAGAAATTTCTTAAAATTTTTTTAGATATTTTCTGCTTATTATTAAATTCTTAATTTTATGTATTTAATTTGAAGTTAAAAAATATTGGCTTGTAATATTTAAACTCTTTTAGGCTTGGACAAAAATCTACACGTTTAGTTAGAGCTGCTGCTTTAAAGTTATCCCAAGAACTTTGTAGCATGCTTAAAAGGCCAAAACATGCCATTGTAAGCAGAGTCTTAGAAGGGTAAGTTTATTACAAAAGACATTATTAATTGAAATACCTTTAAAAATGTGACTATATTCAAGTTTTCTCTTTACAAGTAAATATATTTAAAAATCTTTAAATAAAATATTTTTTTAATTAGTATGTTTAATTTTCAAAGAAACTCTAAATTTTAATGCAATGAATAGAAAAAGTATACCTTTTAAATTTTACAGAAAATCTTAAAAATATTAAGTGAAATCTCACAATAGTAAGCAATCTCTTTATTGTATAAATTATCTGAAGTTCAAGTATTATAAGATTTCTGTAATATGTTAAGTATATGTTCAAGTTTATATGGCTTATGCTGATTTTTTTATCATATATTCTACTTCATTGGTTTGATATATTTACTGTATTCTAGTGATTGTAGATTTTTCTTTAATTAGTATTTGAGATATTCATATCTATTATCTACTGAAGTAAATTACCAATATTTATTATTACTATTAAACTAAACAAATCCATTTCCTTTTTTGGCATAATTGGGTTTGTAATATGTATCATAACATAAATTTAACACCTTTACTAGTATTCGCTTTTAATTAATGTAATTGTATTTTAAATTAAATAGACTTTATATTGTTATTTTATATATATTTGTTTGTTTTCTTGTCAATGTTTTTGATTTTATAATAATTCTAAAAGAAAATAATATTTTTTTAAGTTTTATGTTGAAGATTTGTAAATTAAAATGGAAATTATGTCCGTTTTTTTTCTTTTTGTTGTATTATTGCACAGTTATTATTTTTTGACAGCTTGAAATAATTACTTTATAAGTTTTGTATCCCATTTCAATTGATCAATTAACTTTTTTTAAATCAAATTATGATTCATCTGACCAGCCATGCTTTTTTATTCATCTAGAATATGCATTCAATGTTAGCACACTTTCATAGAGGTGGTTATAATCACTGGTGTGCTGTCAACAAAGACTGTTAATAATTGATTCTTCTTCCACCATAACCATGTGTCATTTATAATAAGAATATTTTCGTTTTATTTGACTTTCTATTTATATAATAGTACTGTAATCTACTTACATATATTGAGAAATTAACTATGCATTTATGAATTTAGGACTGAACCTCAAATTTTCAAATCGAAATTTTATGGTTGGGATGATGTTATTGCTGTAGATTTTACAAGAACTGCTCAGTCTGTAGCAAGAACTGGACCTGATTTGAAGGTGAGTTGATAATTTTCAATATATATGTACTATACATATAAGAAAAATATGTTTAAGAAAATATTTTATGTATGTGAATATACTAAAACTACTAAACCTGTTGCATGGTAGCCCATTAGTGAGCCAAGCCCTACAGTACCAATATCTGCTTTCTTGACTAAGGGCCCTGGGGTGCAAAGCTTATATCTTGCTTAAATGGTCAGCGTCATGTAAAACCCTCAGTGTTTAATTCCCAGGAATGCTTGGTACTCAATTTATTGACCAATTTAGGGTTAAAAGACTGAGTCTACCTTGCCCAGCCCAAAGAAGAACCTTGGACTGTGCCTTGGGAGTGCAAAGTACTACCACTTAGCCACTGAGCTTCATAAATCTGTGTGTGCATGTATATTATAAAAATTTAGGAAAAATATACGTAAAATTTTTTTTTCAAAAATTTAGTCTTAAATTTTTGAAAATTCATTTTTATTTATTAATTTTAGTGTAGCTTGTAACATTACAAATCTCAGGCTAACACTATAAAAAGTCATGAAACAGCATTATTAATTCTTTACTATAGAGGTGTTATTAGCTAACTTCAATCTTGCAACATCTTTAACAACAAATCACTCTATCTTGAAGGAATAAGAAAAGAAATTTAAATAGTAAATTCATTCAACATCAGTTGAAAAAGTTTGGAAGTTAATAATTTAAAAAAATTTCATCTGAGTGAAAAAGTAATCAAGTAGTTTTAAAAAATGAAATCATAAGACATTTGAAAGTATAACGTTAGTAGTAAAACATAATATTAAAAGAAAATATAACATTATATTGATTTTGAGGATAATAATATTTACCATGACTAATTTTTATCTTAATAATGAAATAATTAGTATAGATATTTGGTATATATTAGATGAGTAAAATTTATGTTTTTATATTGAATTAAAATGAGGAATTATTATGAGAGGCGAATAGCCAATCACATTTTGTCAGACTCCCAGTCTGCTCTTCAATCTCTTGCAAACAGGCAATATACTGATAACACCCATTTACTGGAGTACAGAGAGCTATCAACATCAATTTCTGTTGTGTTTCAGTGGATCCCAGCTCACTGCAGGATTCCTGGGACTGCCAGCTTTTTGGTAAAAGCTTTTTTGCCAGCTTTAGCATAAAAAGATGCAAGGGTCCTCCAAAGACCTTTGAAAAGCCTCTCTTTTGATTCAATGAAACTCCTGATAGAAAGAAGATATACCTTCCAAGACAAAGCAGAAAGCATTGCTTGACTCTGCTAGTAAGCCATGGGCCTTGCTGGTTAAAGATACATAGTCCATCCCTGATTTCCCTAGAAGTTCAGCTGTGGCTCTCTTCCGCTTGACTAATGGCCATGACTGCTTTCCTGCATATTTGCATAGGTTTGGACATTGTGACTCTGCCATATGCATTCTGTGCAAACAACATCAAATTTTTGATGCTACTCATCTTGACTCATGCTCTGCACTTGTGTTATTTAAATGCTGAGTTTAGAAATATTGGAAGGCTAGAGAAATAATGGTGTAATAGCCAAATTTCAGGGTACTTCTAATAAATAAAAAAATATTGAATTAAAATAGTTTTTACACAATTTTACTAAAATACCTAACTTTAATTAAAAAAAGTGATAAAATATGTTCCTAATTTAAAAACTGTGGCAATCAAAAAATCTTTCTTCGATATTAAAGTATAATTTTTTTCAAATTTTATGCTTCAAAAGGAAATAGTACTATACTTTTTCCCCATGACAATTTTATTGTAAATAATTTTAAATGTTACTTATAAATGCAGTACTTATTTATAAATGTTGGTTTTATTAAGGCAGAAATGGGTTATGTAATTTTAAGCTTAAATTATTTTTTATTTTATTGCTATTCAAAAATTTACCAATCATGCATATAAATTACATAACATATATATGCCTTTAAACTCCTTGATGCATAAAATTTTTAGGCATAATATTATATAACTTTTTTATTTTTGATATAGTAGTTAAACTGAGAAACACATTAGCAAATTGTATACTATAGCATGAATTTGATATCTTTTGAGGATCAGTGTGGAAAAAAAAAAGGAAAAAAACTAAAAGAATTGTGTCAGAGAAAACATAAATTATTTGGGAAAATAAGCTTTTGTTAATGATTTTTCTGAAAAATCTTCCAAAATTTTTTTCAATTTAAGAATTGTTGTGTAAAAGTGGTAGCTTTAAATGATATCAAATTTTTATGTATCATATCAAAGATTAAAAAGACTAATATATTTTAGAGAAAAATGATTGAAGTAACATGAGAATTATATATCAAATTTAATTTTTATATTCTGATTATTATGAGATTATTCTGAATTAACTAAAGTTTTTTTTTCCTCTGACACAATTCTTTCTTCTTTGAGCTATAGTAACGTCTTGTTGGAAACTGAAATTTTTGTCTCATAATTTTGAACATTTTTTGTCATATAATTTTGAACATTTTAATTATTCTTTTTATATAGAATGCAATTTTAAATAAAGTTGTGTTTGCATTTCTATTGCTACATTTATCATTATTACATAATTTGGTAAATTTTTAATAATAAAATAATTTTGATATGGAAATATGATAAAATTAAGTGTTATTTTTTATCTTGTTCCTATCTAGAAATGGATGAGTAAACAAGAAACAAAAGCAGATTTATCTGCTTTATTTATGAATAGACAACCACCAATGAGTAAAGAAGAAGCAGTGAGTAACATTAACCATTTTTTTAAAAAAATTAGTATTTGTAAATTTAAATTTTTAACTGAAACTATAAAAAATTTTTCAAATTTAGTATGTGACTTTTAATAGCTTTTGATTGTTTAGAAGTGTAATATATTGATTTTAACCCATTAACTGTGACATATTTCAGAAAAATGAAAATTTTTTTGGCTGTTTAACTTTATTCTTTCTATTATTATAAAAATTAGAAGATGGTTTTTTATAACAAAAATAAAATTTTAAATACAGTAACTATTATATTTATAGTTTCTACTTACACATAAAACAGTAATAGATTACACATACATCTTATTTAACTAGAGGAAATTAAGGGAAATTTTGAAACTAAATATAATATAACTGGTATAATATAAAAAAAAACAATATGATTTTTAATACATAAATTTTACAAATTTTTTATAGTATGGTATATCCCAAAAGACGATACTGCATGCAAGCCTATATATCACAATCTTTACATCTTGCCTTCAGTTCAACAGTTCGTGGGTTCGAATCCCACCTTGGGCATGGATGTTTGTAGTGGTTCGGAATCCACTTTAAGCCGTAAGTCCCGGTCTAATTAGCCCTCGTGTGCAAAAAATGACTGTTGAGCGACAAACAAACCAAACCAAACCACAATCTTTACAATAAATTCTTGTCTCATGCTTTATTCTCCTTCCTTTTTCATCGGTTTCATGACAATATATAAAACACTGCCTGGTTGGAGTAGATTTTTTTCCCATTGATGGGATTTTTTATGTCCATTTCATGTTTCTAGTAAGCATTATTTTGTAGTTAAAAATAAGATTACAGAACATTCAGCTTTACTTAAAAGTACTTTTCTGTACTGAATGTTTTATGAGTGATTTTAAAAGAATATAATTGACAGTTTAATATTTTTTGAATCATACATCGTATAAATTTGCTTTTTATCAATATATTAAGCTGTTAGTGATACCCTTATTTGTCATAACTTTATGTGATACAATGAAATTTTAGATTTCTTGTTATTCAGTTTCTTCCAAAATTTAAATTTCTTATTTTGATCTCTAAAACACAAAGAAAAAGGTCTCTAAAGTTCATTATTAATGCAATTAATATAATTTTATATAATTTTTCATGGGCAATGTACACAATGTTACATTTAATTATTTAAAAATCCTATTTCATAACTGCATTAACTAGTTTTTGAATTTATTGATAAAAAAATGAGAAGATCAAGTAAGAAATAGAAAACATTTTTTTTTGACAGTCATGAATGAACATTAAACTGAGAATAACAAAATATAGGATATGACTTATGAATTTGTATCTGGTTTTTGATTTTTAAAGTCATAAACTTTAATTTTTTCATAAAATTTTTTTCTGTTTTTTATGTTATATTATTATTGAAATACTTTTGCGCAATTTTATTCAAACCATGTATTTTGGTAAATTTTTAACTCTATATTTTTATATGGCTTTGTTGCATAATAATTGTTTTTTGCACACAAGATCTAATTAAACCAGGACTTACAGTTTAAAGTGTATTCTGAGTCACTGCAAACATACTGAAAATGGGAATTAAACCAATGAGGTTTTTAAATGCAAGCCAGAGTGCTGTCAGTTTGGCTATTTTCATGTGGCATTTTACTTCAAAAATACAAGTTACTTGACATCAGTATTCAGTAAAATACTGAAAAAATTCATAAATATGTTCTTAAATTTTACTGAATATACTTATTTATATATTTATTCAAATGTCATTTTATAATGTTTAAGTTTGTGTATCATTTTGCAGGTAACTTAAATTATAAGAATTACTTAAATTATTTATCTTTTTATTATTTAAATTATAGTAATTAAGATTTAAGTTCTTAAATGTACTTCAATTTGAATATTCTTGTTGTTAATAATTTGTTATTGTTAAACAATAATCAATCATTTGAATAATATTGATTAAAAACTTGATATTACATTATTGTTTTAATTTTTTTAATTAATTCACATTGTTTAGAAAACTTTGATGGAAGAATGGAATGAGGATTTAGAAGCTATGGAGTCATTTGTTTTAGAAGGCAAAAAATTTGTAAGATTACCAGAAGAAGAAATTGGTAAAAAAACTTTATTATCATTTAAAAATATATCATTGTTTTTCAAAAGAATTTATTACTAAATTCTTTGTAAAAGAAGAAAGATATAATTTGTCATGTTTCTTTACAGTTGATTTAAATAATTGATAATTGATTTAAATATTTTATAAAATTTAATTTTTAACAAAATTTATATTTTACAGGTCATTTTTACAGTGAAGATTGTTATGTTTTCTTATGTCGATACTGGGTTCCTTTAGAAGTTCCAGAGACAGAAGATGGAGCAGAAGAAGAAGAAATTCAAGAAGATGGTTTTCAATGTGTTGTGTATTTTTGGCAAGGTAGAGATGCTGGGAATATGGGATGGCTTACATTCACTTTCAGGTTAATAAATATTTTTTTTCCTGTTCATTTAGTATTTTTTTATATTTAAACAATTTAATGAAATCTAACGCATTTGTTATTACTTTTTTGCAATGATAAATTGTTATTATAGTTTACAGAAGAAATTTGAATCATTGTTTGGTGATAAACTAGAAGTGGTTCGGACTTATCAAGTGAGTTAATTTTATTAGCATTGTTTGATATTTTGATGCATTTATTTTAAATTTTAATTTAATTAAAATTACTTTATTTTTTATCAAACAATTTTAATTAAATTTAAATTTTATCTTTAAATAATTTTGTAAAAAAATGCTTAGATTATTGTCACTAACATTTTTATCACTATATTTTGATTGTGAGTAATTTAATATTTTAAATATTGCTGTTACTTGCTTATGTATTCTAAATGTATCAAAATTGCAATTAGTATTATGTCATTGGATTGCTTAATAGGTTTATAAATTCATCTTAATAAAAGATGAGAGATATATCTATGTGTAAAGAAAATTAACCTCTACTTTCATGATTTTTAGATTAGTGGGTTTTATTATAGCTGTAATCAGATGTTTAACTGTGTATTTCTTAAGTAAATAGATTGTTGCCTCAAAAGTAATCAGTTAGGTCTGCATATTTTCATTTCATCATTATAAAAGTATTTTAATTGTATATTATTAAATATAAAAAATATTAATTAAAATGCTTTCAGTATTCATTATAATATATTCATAAAAAATCACCTGTTAAAAAAACTGCTAAAAAGTATTTTTTGGTAAATTAAAAAAGCAAGGAAACTTATAGGAAACCATTTCTATAAAATATTAAGACTTATCTTATGAAATTCGAGTATAGATGAAATTATGAAAATTTTATAATATATAATTCAAGTTGGACAAAATAGATTATTTTTTGTTTTTATGTTCTAAAATTTTGCTTTAAAATATTTTAAATATGAGTATTTTAATTAACAAATTAGTTTCAATGCATAATTTTGTTTCATTTTATTTTTCTAAATTTTGAATTTAGCTTTATTAAAAAATGTTATCTTTTGTAATTATTGTGTTATTATATGTACTAGAAGTAATGATACACTGTCATGTTTATGTAGAATTATTACTTTTTCAGCAACAAGAAAATCTGAAGTTCTTATCTCATTTTAAACAACATTTCATCATTCATAATGGCAAAAGAAAAGATGCAAGGAAAAGTACAGCTGTTGAAATGTTTCATATTAGATCAAATGGAAGTCCGATATGTACCCGATGTATACAAGTAATTAAAAATTTCAATTTATAGTTTTTGTGAAGTAGGACTACTTATTATTGCATGCTCATTAATATTCAATATTATTCTCTTTATTTTGTTATCTGAGATCTTATTTTATATAATTTTAAATATTTTAAATAATTTTAACCTATAGTTTTGTATTAAATTATTTGAATGAATAATGTTGAATTGATTAGCCCATTTATATATCAGTAAGATAAATTAATTGGAACTATTTTTCAAACGTGGAGTAATTTTATATAAATATTGGAGTAGTAATAGAGTTGAAATCATTTATAAAATCTTACTCTCATATAATTTTAAAAATTAAACTATTTAATTTCCTAAGTATTTTATACAAAATTTTTCCTAAACATTTTATAAAACTTTTAGGAAGACTTAACTCACAATGGATATTGATGTTACAAACATATTGTATTTCCCATCACTTTTCTGTATTATGGTAAGTCCACATGATACAGGAAACATGTGGTCATGCATTGTACAGCTAAAATGTAATGTTTTGTAGGGCTTAAATAAAGGCTAAAGACAGGGTCCTTAGTATGTATGTATATATAACAAGAAATAAGTGTAATGTGACCCAATCATATCATCACTCCATGTGACAGATCAGTATGATGATGTAGAATGTATGCTAGCTATTTGCATTGTCTATGATGTTGCCAAATACTAATGGGGCAATCATGATTCAGTGTACAGTGTTCTGCAACACCAATCTTCAGGATTGTCATTTGTAATATCAGGAAAGGAGCTCGTGTCTATTATATATCATCAAGGGTAGCTTCATCAAATGTCTTTGAAATATCTTTTTGGATACATGCCTTTGAAATGAGCCCATTTCTTGGCTAGGGTTTATGACCTGTCTGGAGGATCCATTAAGGTCATACAAGTAACTTATTTGTCTTTTCAGCTGTCTTTGTGATAGTAAGTTTCTGAATCTAGCACAATGTTTCTGATTTGAACTCATTGAAGTACTGTCATATTCTGCAGCTTAGGAGAACTTCACGGACATAAATAAGCAAGGAAACTGATATGATAAACTGCAATTCTTGTACTTTAAAATGTATCCTCTATCAAAATCAGAAATGTGCCAATAAGCATTTTTCCTTTCATGAGTCATCAACTTTTCACTAAGAAACAAAGATAAAATGTTATTTGTGTATGAGAAACTTTATTTAAACTCTGTTAGTGGAATTATCTCTATCTATTTTACCTGAATCCATTGAAAAATTTACCATTTGCATATCACAACATCTTTTCATGTGTAACATATTGCCATTTTGATGTAGCAGTTCTAATACTCAACAGTGTGTATTCACAAAATTCATAGATAATTTGAACCAGTAAGATGCAAAATAAGATAAACATAAATGATATTTTTTAATAATCTATTTACTATATTTACTTATCACTAATTAAGGATATATAATAAAATTTAAAGATATTGATGGTAAGTTTTTGCTAATTTTCCGTTAAGTCTTAAAAATATTTATTAAAAACGTGCATAGAGTATATTTTAACTATTGTCGAAATATTGGAAAAATTTATAGTTGTTCAAATACTAAACTACTTCTCTGTAGTTTATTTACACATTTACGAAACTAATTGTTATTTGTATATAATTAAATTTTAGTATATAGTTAAAATTTTATTGCTTAATATTATAATAAGTTATAGCTTAAAATTTGATTTCTAAATAAATAGAATATACTGTAATAACTTTTGTTAGCTTGTGTCATGATCTAGTAGCTAAGAGGTAATAATTTATTTCAATGTTTTATGAGTCAAAAAATATATTCAGGCTAAAATTATGTCATTGTGTTCCCAGATTTTCCCCTTATTAATGATTTTTAAATCCTCAACCAAAATTTAATTGGAATAAAATTTTAATTCCAAATCTAACAGAATTTCCCTTAGTGTGTTTTTATATCATGTTTTAATGTGTGTATGGTCTCATTTACAAGCTCATTTTTAATTTTAATTTTTTAAGGATTTTATTTGTTATATTAATATAATATGGGTACAATATAATATATATGTGATTTTCAGTTGCTGTCTTATGTTAATTATTGATCATTAATTTTGAATAAGTCTTTTAATTTGTGTTCTTATTTTAAAATCATATAAATGATTTTAGTTAAAAGAACATTTTAGTAGCAGATTATTATCTATATTAACAGGAGTTTATATTTTATGATTGAAAAGGTTTCTTGGTTTAAATTTAGTCTCAAATAAACTTTTCCTTAATTTCAAAAATTTCTTTAACTAAAATTTTTTATAATTATTTGGGAAGTATAAAAAATTTATTATTTATTGAATATTATATGTATTACAGCATGTTTGAGTGTGTTGAATTAAAATTTTTGTAACTCTTTTCAATTATTAAAAAATTAAAATTTTTCAGATTATGCCTGATGCAAGTATGCTGAATTCCGCATTTTGGTAAGTAGTTAGCCCAAAATACTTATGAAACAAATATAGTAGATTTATGATTTCCAGAAATATAAAGCTTATGATAATCCTTGAAATGGAAAACTTATATTAACTGGAGTTAATTTGATAAGGCAAAATAAAGGGGAAAATTTTTAACACTTATTTTAATTTTAGTTTAATGTGCAAGGATTTTAATGCTTATGTATATCTATGATTTAATATGTAGTTCATGAAAGACACATGGACTTGAGGGGAAAGAACTGTGGTTAAACATTAATTTTAGATTGATTGTAATGCTTTGTTCGTTGTTTTTGTGTGTTGCTCTTTTTTAGTTAATACTGTATTTTCCTGTGTGTAACCTGCAGCTACATATTATCTGCAAGATCTTTTTTTGAGTAAAAGAAAAAGACGTTGCATAATCTGCAGAGCCATATAATCCACAGCAATTTTTTCAGCGAATAGTCCAAAATATATATTGCTGATAATGTTGTGTCACATAAAATAAAAGTATGCAGTATGATTAGAAATATAATAAACTGTACAGGAAAAAAATTATGAAAAACATTTGATTCGATCCACCTCATGGCAAAGTGTGATAAACTGGGATGAATGTACCCGATTTATCAAGAGTTTTAATTTTCAGAAGATTCTATTAAAACTTATGACTGCTTATCTTTTAATAATTCTTAAAATAAGGTTAGACATAATTTAAAAATAAAATACATTTGTTTTCTTAATAATTAAATGAAATAAATTTATTATTTTTGAACTGTGCATTGGATATTTTTTGTACTGCTCGCACTTTGTTTTTTACCTTACACTAACACATTTGCCACCCTTTTTTATTTTTATAGCTTTTAGTTTAAAATCTATTGTGTAATTTGAATGCTTTTGCTTCCACATAACGATGTACGAAATTGAATATTTTGAGAAAGAAATGACTCAGAGCAACACAAAATTTGTATCTAATAGTATCTACTTGCCTTTTTGATGAACTGAATTTATTCTTGAATATAATTGGAAAAAACTGATTATAGCTGAAATAAGGTTGGGGTGCCATGTGTTATCTATTTTATAAAACATAAATGGCATTTCTTTCAAATCTTTAATGTTTGCTTTTCTAGTGGAGAATACTTTTTATCAGATTATTTACCTCCTCATATAATAACACACAGTAAAATTCGAAATTTTTTTAACACATAATCTGCAGATAATATATATGCCGACCAATGGCTGAGTGGTTAGCATTCCTGACTCTTGAGCTGTGGGTCCCGGGTTCGAATCCCGGTTCGGGCATGGATGTTACTATCTCTCTATGTTTCTCTGTTCTTTCTTGTGTGTTGATGTATGAATGTGGCCCCCCTATAAACGGGTCTGTGGTGGTATGACGCGGGTAATGCTACTCGCCTCCGTGACTTGGTTCACAGGTGCCCGCTGGGTAACGACAAATGAGTAGCAGTTTCTGGCCTTGTTGTGGCGAAGGGTTAGTCACCCAAGTGCCCGCCGTTGTTTAAAAAAAAAAAAGATAATATATATGCAGTAATTTGTTAATAGAAATTCAGATTATTGTAAATATACTGTAAATTTCCTTATATTTTCTGATTTTTATTTAAATATACATTATGTTATTTTTCTTTTAAGCTATATATTGAAAGTTCCTTTTGACAAGCAAAATAATTCTGGCATTGTATATGTTTGGATTGGATCTAAAAGTGATGGAGATGAAGCAAAATTAGCAGAAGAATTAGCAAACAAATTATATAATACAGTTAGTGCAGGATTTTTTTTAATTGTATCTTTTATTTTACGTTTAAGTTATTTTATATGATATCAAAATTTAAATGATGGTAACTTTTCAATGTAACTTATGGTTTTTGAAAATTTGAATTTTTATGTCAGCAAGTTATATGTGTGAACTATGTTTTTTGTATTCAATTCCTCTTGTTTTTGATCTTGTATGTATATGTTATGTATATTTTAATCTCCTAAGAAAGAAACCCCATAATTTAAAATCAATAATATTTTGTTGAATCATATAAATTATGGTATACTTTCACCTTAGGATTAAAAAAAAGTTGAACTTCCATTATTGTGCTCCCTTTTATATTAATTGAAGTGCATTTATTTAAAGTGATTACTTTTCATTAGTTTCTCATAATTAATAAAAAGTAATAACTTTAACTAAATATACTTCAATTAATAGAATTCTATATTTTATGATTTGATAATTATTTTGTTATGCAAATTAGTAAGTGATTCCAATCTAAGAAAAATGCATTATACAAAATTTTTTTCTCAAAAAATATTTAAATTATTGCCATATTTTGTAACATTGCACATTTTCAAATTGGATTATTCTTACATGGGGGAAAAAGGGTTAAAAATTTTATGAATGTTATGGTAATTTGAATAAAAATGCTTTACATTTTATGCACATATATTTTATCCAGCATATTGCAAATAATATACATTATCTTGATAGTTCATAATTATTGACACTTTTAAATTCTAAATAAATTATAATTGCAATTTTAAAATTGGGGATAAAAGTGTTGTATTTTTAAAGGACAGATTATTATCTGAAAAGTTTGTTATGAAATTACCAATTTGATGGAATTAAAAAATTAATAGTAAAAATAATGTAGTAACAAAAAAAATGAAATAATTCATAAAAATTTAGTATCTTCATGAATTGATATTTTATTATTATTCAAACAAGAAAATTTAGCCATTGTAAATGATCTGTATTCCATTTGTGCATAAAAATTAATGTGCATAAAAATTGTTTTTAAATATGTATGAAATTTCAACATAATTTTAAAATTTTCTATTTGCTTAATATATTTTACATGAAATATATCTGGTGAAAAAATGTTCTCATTAAAAATACATTACAGAAAAATAAATTATTTCAATTTAGAATTGTTTTGTGATTAATTATGATTTTCAAATTAATGATAGTTGCTTGAAATATTTGTGACCATTTTGCAAAATATATTACACCCAAAATTAAGTAAAGTGTTTGTGTTTATCAAGTATGATTATTAATTTGATTTAAATGAGTGTCCAATAATTTTTTATAGGAAACACATAGTATTCAAGTTTTGAATGAAGGAGAAGAACCTGAAAATTTCTTTTGGGTTGGAATTGGTGGTCGTAAACCTTATGATAAGGTAAAAATAATTTTTTATTATGTGTTATTGATAAAATTAAAATTTTTGTGGTACAAATATTAATTTTTTACATAGGATGCCGATTTCATGAATCATACTCGCCTTTTCCGTTGTTCAAATGAGAAAGGTTATTTCTCCATTTCTGAAAAGTGTTCTGATTTTTGTCAAGATGATCTTGCTGATGATGACATTATGATACTTGATAATGGGACTCAAGTATTTATATGGGTAGGAGCTAAATGTAGCGAAGTGGAAATAAAACTTGCTTACAAAAGTGCTCAAGTAAGAATTCCTTTGCTTTTTGTTACTTATTTTTCTTTATTAGTTGATGAGCAGCTGTTATAATTATTAAGTGTTTATCATCAAACTTTTATGTTTAATGATTTCAATATTTTATTTTCTGAAAATTAAACATTTTAATCTAACATACTGAATTACTTTAAGGTAACATAGCTCAAAGTAATTGAAAGGGTATTCATTGTCCTCATCATATTATAGATTTCATAGATTCACATAGCACTCATATTATTGATTTCATTAAACTTGTCATGATGATTATGAACAACTTAACAATTTTTAGGCTGTAGCATTGTTCTTGTATACGTAGTATATATATATATATATATATATATATATATATTTAAATAGAGAAAATTCATATATTACAAAAGACAAAATTTCAAGCCCTATTTTGAATAATTTACCCTATTTTTGTAGTGGTTTGATGAAACAATCCATTCCAAAAATTTGAATTTTACCTATAAGTTAATCTGCAGTTTTACCTATAGTGAGACCCTATTCTTTGCTTCTGCATAATAGATAATTTAATAGCTGTAAGTTCTGTTGTATTTATTGCTTTATAAATATCCACAACATTTCTGTCTTCCAAAGACACTTCTTAGATCATATTTACATTAACTTAATTATATAATATAAATCATTTATATTAAATTATAAGCAAAGAACAGAAAATTGTAAGAGAAATTAAGCTTATGGTGAGTTTTAATCAAAAGCTGAATTATAAAAAAGTCCTGAATTATAAAATTTGTACTTATGAAATGCTAAACATATTTTTATGTTTATTGATTGTTCTGCTTTTATTTAATAAATTTTTCATTTTTTAAAAAAAGTTCAATGTTGTTTTAAAAAGTTGTGTTGTTTTAAGTAGTAATCAAAAGTAACAAAATTTTTGACTTTAAAAAACAGATTGGTTACTTTCTGCTAACTAATGAACGAAACTACATGATTGAGCTATAGTCCATTTTTAAATCTAAAAGATAATAGTGATTTAAACTGAAAAAAAATATATTAAAGATATTAACAAACAAGGATTTTTACTAAAGAAACCTTAACCAATACTTATAGCTCAGAGACCTGAACCCTAGCCAAAGCTGGAAAGAACAAAATAGTCATTTTTGAAAGAAAAATTTTCATTCTTGATGGGATAGAAGTCAACAATGTTTGGAAAAGATAACTTCGAGTTATATAAAATATATAGCCAAATATTATAAAATTCATAAAAATTAAATCAAGAAAAGCCCAGCTTATATTTAGAATGAACGATGATTCTACATTTAATGATAATTAACAAACTAGTTGATTCTCAACAACTGTGCCATGGCACTTATGTGTGTCACCAAGTTTTAGAAGTGTATATAGTAAAAATTCTTGTTTTTTTTTATTAATATGAGTGAAGTTATAAACATAATATTGTTTCTGTGGTACATGCTATATTATTTTATTTTGGATTCAAAATTATTATCATAAACTATTTTTACAATGTATAATAGTTTAATAAATAACTCATAAACTTGTCTTTTTCATTGTTTGCCGAGACAAGAAAAAAAAAGAGGATAATTTAATGTTTTAATATTTTTATTTCTGTTTTCACAAGTATTTTGCTGTCCATTACTTTTAAAGCAAAATGAATTATATAAGACCATAATGCAAATTTCTCTATTCAATGGTAATGTTTCAATTTAATAAAAATTATTACAAATGTTTAACATAAGTTCTTATTAATTCTTCAGACATTTAACAAACTTTTACTTTATTACAGGTTTATGTGCAAAGTTTAAGAGCAAAACAGCAAGGACAACCACGCAAGCTTATGCTTACTTTGAAAGGAAAAGAATCAAAACGATTTACAAAATGCTTCCATGGTTGGGGAAAACACAAAACCGTCGTAGAGTAAAATAATTGAAAAATGTAGATTTTAATTATCTCAGTTTTATGTGTGTTGTATGAAATAAGTGCCAAACTCAAGAATTTCAGGAACTATTTACTTCAGTTTTTAAAATGTTGAATTCAACATATTTTTATACGATTTTCATCAAATACTTTAATAATACTTCAGCAAACATTTAAATTTATTCCGAGTGAGCTAAAATATTTATATACGAATGTTGTGATACATGTATTTTAAAAATCCAATTAGTGCTTTCACTTTCATGCATATTGTACATAAATATATTAATTTGTATGTATTATTTATTTGCTTCCATAAAGACATTTATAAATCATTGTGTTATTTTAATGTACAAATTCATCAGTCAGAAGATTAATATTTTTAGATGTGTATACATTAGAAATACTTTTCAAAGTTCAATAATTAGACCATATCTCTAGTTTATAACTTATTTAATTACAAAATAAAAAAGTCATAAATAACACCAAAAATGAACTCACAAAAACACAGAAAGTATGAAATTTCTCTAATAAAAATTATACAAATAATTGATTAATCATGCACCTTTACAAAATTTGTGCCTTTGAATTACAATTTCAATTAAATATAGACACATAAATTCAAAAATACTCAAAAAAAAAAAGATCTACTTTGATGCTTAACATTTTAAATGTATCATATTTTAGCATGCATATAAATTCATGTGACATTTAGAAAATGCATTTACATTACATAAAACATTCAAAAAACAAGTCCATTTTATTTCTCTCCAAATGGTAATATTTTTTTTAAAAAAATTTCAAACAAACAGTAACAAAGTTAACAAAATTTCAAACAAACAATAATCTGCATTTTCAAAGCAGAATAATAAATATATTAAGTAACAAATGTCTAAATATAACACCCCAATTTTTCATCATTGCTTTATTCTTGATTGAAAACTAATGAAAAAATTTGCTAATTTTGAATTTAATTAAGAGTGTAAAATGATAAATTAGGAATACAAATCAATCACAAAAATTTTACAGTAATATTTTATGTGATGAAAAAAGTTTCATTCTTATTTTAATTTGTAAATGTTAAGGATTCTTAAATTATATTAATTAATTTTAATTATATGCACATATTTTTCATTTAATAAGGGATGATTGAGAAAATTTATAAGCATACACCCTTATAGGCAAAAAGAGGAAATTGTAAAATCTATAAAACATTAAATTATAACACTCTTCTGGATAGAAATTTATTTAAAGATATCTAAATAAAATTCATGCCATTTACAACTGTATTTGGTTAATTTTTGCTTATGTCATTTAGTTCAATCAAGATCTATGTTTTAAAGTGGATTCCAAATTACAAATTATTGGAATTATCTATAAATATAATGGGTGCTATTTGATGCGTAAAGTTTAAAAATATTGAAAACAGAACTTCGCAGAAAATAAGGGAAAATTTAATTCTGCTTATGTATAGGAACCATATGAAAATTTAATTTTTATTATGGATAGGAACCATATAAATCAGTACTTTTTTATAGAAAAAAGTAGGATATTCATTTAAGCATAACATTTTCCCACAAAATTGAAGAAATAATAAATATTAGTTTTCACAGTAGCTTCTAAAGCTTATTAGTGCATTTCACAAATTAAGCAAAATATTTATAAATGTTTATTTAAATTTTTATAAAGCATAGTTTATTCACTCTGGGAATGTTTCATCGATTCAAAGTAGAAATTCAAGTATAAAATGTACAAAAATCCTACTTCGAGCTTCAGAATAACTAACATTTAACATATATGTCTACAATAATACATTTAATAAAATAACCATAAAAATCTACATAATATAGAAATTCATGCATGTAATCACATTTAGTGTAAACATGGAAAAATCATTCTGAAAGAGTTATAATAAATTTATTTTTGGACAACATAACATATTTTGAGGCATTACACTCATAAGATACATTATTTTCACAATGTATTTCATTTCCAAAACAGTCTAGAATAGGTTTTGGTAGAAAATTGTTAGGAATGTATAATAACCATTACACTAAAGGAATAGAAAATTCTCAAATATATTTTCAAAATCATGATTTAATCAATCATAGCATTAAATCACTACATTTGATAAGAATTCTAGGTTGGATTCAATAATCTTTCTAAATAATAAACCTTATCCGTCAAAACAGTTACTTGTGCCTCTAATTCTTTTAACTTCATATTCAAGCTTTCAATAGTACCGCCTCCTCTGTCATTTTCTGGAGTTATAGGACTTGAAGTTTCAGCTTCTTCAAAATCTTTAGCTGCATTAAGTTTCTTTTCTTCAAGAATAGCAAATTGTTTTATATGTTTTACAGCTTGAGGATTTCTTTGCCTAGTACCTTGAAGAATTTGTGGATGTATTATTGTTGTTGTAATTTCTGTTTTTTGGTTATGCTTTGCTGCATTAATCTTCTTTTCTTCAAGGATCGCAAATTCTTTAATCTGTTTCAAAGTCTGAGGATTTCTTTGTTTAACTCCTTCAAGTATTTGTGGATTCATTTTTGACAAAAGAACATCTTGTTCAATTTTTGATCTGAAGGATTCAAAATAATCTGAATTTAATGATTGTTTTGAAGCAATCATAAGAGATAAAGATTCAACTTTCTCTATAAATTTTTCTACTGGCATATTAGCTGGCTGAGCCAAGCTTGCTAGTGCGCATAACTGCATTATATCACTATCATTTTTTTCAGAAAATTGCTCAATTAAACAACTTTTTAGAGTGGCATAATCTTTGGAATTTATACCATGCACATAATTTCCTGCTGCCCCTTGCATTCGAAGTTTTACAAAAAATACTTTTTCATCTGATGTCCATTTTAAATGCTTAGCCACTGCTTCAAATTTACAAAAGAAATTATTTATAGAACAACTATCTTTACTACCATCAAATAAGGGTATCATCTTAAGATACTCGTTTCCAGATGCCATTCTCAAATTATTCAATTAAAAAAAGGATTTTAAACAATTTGATTTCAAAATATGTAAGCTTGTTATTTAATCCATTTTACACATGGTTTATCATTCAATTAGTAGTCATTTACTCATTTCAAGTTCACAAACTAATAATAATTATGAGCATAAATTAAAATTGTTATTCATTTACAGTAGAATGAAGTGGATATAGTCAAACTTTCTGTAATTAAAAATAAAAAGAAATATTAGCAAAAACATTTATTATAAAAATTAATGTCTTAAATTTAGTCAAATTATATTTTTATGTATAAAAAAAGATATACTTTAAATAACATTTTTTAAACTGCATTAAAAATTTTGAAAAAAATGTACATATAAGATTTTAATCACTATTTAATTATTCTACCATAGCTGCTAACTCTACTGATTTTAGCAGGAAACTCCTGATTTTTCTTCATTTCTCTCGATTTCCTGGTAATGTATGAAATTCTACTAATTTTTGGCAATTTCAGTAAAATGCTTAAAAACAGCCGAAATTTTGCCGAAAAAAAAGTGTTATTGAGTTGTTTTAGTAGCTTAAATAGAGTCAACAGATGGTGCACTAATGTAATTATTATAATGTTATGATATTATAATATCATGAAAATGTGTTCCTTTAAATTTTGAACTCCATCTGTTGGTGGTGGTAGGACAACGCCGTAACCACTTGAGTACCAAAAACTGCCATGAGTTGACAGTCATATAATTAACATTAAGAGCAGACATCAGGTGCCTGTTTACAAAAGCAATTCAATTAGGATGACTATTACTAGTTATTAGTAATTTAATTAGGAAAATATTTTTCTTTGAATTAAATTTATTTAATAATGTATTTTATGTATAATTTTAATAGTTTAATATTTATAAATTGCTCTAGAGTAGTATAAGTGGCCCTATAAAATAAATATTGGGACATAAATATTGATATTTATTTTTTCATGTGTTGTATATTCTTTTATTTTGCATAGTTCATTTATGAGGTTGATGAATATTTCATTCAAATATTAAAATTAACACAAAATATGTTTAGCATAAATCATTCTCAATGTATAATCTAAAGAGTAAAATTGTCTTTTTGCAGTACTACCATTTTAAACATTCAAGCAAAATGTCGCTAGGAAGCGTCTCCTGATTTTTTCCCTCAAAATCAGTAAAATCTACTGATTTTTTTCCTCCAAGGTTGGCAGGTATGCTCTACATTCTAATTATGAATTGATGATGTTAGCCATTAGGAGACTATTTCCAAATATTTTAGGTGAAAGTTGATCAAAGTTGAAATGAATGCACTGAAACAACTCTAATGCAAATACATCAACATTTAAAAAATTGAGTTTAGTATGACATAAAACCCAATTTCCTTTATTACGTTATATCATTATTTACAACAGATTACACAGAAATATGCAATTTCAAAAACTAGATTTTGTTCCACATTATCCAGTTATTTAATTTTGCTGTATAAATTAAAACAACTGTTTGAACTAAGTTTCCAATTTAATATTTAAATACTAAGTATTCAGTAATCAAATTATAACTATAAATCAAATTAAGTACAAATGTAATAGTTATATTAAATAATAAAATAATTAATTTAAACAGAGACAGTAGAAATTTATATACACAGTTATCAAAATAATTATTTTTATTTAGCAAGCAAAAGTTAATAAATCAAATGAGTGAAAAAATCAAAACAATTATTAATTTAAAATTTTTCTGAACTGTAGGAGTCTATCTTGAGAAACATATTTAAAAGAAGTCTACTAAAACTGATGTAAAAATATTATCTTAAAACGTTTAGGCACAAAAAGTGAAAATTTTTTTTCTTCACTTAAAAGCTGTGTATCTTCTTCTTCTTCTTAAAATTGAGTTTGTATGTCATTGGGCACCTCTGCTTTTATCAGCATTTTGTACCATTAACTCCAAACCCAATGTTTCCTAGTTCCAGTTGCTCGGGTCACCCACTTTACTAATAAAGTCCGATAACCCTTTAATGGAGTCTAGGTGTAACTCTCTAGTATGGATGAAGCCTAAAGAAGTTAATTTAGGGAGGGCAAGAGCCTCACATTCGTAAATGACATGCTCTGCCGTTTCCTCTTGCATATGACATTTCCAGCAGATAAGGTCTTGCTGAAACAGTCCCATCTGGTCAGAAAGTCAGTCATGCTAGGAATAGCTTCCCGACTTTCATCCAGAAGAAGATGGTTTAGAGGTAATTTCTACCTCAAGTGAAGGATTCATTGCTGCCCCTTTACAAGATTGCCTCTGAGTTCCCTTGTCTTTTTCAGCAAGGTCTACTTTAGAGGCTTCACCTGCAAATGCAGAAAGGTTTGTTACTTCTTGTGTCTTTTCAGCCACAAGATAACAATTTATAAGCTCAGGTAATATAAGTCCACCCAGCATTGCCTGAGTTACTGGGCAAGGCAAATTACTCTAGAAGTTCGCCAAGCAACTAGAGGCTCCGTTAAGACACCAATACCGCGGTGCCAATTAGCTCTAGGCACCGATCGCATAACACCAGGGTTTACGGGAGCTGGTTCGCGGCCTCTGATTCTATATTCAAGGCTATCCTGTCATTCCTACAGGACATTCGGCTATCCACCACCTACCGACGTGCCTGGTGGCTGTGCTCAAGCCCCAGGAAGCTGTGCATACAATGTCATTTTTAAAATTTATTTTCTATGAATTAAAACTTAAAGAAATGCAATGTAATGCAAAATAATTTTTCTAGAAAATGCTAAGAAAATTTGTCACCCAATTTCAAGCTATTTTAACTGGAGTTTTTGTAAACACATAAAAGTTAGAAAACAATATGAATATGAATCAAAAAAAGATATATTATTATAATTAATAAGATAATATATTGAAAAATATTAGACAAAATATAGTACTTTGAAACCAATTATTTTTAAATTGGAATATTATTTTAAACAAAATATAAATGTTAATATTTTTTTTATTTAAGTTAATAAATTTATGTATAAATATTTTTTTAATTTTACCTTCAAAATATAAATTTGGATATTTCCAGAGAATTTTTTTATGTTATTAAGTTTATTCATAAATTAAAAAAATATGAATTACATAATGCTGATTGAGAAAATTTCTAAATATATGTACAAGATTTCATTGTAAAACATTTAAAAGGATCAAAAATTAACACTTTACTGAGCACAAGTAACTTCCAAATTTTTATATTGATCAAAATTTACTTTATAACTATAGCCTGGTTAACAGAATGAATGTTTAAAAATCTTTCTCACTATACTTCAAAGTAAATATTCAAAAATTACTAACTATTCTTTTAAATTTCAATTCTACAAAATAATTAATAACATTTAAATTTCAGTTTTTTTTTATGAAATCATAAACTTAAATTATACAAAATGTTTTATTAAACAAATACTCATTGTGAGCCATGCTTCTGCAGAAAAAGGCAAACACTCAGAGATATTAATGAAAAAAGGGCAGTAAATAAAAAAGAAAAGTTAAATTAACAACATCATAAAACTTATGCTGAAAAGTATATTGATAAAATTTGACTTTTTTTAAACCAAAAACATTTATATGATATCCATAAATTTTGAATAATTACTCTATACTGTTTATAAAATAAACAAAAATCTGTAAGTTACACCACTGAATTTTTTTATTTAAAATAAAATTCATTATATACAGCAAATAATGCTTCACTGAGTCATTAGTCTAATTGAAAATAGTGATTAGAAATTAATACATATTTTCAAAAATATAACAGATATATAAACTAATTGTCTTAGTTATATATATATATATATATATATATATATATATATATATATATATATAATTTCTTTTGTTTAAAAGTGCATTAAAGGACATTGTTATGTAATTGGCGAAATTATAAACATAACACGTTCCAATAATTCTACATGACAAAGTCAATCAACAAATTCAATATGAGCTTAACTGAACTAATGAAAATGATTAGGCACAACTATTTATCTACAATGTTAAAAAAAAAGGATGGAAGTGATAGGTTGTGAATTAATTTTGTTTTTTTTAACAGCTTTGCGATTCTAGATGCAAATCTAATTACTTACATGATTATAGAAATAGGCCACTGTAGTCTGGTTTATTAGTGTTTCATTCTCATTATCGATATGTGAGTTCTAATCCTGGCTTATTCAAAGATCTGTCATTTTCACTGAAGGCAGCAGATAATGTTAAATATGACGAGGTCTGAATGTCCTCCAAGTGAAATGATACATCTAGGGGGGGGGAGAGGTGACAGTAGAGCACAACTCAGGGCTAGGTAAAGGGAAACATTCTAGTGCAACTGCATGCATATAGAGATAATGGAAGAGAAATCCTGAATGCCAAATTTTTTTTTCTCAGGATGAAATATTTTTTAGTAATACATTAAATATCTTATAGCTGATAGTTAAATAACAATCATTTAAAAACATTTAATGTTATTAATTATTATTACAAGATATTTACTTTTACAAGAATATAAATAAAATGAAGCAAAATCATTTATAAGTTATAATATTAATATTTTTATAGACAAAATTTGGTTAGTTGAAATCAACTATATTTTTAAATTTCAACTACCAGTAACAAAAACTGCTTTTATTTATTGGGAAAGAATATTAAAATCAATACACTTTCTCTGTAAAAAGTAGAGAAACCTCTGAAATCAACAAACTAATATAAAGTTACGCTATGTGTGTAATGGAGGAAAATAAATGCTTTTTTAAATAACATCACATGGCTATTCAATTATAAATTGAATTTATCTTAATGCTGAAAAAATTAGGTCGCAAAATGGAAAAAACTTAATATATAAAACTTAATAAATAAATAAATATATATACATACATACATATGCTGAGACTTATATATATACTTGGAATTTTAGACTAAATGGTTTGAATTAGACTAATTAATATTGCACTAAATAAATAATATTGGACTAATAATTAGTTAGCTTTAGACTAAATAATATAAATCTGATCTGAGAAGAAGTTGGAAATTTCTTCCACTTATATAAAGATAATTAAGTAGTAAAGTAAACAGGGGTGTTTGTGGGACCCCAAAAAATCCCCGGAAACTTTTACGGACTTACTACCGACATTTTGGAGTTTCGAGAAGGGGGGGGGGAGAAATGAAAAATTACAATTATGAAGTATTGAATGATGTAATTATTACATTTTCTGCTTTCAAAGCAAACAAAATTACCGAGATCAAAATAAATAATTCATTATTATTCCTACTTCCTTTTGAACGACGATCCCTAGAATTTCCGGGTATTGAAGTTCAAAATCCCCGGAATTCCGAGGTTTCCCCGCAGCACAAACACCCCTGTGTAAATTACATCTCAGTAGTATATTAACAAATAAAATGGGATTTATAAACTTTTGAACAAATATTTTAGAACATGTAACTGTGACAATATACAGGGTGACAACTTTATCCTGTTGACAAAAAAATATTGTATTAAACTAACAACATGGAATTTATTTTCAAAAAACTAACTTTACTTAAGTCATTTGTTATTTAGATACAACATATTTTAGTATTTTCAAAATGGCCCCCTTGGGTATCGATAGAGCCTTAAACATCATGTAAAATTTTCTGCAATGGGCAGCAGTTCATCAGGCGTTAATCTAGCTCATTCCTTCTTAAGAGTAACCTTTAGGCATTCCAAACTTCAGTGTGGCTTAGAGCATGCTCTTGATTGCAGAATAGACCAAACACTATAGTCCATTGGGTTTAAGTAAGGGGAATAGGGGGGCCATATTCCCACAGGTTTGAAATCTGAAGATTTTCTTGACACCAGTCTTACGTTGCTTTTGCTCTATGAAAAGGGGCAGAATCTTGTTAAAGTGTCCAGAAGTTGTTTCTAAAAATTTTTGGGCCCAAGGAAGTAAATCTGATTGTAAAATCTCATTGCAGTACATGGTCTTGTTCATTTTGACACCTTGATCTATGAAAACCAAAGGAGTTTTACCAGATCCACAAATGCCTCCCTAAATCATTATTGGCTGTGGTCTATCATCGTCATGGCCAAGCTCCGAGAATCGTTTTATAGTACTTGATACCGTTTGTGTGAGAATATTCAGCTTTCTGGTAATCTAAATTTGCTTTAATCCAGCCTTAAATAAATCATTTATTTGTCATTGTTGGTTTGGCATATTAATTCAAACAAGGAAATAAAAACTACCTATTTGTTTTACTAACATTAAGATCTCATAAGTAAATGAAATTATAATAAAAAGTAGTGGACATGAATTAAACCAATCAAAAACAGTACAATTTTGTCAACAGTATAAAGTTGTCACCCTGTATAAAAAAATAGTTTATAAAATTGATTGATAGTTCTTATTTTAATTGTTGAATAAATGTTTAAATGACAAAAGTTAATTTAAAAATTCAATAAAATTAAAACCTGTTTTGAAATAAAAATAAAATAAATGGTGCCATAAGTGGGTAATAAATGGTGCTTGCTAAAAAAAAAAAAAAAAAAAAAAAACACCAACTTCAATTTTAAGAGGTAAGCATCAAACTGGAAAGAATTATTTTTGCATTCATGAAGCATCAATTAAAAAACCAATAGGGAAATTGGATTTGAAATAATTTGAACTTTATGCTTAAATTAATCGTAAAATCATAGCAATCACCAAATTTTTAAAAGAATTTTTTTAAATCTTGTCTCTCATTTAGGTAAAAAGATATTCATCCAAACATAAATTATTATTCAGTGATTAGTATAAAGATATTAAAATTGGTATAATTAGATGGATTGTTTTTTTCACGGTACAACTTTCTCTTGACATTAAATAAGTTACATAATATATATTAAGAATAAATCTAAACTATCCAAAAATAAAAATCAGAAAAAAATACTATATTTAACTAAGCAGTTAATCCATAGTCAAACAAGAATAGTAAAGTTTTGTTTTATTCTTCAATGAATGTAGTTAAAATAGGCTTTCTTAAAAATCATTATACCAAAAATAAAAGAAACATTTTTTACATTCACTTCTTTTATATCAGTTAATGGAAATTATTCTTGAATTATAACTTCTTTATATATTTTATACACTGGTATAAAATTACAGTGAGATATTATACAATTTTTTCTAATGTATTTTAACTACAGAAGGTTACTTTAATAAATCATTCATAATTTTATATTATTATAAATCAGATACTTGTACTAGCTATAATTTGTCTGTTTATTAGCACTCTTACTCTGTCTTCCTACTTTATAAAGGAAGAAAAATATTCTACTAAAATTTTTTTTTAGATGTTATGTTGTCATAACTTGCAATCATTTGATTATTCATAAATAACAATATTCTATAATTGGAGTTTGTTGTCCACAAAAGTAGCCTCAACTCAAGTAATATAAACGCTAAACAACAACTAAACAATTTGATGGCTGATTCATGTGTGTTGCATATCTTCCAGTTGAGTTTCTTTAATGAAGATAATTCTGGACTTAGTTAACATTTTGTTGACTCACTAAAATTTTTATTTATTAACTTAAATTTATTGCTTTTAAAGTTTTAGTTCTTTGATAAAGATATTAAAAAATGAAATATTTCAGTTTTGATATGAAATTATATGATCTAATATTTTTGTTAAACTAATCCAGCATAATTTTGAAACTTATTTTAGATGATATTCTTAGAATTCTTGAATTAAAATTTGCATACATCTATTCTTCTTTCTTATCCCTGGTCTGAATCAGACCAGGTCCATAACATCCTTCGCCTTCAAAGAATTTGCCTAAGCCCCGAAAGCTTCTATTGGTAACCCGCGCGACGGACGATGCTGTATGTGAAACCTAAGGCGTCATGAATATGAAAAGGAAAGGGTAACGGCTTCTGATGGTAGTAGCTACCCTGAGCACATAAGAAAGGCAGAAGTTCGAATTTGCTCGTTCACTTGTCTAACATTAGCTGGATAAAGTGGAATGGCCTTCACGTCTTGGGTGGCCCTACCAGGAGTATAAATTCCGGCGTACTTCGCCCATTCCATCCAGGGTCAATCCCTCACCATAGACATCTATTCTTAGAATTCTTGAACAAAATTTGCTTCAATAGAAAGAACCTTTCTTACAGAACTTCAATTTAAAATCATTAAAATAAAATGTTTATCAGATATGAAAGCAAATGCAACCCATTTAAGGTGTTTTATAACATAACAAATATAGAATAAACATTATGCTATCTACTTTTTAAAACATAATCTTTGCTGAATAACGCCAACAATAAATTTATTTATAAATTAATTTCTAACTACAATTTATGTCATCATAATATACCCTGATGTTAATCAGGTAATTTAAATTGTTAATTACATAGAAAATGATTATTTTAAATATATTAGTTTCCCATCTAAGAGAAATGCAATTTGAATAAATATTTTTTAGTAATTGTATTTGATTAGTTTAGGTAGTATTATTTAAAGTTTTATAAACAATGCCATTTGTTTTAAGGAACTGATAAGCTGATGAAATTTTAATTTTGGACAACTTTTTAAATTAATTTTGTTTACATAATAATTTTTACTAATATTAAATTATATATCTTTACATAAGATATAAGATAAAATATAAATAATAAATATTTTTAAATAAGTTTGATTTCAAAAATATTTCAACATTGAATTTTATTTACAGAAATGACATGTAAACAAATATCAATGATCTAGTTGAAGAAAGGTAGTAAATTTTCAATATTAACAATCCAACTTATGAAGATTTATGAAAATAAATAATCATTTTCACTAGTTATTATTAATACAATTGCAAGAAAAAGTAAAAATCAGTATATTTCACACTGAAGCAATTTATCTTAATAAATTTCATAACAATTTTACGGTTTTAATTTTTTCAATTTTGTCTAAATTTCGTAACTTTTAAAAAAGTTCTTATTAGATATTTCATTTTATAATGCATTTTTAAGTAAAATATATCAATATTTATTGTGTACTTCTATTACATTTAAGCACAGTAGAAAACAATTTCAATTTTTCACAAATTTCTGTTCAGAAATATATTTCTCTATACTTTTGTCCTAAAAATATTTTTCATATAGAAAAGTGTGCTTTTTAAACTTATACACTATTCACATTTCTTTGCATCATTTTTTTAATTATCTAAAATAACTGCTATTACTTTTGTTACAATTAATTTGTAAGATATTAACTTTTATGTTTTAAAGTGATACATAATTAAATTAGAATATTTGGTACTGAGTGATGAATAGTTCTTATTCACTTTATTGTAATAATAATATTTACAAAATGTAAGATTTTATAAGAACAATGATGATATAATAAATTCGCTTTTATCTATATAAGCAAATTATCAAATGAAATAAATTTAATAATGGAAAAAATTAACATAAAAAATAACAAGTTTATTTAAAATTGTATTAGAACTTTAAAATGTCAGTTATTATTTTAATCCTATGCACAATTTTAAAATCTTAAAAAGAGAGAGAGAGACAGAGAGAGAAAAAATATGAAAAATTAACTTTTTTAAGGCCTTAAAACAAAGTTGCAGATATTTTTGCTCAGAAAAATTTTGAAATTTGTTCACTTAGATACTAAAATAATAAAGTGAAATTTAAAGGCAATTATTATAAAAGAGAAATATTTGAAAGCATGTTATGTAAACTCAATGAACTAAAATTACATTTTCTTCCAAGAAATAGCATGAGACAGCTGCAAAATTTAATATCAGGAAGTTAATATCAAATACATTTTTACTGAAATTTTAAAAAACATATAAATTATAATGGATATTTAGAAAACAATCCACTTTAATGATAAAGATTAAAATTTTTTTATTAACGAATTGAAAAAAATTACATGTCATTCCTATTAAAATAGCTTAAAACTTTTTTTTTTTTTTACAAAAAACATGCAAACTTCGGATTACATATTAAAGTGTTTTATACAATCAAGAAATCCATATATATAATAAAACTGTTAACATATGATTTACATATTACAGAAATTAAAAGTGCAATAAATTATATACAAAAAATTTATTTGAACCTTCAAAAGAAAACAACAAATTTCTTTTAAATCAATTTCCTCCTTGTTAAAATCTATTAATCAGCATAACATAATAAATTATGCTAAATTTAGTGAAAATAGCACAATTAAACATCTCACAATAACGCAAACCGCGTTTAGCGCTCAATCAGCGACGGCAAAACAACAGAAAAAAAAAACCAAAAATAAAACATCAAATACAACAAAATCTTGCTGAGATGTTTTTCTACTACTATGTTGGTTCAAATTTTAAAGTAAATAATAGTAGAAAAATATATTAAAAGGATGAAATATTTTACACCAATGATAAAATTATAACACTAACTATTGCTTGAAAATAAATAATTTTTAATTTTTTTCCATGAGCGTTCCTCTGGTGGACATTTATAGAAACTTTAGTCACATTCAATCACAAATATTTCCTACTCTTTAGTTTATAGTTTATACTCTATATATGTTTGAATATAATATTTGTTGTGTTGTGTCTGAGAACGGGAAGAGTAATAAATATTTTTGTGTTGATGTATACGTGACATGGTTATATTTATTTTAACATTATTCGCTTAATATTGTTTTCTGTAATTTTAAGTTTCGTTTTGTGAATAGGTTGTACACCTTATAAGCATGAAAATGGGAGAAGATACTCCTGTTTCAGCACTTGTGCTGCCTATACTTGTTGGGCCTATATTAGAGAAGGTAATAGAAAATCCTTAATTGTATATATAAATTTAATAATTTAAATTTGTTATTATTCAAAGTCTTATAAAGCAGTTTAATATTTATAAGGCAACTGTGACTCCTTATGCGAAATAAATTGATGCAATTTTATTTTCGGAATCATTGGTGTAATGTTTCATATATGTTTGGTTAAATTGGAGATTTAATCTCCTTTGCTTAATAAGTTTCAGTTATTAAGACAGTTATATTCTATAAATTCGAATTTGTTTTATTGTATAAGTTCTTTAGTTTTATAGGCTAGCTATCAAGGTTATATGGTCTAATTAGCTAATTTCTTTGTAATCAATATAATAATTTTTGCATTTTATGTAAATGATTGGTTTGATAAAACTTAATTTTTTTAAGGAAACAAAAAATTTAGCATTCAATAAGTTGTATTTTTTTCCAGTTAAATTTTCCATATACCGTACTACTTCATAGAGTAATAATATACCACTTAATTTGAATTTTGCCTTAAAATAATTTAAAGAAATTATATTGAAAAATTAAAAGTGGTTGCTTGTAAAATATGTTCAATTATTAAAGTGCGTTTAACATTTCATTAACTATTAATGTTACAATGATAATTTTAATATATGTATTTATAAATTCATAGAATAGAAATAAATGTGTTTACAAGTGTTGCGGAATTCTGAATTGTAAATTTTTTTTATATTTTTGAAAAGTGACCAAGCGGTAAGATCTTAAATGAAAATATACTTGATGAGGCTTTATATACAAGCATATATATATATATATATATATATATATATATATATATACATGGATATATTTATATATATATACATATACATGGATACATATATATAAGAAATTAGAATTTCCAATCTGTTAGTTCCAATGTCAATTGTATGTTTTCATGGCGATTTTTCCAAAATAAAATAACTCTCTTTTTGGATGTAATGCTTAATATCTCAGTCATAATCATAAGTTTCATAATATCATTTACTTTAGAAATGAATTTTTAGATACATTTCTATTATTGAAAAAAAATTTTTTTCTGTCATCTGCCTTTTACATGTGCAAAGCAAGTTACTTTTATAGCAATTAAAATATATAGTTCATATGAAAGTATAGCTTGAGAGTTTTCAAAGTTCTTTCACTATTGGATGGGAATGTGTTTACTTTGTATTAAAATATCATCCCAGAAAAATATATGCTTTAAAAAAATATGTGTACAATATTTGTGAGCTGTTAAATTGCTTATAATGTAAATTTGTGCATCTTCAATAAAAATTTTAACATTAAAATTAAGAAGCTACAGTTCTTAGGTAACTAGAGAAAATAACTTTAAATTGTCTGTTTAACCATTTTAAAAACTAATAATTTTTATAATCCACAAATTTTCATGTTCTGCCTATAAAAGCAGTTCTTGTGGTTCATAGCAAGAAAAATCTATTTAATACAGTTAGTAAATGTTTCTTTTTAAAACTATTTATAGAAAATTTCTGAAGAATTCTTCATAAAAATATCACCTTAAAAATTCTACAGTAAAATTATTTTAATTCTAGAATTATATTTCAATGAAATTTTGATCACAAATGTAAATTAGCTGAGCATAATTTTTTAATTATATATAAATTTGATATTTTTACCTTTTCCAAAAATTAATATTTTTCAAAATAATTATATTTGTTAATATAATTCTGTATATCTTGAATTATAGTTTCTGGTCACACACTTTGAGAATCATTCAGTAAAATCTGTTTTTCATAATTTCAAAACATTCTAGTTATTTCTAGCCTTTTAATAGATAAGAATATGAAAAGATGGCTGAGATACAGATGATTTTGTATTTCATGAAAAAGAATTTATAGGTAAGAAGAGGAAATGAAATTGTTTTCAATTATTATGAAATCAAGTTTTGAATTCTTGTGTGTTAATTAGAGGTTTATATTGTCATTAATGTTTTCTTATAATAGAGACTAAACATTTTTTTTTGTTTGTTCTGACTACACAGGTCATTTTATGAGTATTAACCTTCAATGGAAGAAGTTGAAAATTTTTAAAAATCTTTTTATATAGTTGATAATTTTGATTCAAAAATTTAATACAAAGAATTTCTTTTGAAATTACTTTATAAAGACTGGATTGTATACTTTCTATGGCAGTTAGTGAATCTAATATCGTCTGATGAAAAATCAATTTATCAAAGTGTAAATAACACGAAAGATTAATGTTAAGTAAATACTTCTTTGCTTTTCTATTTTAACTTTTTATTATAAAAATTGTGGTGGTAATAAATCTTAAGAAAATTATGAAAGATAATTAGACATAACTCAAGTCTAAAACAGATATATCCTAAATAAGAAAAATGAGATTAAGATAAGAGTTGTTGTGCCATGTAATAAACAGTCTGATAGGTGACAGTTCAATTTAAAAATTAAAAAGTATTTCAACAACTGTACCCAATGCGCATCTTATGGGAATAACTGAATTAATTTTATATGCAAAAGGAAAAATAAGGTTGCAAATGAAGACAGGCATGAAAATCTTTTATCAATAAAATTATTGCATAATATTCAAAGGTGTTCTTGAAAGATTTATATGAAACTCCAAAATCAAAATTAAACATAATTGGTGTTAGTCATTTGAGGAATTTGACATATTTATTTATGCTATATGCTTGCAAGGTCTTTGCAATGAAATGTTTTTTTTATCTATCAAAATCTTATAGTTCAGCATTCTTCTCGGAAAGAATTCCTGGGAAAAGATGTTTGGAAATTACAAAGCATTTGCAGTTCAACATAATATGAATCAAATCTGAAATATATTAAATGGATCCATTTGTGTTACCTAATTTCAGTTATTTAGAATATAGTGTAAGAAACTGGTTTATATTTTATAAATAGGATTAAAGTAATATATTTTCATTTAGTTTAACTATTTCTCATTAAGTTGAATTTTTGATTCAATGTATAGAATTAAAAAATCATAAAAGAGCAAGCTATTAATAAAGGCAAATGTTGCATAATTTGATGTCAAATTTTCATTATATATCTAAAAATCCTGATAAGTTAGGCATTAAATTTTTTCTTGCATCTAATGTGCCATCAAAATAGCTAAAAAAATATCATTATTTGGGGGAAAAATGAAATATGACCAAATACCTAGCTTTTATCTGACTAATCCGTACAACAAAGAAAGAAGCTTGGCAACAGCAATTTCCTTAATGTTTTAAATTTCATATTACAGATGTTAAAAAGCAAGAACAGTAAATCATTTAAATAAAAAATTACCTTAATTTTTCAAAACAAGATGGAACTTTTTTGTAAAATAAAATTGATATTTATGAAACAATATAACACATGTCTTCTGAAAGATAAATTATATAAAAACATCTTGTTCCCGAGTACCGTATATCCAATACTAGAGTTCATACATATATTTAATGAAAAGGAAATCTTTACGTTATGTTTTTTATATTATGATTAAAAATAAAATTAATACCAGGAGGTAAGAAAATACTTAATCCTCTCTCTCTCTTTTTATTAGATAATGATGAATGTAAGAATAATATATAATGAAAGATAGAAATATACAATATTAATCATTCAGATTTCATTTTGAATATTTGTAACGAGATATGAAAGATGCATTTCCTCAACTTCTTCCATTTATTCATTGAATTATTAGCTTTAATTGGTATCTCAAAAATCAAATGTCAATAGATTATTGAGATATTTTTTTATCTGAAAACAGAAGTAAGAAAAATTTAAATATTAATAAATCAGAGAATATAATTGTGGAGCCAATATAAAGAAAAATCAATAATATGAGTACTACCCAAGTTAATGAAAGTAGTAAATTTATTCCATGATAAAAAATTATCTGAGATAAATCAGGTTACTAAAATTAACAATTTATATGAAATGAGTTTTAATTTGATTGGTTTATTTTATCGAAATACTTTCTTGTTTATATGTTTATTTTCCTTTAATGTATTATAATTCCAGGAAATAAGAAATAAGTTAAATATATTAAATGGAAAATAAATAAATCGAAAATTTAATAAGTAAATTATATAATAAAAAAGGTTTAATTTCATATGGCATTGATATTAAGAGCATTTATACTTTTGAAATGATTCAGAGATGTTATCAGCATAGGAGAAACGTTTAAATGTTAGTGATTCAATTAACAAATCAATTGTTTAACATGATCAAATAAATATGAAACTTGTTTTTTCTGAAGAAAATCTGATAATCTTGTCTCAAGTATTATATTGCATGGTGTAATTTTTTTACAGCAATTTTTCAATTCATTAAATTGCTTGCTGACTTTCTCAGCACAAAATTTTAAGTTATTTAATTATTGTTTTGAGTTTTACACATACAAAAAATCGTGTAAATATGTATCAAACTTTTAATTGCTATTTTTTGGCTACAATTTTAAAGTTGTTTTCATTATAGTTGGAAAGAAAAGACATAACTGCAGCCCAGACTTTAAAAGCTGCTGTTTCAAAAGTAAGTTTTTAAGAAATTATTTACTTTTTAATAATTGGATTAAAAATGACGATATTTTTTAAGATTTTGTAAAATAACATTTTTACATCTAGTTGTAATTTGATTATATAGATTTTTTATAAATTTTTCCTCTATATTTCTTAGATATGTATTTCTCAGAATGTAATTAAGTTTTTGTTTTTCATTTGTAAAGCATAATTGTTTTTTAATTTTATAATAGGAAATGATTATAATAAAAAATAATTAAATAGTTTTTATGAATATTTTATCTTTGATATCTATTAAACTAATTTATAAAACTTTTCAGTCTAGTAAATTTCAATAATTCTTATAACTAAAAACTGTAAATAGGAGGAATAAATTTTATACATTATAAAACATGTTACTATTCGATTTAATATATATGTTCTGTTTGGTTATACCCTCATAATCTTAAAAATATCTTTGTACTTGTGGAAAAGCTGAAAAATCTTTAATAATCTGTAAACATTATAGCTCATTATTTTGTGATAACTATCTTTTTAGTTGGCTTTTGAAGTTTTTTGCTATAACAATGTTTATTTTTTCATCTCTTTTATAATGAAGCAGATTTGATAGTGTATTTTCAGTGATGGAGAATTATTCTTACAGTTTGAAAATGTTCCAATCTGCATTATATTTTATCTGTCAAATATAGGGAAGGTGGAAGAAAAGAATTGGAATCAGGGGGAGAGTAAGGGCACGTGATTTGAGCATTTTAGTCCCCCTTTCTTTACACCCATAAGATTTATAATGGTCAATAAAATTGACATCCATCTAACATTAGGAAAAAGAACTAATGTTGCATGCTGTTTTCATTGATT
Organism: Latrodectus hesperus; assembly: GCA_037975125.1. NCBI lineage: Eukaryota > Metazoa > Arthropoda > Arachnida > Araneae > Theridiidae > Latrodectus > Latrodectus hesperus. The sequence goes on from CM075853.1 coordinate 32,981,608, forward strand.
GGAATTAAAATCTTAGAGAAATTTATTCCTATGATTTGGGCCAGAAATGGTGAAAAATAAGCAAGGGCAAATCATCCAAATAGATTATTCGACAAAAGGAAAAATAAACATAGATATCATTCTTGCCACAATAGATTTTTGTTGGAATTTGCTGCAATACAAATACATTCCTTGTTTCCACTCAGAATAAAGGTGCAAAGTATTGGCTCAAATACATTGAAGGAAATGTTACAGAGCTTACAAAACTGATTAACTTGAACGTTTAGGATTCTCTCATTTCAAAGTGAATCATAAATTCAGTTTTGGAGAGTCTGATACCAGCTTTCTTATAGAGTACCAATGGGGATCCACAAAAAAAGCAATAATACTGCTACTGCCAGAAAACATTTACCATATTTAGCATAATTTGTATGAAAAAATAATAGTGATTCACTATATTTTTAGGGAAGACTCATTCAACACAACAAAGAAATTGTTCAGCAGTTTCTGTCAGAAATAAACGTTAAGTATAAATATGTTTCGTCAGTTAATGATAATTATTTAGTTTATAAAAAATAAATAAAATAGTTGTACTATTTTTAGTAATTTCCATAAACTTAAAATTTTATAAACAGTGATGCAAATGGAGTATTTACAACAGTAATTAAAAATTTTTCCCTGTTACAACTATTATCATTATTACATCTAAATTACATCAATTAAAAGTGCTGCAAAAAATTATATTCAATACTTAAGTAATGTACTTAATTGAATATTAAAAACATTTTTATTGAAACTATTCTCCTTTAGTCTTTCAGAAATAAACCATAATTTTAAATATTTAAATACATTCATGTTAATATTTATTTTTAAAATTAATTAAGATCCAAATTATGTATTAGGTAAGTAAAAATATTAGAATATTCAACATGGGAATATTGGCACCATATAAAAAAATTATGATGATTCTTGGAAAACTTCATGAAATTCCTGGACTTATTTTCTTTAGATTTTGTTTGAAATCTGATGTAAAAAATTGTGTTTAAATCTTGCGTTAATCTTTTGAAATTTTTATTTTAAGCTTTTTATAATTTTGCCAATATTTTTAGGTTGAAAGTGTACATCCTGGATTCTTATATGATTTAGTTATGGGTTTGGTTAAGCAAGCAGATCTTTCTGTGAATATGGCAGAAAGCCTTTTAAAACTTCAAGGGTCTGTTCCTGATTGCGAAGGTAACTATATCTTCCTGCTTAGCAAAATGATCAAGATGAGATTAATGTGCACAGTTTAATACTACTTTTAGTCATATTTATGTATTTTCAAAAATTTGGTTTAACTGCTAAAATTAGTCATAATCAAAACATTTTAACACTGGTAAAATTTTCTGTTTATAAGTTACAAAATTATTTTAATTTCATTACCTGAACTATTCAATATATAAATTAAATTTGGTTTTACCTAAAATTTATTATGTTTAAAGATTTACTGTTACCTATTGTTGATATCTTATTTACTGTTCTTATGAAAACAATTTTTTATTGTTAATATTCAGTAACAACAATTTTATTTAAATTTTATACAGTTTTACTAATAATACTACCTCAAGTTAGTACATTATCCTACATCTTTTTAAAAGTAAAGAATAATTTCCTTTTAAATAAGCTTCATGTAAATGTGAAATTTTGTAGATTAGTGTATTCTAATTATTTAACATCTGTGGGCCTTATATTAAAATTTTGTAAATTTTAAAGTATATAAATTATAAAATATTTTGATTTAAAACTTTTTATATTTTTTCAGATTATAAATCAACACGCCATGAAGATGCTTTTCAGGAATTAAATAAGAAATCATCATCATTAAAAAGAATTTTAAGTCGAATTCCAGATGAGATCAATGATCGGAAAACCTTTTTAGAAACAATCAAGTAAAGAAGTTATTTAAATTAATTTTTACATTATTGGAATATGAAACACAATTACAAAACTTATCACTTAAAAGATTATTAACTTGAGTGAATTTCTCTGATGTTTCACTTAAACATATTCAATGTCTTTAAAATAAACTGAATTGAAGTTGTAAAACATAAATGAGAATAAATTTAAATGTGATTTTATTTCATTTGATTATGTTGGTATATAATAAATATCAAAAATGAATGTTAGGATTCTGTAACTGTAGAATCATGGGGTTATCTGATATTTGTTTTTTGACATATTTTATATATTCAATATTTTAGGAGTATGAATTACTACCATGGATACTTCATTGCAGTTCCGTAATTTTTTATGATTTTTCAGCATTTTTAATTATTTTGTCCTTACATTTTTTAATTAGACATACAGTCAGTGCAAATAGTTATTTTTTAATAGTGTGTAAAACAAAAGACAATTTGAAAATAGTTTATAAAATAAGGAAAAAAACTTGTAAAATATTAATTCACTTGTAAATTTTTTATTCAACTTATAACAATAACAATTTAAGTTCCAATTAACAGTAAATGTTTATTAATGTATATTTTTTATATTAGTTTATAAATTGTTTGTACTGATTTTTCCTGTAAATAAGTTGATATTTATGTATTGGAAATCCTTGGAAAATTCATTGTGCAAATGGATTATGATATGATAAAACGTTCTGCATCAGAAAAGCTTACAATATAAATGTGAAAGAAATGTTTGTTTTGTAAAATAAGTAACAGGTGACTCTAAAAGCTTTCATGACTCAGTTGACTTATTTCAGCTATAACAAGTATTCTCCAATTCTGTTCAAGAATGAAATTATCCAATTATCTTCAAGAATGCATTTGTTTCCTCAGAAGTAAATTACACTTGTTTGGCATTATTTAGGAGTTTATTTTAATGAGTTGTTTTTTTCCTGAAAATATTAAAGTTCAAATATTACAAGGAAGCAAAAATGTCTAATTTACAGATTTTGTGCTAAAAGTTAAAGAGAAGGCAGATAAAATGCTGATGAATGCAGTAGTTTAAGATGAGAAAAGAAAGCATTCCTAGGACAAAAGAAAAAAATTTATCAAATGTGTAATTCAAAAAAAAAATCCTTGTTTTTATTTCTTTTTGAAACAGTTAAATTTTATTTTTAAAATATGTATAACTTTGTTTTAAAAGTTATTAAAAAATGTTTTACAAGAATCTTCTTAATATTCTTGCTATTTGCAATAGATTTGGTGATTTCATCTCAGTTATCACCTTGGCAATGAAGTGTATTTATATAGAATCGAACTGGATGTTTATCACAATAAATGCTTTTTTTTGCACAATTTATAATATTTTAAAAAATTTTTGTAAGACATTATCAGCAGTATGCATTGAATTATTCGATGAAAAAATTGCTGCAGTTTATATGCCACTTGGAAAAGCTCTTGGTGTGTATATGCTGCTGTAGATTATATACAAGAAAATGCAGTAATTTTGTTAGTATATCTGTAAGAACAATATTAGTGCTATTGCAGGAGGCGAAAGCAAACTAATCAAAAATTTTCAGTTAATTACCATTTTTATTAAATTTTCAATGTGAAATTAATATTGTAGAATATATTTATGTTTGTGTGAAAAATATAATTTACATTAAATGCCATATCATAATATCTGTTATAGAAATATGCATAAATTAATAAAAATATTTTTTGTGAAGAAAAAAGAAAATTTGATTTTGTATAATGAAACAAATATAAAGTACATCAGTGTATAGAATGTATTCATAGTGTTTGATTATTATTTTTCTTCCAATACTGAGTGTTTAAAGTATGTCTAAGAATTTTTCTAAAATATTATGTTTTCTTTAAATAATAGGGTTTTTTTTTTACTGTGCAAGCTTTAACAACAAACTTAACATTTTTAAGCAAAACTTTTGTACTATATTTGATTTAGCTTCATCTTTGTATGTTAAGGATTTATTTTTTTTTAATAAAAGGATTGGTCAAAGAATAATTTTTAAAATATCAGTATATTTATATAATAAAGTCTCTCCTCATAACAAACAAAATCATTTATTTGAATCAAATGTAAATTCATATAATAAATGTAAAGTTTGTTATAATTTTATTACATAGAAATGTAACATTTATGCTGCTATAAAAGTAAATATAAAAGTTTTTAATTGTTGCAAAAGTATAAATTAATCATATTTTTTCAAAAAATAAAATATAATTTGAAAATTGACTAAAAGCTTTACAAAATCTTAAATTTTGAGGAAATAAAAAAGACAAACAGTTAATATGTGCTTGCATATGTTTCAAATGAAATACATGTTATTTTTCAATATTTTTACATGTGATATTGAAAGAAAATAAAAATCTCATATTTTAAAAGTAACTGAAAATGGGAGTGTGCATGTGTTCATTTATCAACTTCTTTTGATGGCTCTTTGGTTTCATCATAGTTAAATTATGATTGTTATTTTTATGTTTTTTATTTTGCTATAGTTGTATATAAGATTTATATAATATTTTAATAAAAAAATTTATATATAATATATAAATTTTGAATTTTATAAATATTTTTTATTAGATTTATATAATATTTTAATAAATTTAATTATATAAGGTTTAATAAATGAGATAAGAATTCTTTTTTCTTAATCAAATTTTGGGTTTATTTTAATTTTCCAAATTCAATAAGTATGTGCTCTTCCACAGTAACCAATTTTTTTTATATAAACACTTTTATTATAGAAAATTATTTTGCTGATTTTTTAATTTAATAGTGACTCAGTGCTTTTGTAAATTTTGTTTTTAAAATCTATGCAAGCTTTCAAACCATATAAAATGTAATTTTATTGTGAATGATGTAAAGTAGATAATTTATATAATTTTCAAATTTTATAGAGAAATTGCAAGTGCCATAAAGAAACTTCTGGATGCTGTAAATGAAGTTTCTGGTTATATTATGTCTCCAACTGGCAAACAGGTAAAATTCTATTTCTTGCATTTCATAATTAAAAACATAATCTAAATATTATATGCTATATGTATTATTTATTCAGTTAAATGCCTTCATATATTAGTAATTGAACATATTTATGCTACAATGCTTATCATTCAGCATTCTGCCTTATTTTATGCTTTTTCATTTCAGTGATTGTGAATTTGGTAAATGCCTTCATAATAAATTCAAAACAAATTGTTAGTTTGGATCACTGACTGATCAAAACTAACAGTTTATTTCTCATGTGCAAAAAGTGACTACATAGTGAATAATCAACCAAACATGAAATCAAAAGGGTTTAGTAATATTCACCCTTAATAAATAAAATTTCAGCATTTAACATTAAGTCCAAATATTGAAGTTTCATTAATGAAGCATATTGTGATTATAATTCAGAAGATTCATGCTGTAAAGCTTATATATAAATAGAATAAAATGCTAAATAAAAACAAAACTTGTTAGTGTAATATATTTTCAATATTTTTGATCCCTGAATACATACATAGCATTGTGGGCAAGCCCGAAACTGCATATGATTATTAGGTTTGAAATAATCAACTATGACCATCTGTCAGGTGCTGAGGTCACCTAAGCTGGTACTCTCCTCTCTACATCTATGTCTCAACAGCGGAAATATTTTGTAAATCACAGTTTAACAAGTACACCTCTTTAACGAAAAATATGATCACCTTCTCAGTTGCTGACTTTGCAAGTGTTGCTTCAATTTGCTGATCTTGAAGCAGCACACAAAATGTGGCCAGCTCTGGGGGGACAGTCTCAACTTAATATCAATAAGGGTTACAAAATCAATCATTTTATTTGATAGGAGAATGACAATTGCTTTTTAAACACCTTAATTAAAAATTTGAAGAAAATTTGTTTAAAAAAAATTGCAAAGTTACTGAAACTGTTTATGAAAAGAGTGTTACAGATTTGATCATTTTTGATTATCATAAAGTATTTTAAATAATTACCTTTTTCTATCAACATCTTTGATTTAAAAATTTAAGACAAATTTATAAATTGCTAAAATTACATTGACATTTATGGTAATGGAAAAATAACACAGCCATTAATTTTGCTATCCAAAATATACTTCAATATTATTGTAATTTTTGTTTGAAATCTCTTTTAGTAGTATTGAACTAATTAATTCATGTGAAATTAACTTTTTCACAATACAAAATATCCTTAAGTTGCTTTAAATAGAAAATGAGAATATAATATCATTAGTTTGCAAACTAATTCATTGATATAAAATTTGTGTGCTGGTTTTGTAAGAAAAGATATTTTATAGTAATATGCATTATAAGTTAAGCATGTTAGTAATCATCTTCCAAGTTCTTAATTTCTAATTTATTACATTTTTAATTGTATTTAAACATTTTCTTTAAAATAAAATTTATGATAATGTTACAAAAATAGACAAAAAAGTAATTATGTATATAGTAATATATAAGTATAATACATAACTGCCAAAAAGTGTGGATTTTCCATACATATTATTTTTTCATGAATTCTTTTATTGATAAAACTGTATGGATTTTCAAGTTAACTGGAAAGGAAGGTTTATGATTTTAAACTTTATGAGAGGGATTGGTTATTAGATTGTATGATATATATGAGAGGGATTGGTTATTGATTGTATGATATATATTGTATACATTTCAAAAGTCATAAGGAAGATACAAATATTGTATAATATGATTCTTTAATTTTATGATATTGGTTAAGAGGGGTGGGGAATTGATTTCTTCAATTTTAAAATCCATTTTCATCCTCATAATTTATTTTGAGTCTGACAATTATTGAATAGTTTCATATAGGTTACTAAAGATTAATAAAGAATTGTTTAAAGTAAATAAATCTTGTTTTTAAATGTATGTCTTGAAATACAAAAAAAATTTATTTAAAAAAAATTGAAATGCAAACAAATTAATGAATAATTTTAACAACAAAAAAAAATTATTTGTTAAAATTATTCATAAATTTGTAGATTGTTTATTTTCTGTTCATTCTGATTTTGAAAATTTATTGTTTTCATTGTGACTCAAAATATGTTTGAAGTAAAATTTTTATAAATATACACATTTGCTTGTCTGACTTTATAATTATTAAAATAGTTATGGTATGAAAAAATAGAATTAAATGTTCTTCAAGATTCATATAACTCCTGAAATTTGAAGTTTTTTTAAGAATCCTTGAAACTTGTACAATTTTGACTTGACTACTTGAAAATTATGAATTACTCCTGGAATTTTTACTTTCCTTGATGCATCTATTTTTTGTTAGAAATTATTTTACTTTAATATTTTTGAGTTAATCAAATAGTTAAAAAACCAAATTGAGTATTAGCTATTAATGTTACCTCTAGATGGTGTCATGATTGATATTAGATTGTATTCATAACTGTTGACTAAAATAAAGATTAAGTTCAGCCACAGTAGTTTCATGATGATCCAATTCAGTCAGGACTGGATGTATTTAGATTAATATGCTTAAAATGAAGTGAAGAATAGTTAACATTAAAACCGTCATATGGTGCAATCAAAGGGGGCATTTTAAATGATTATTTTTCTATTTTCTGACTTTTATATTGTATAATTTTCACTGAATATTAATATTTAAATATAAAATTTTTGAATTAAAATATACTTTCCATGAAATTTGGTGAAAATTATTCTGCAACTTTTTGGTAAAGCTAATAATTTCAGTGAAAAGGGATGAATTAGTTTATCAACGCAAGAAAGGCTGAAATAAATTATTTGATATGTCTGGTAGAAAGTGTTTTTTCACAGTAACCAGTGGACTCTGGAAAAGGTATACAAAGATAGTTTTGCATGATTCTGTAAAAGAAAAATTTCATAATCTTGTTAAAGAGTTTAAATCATTACAACTGAATGTAAGATTTCAAGATTGTTTTGATGAGAAACTTGAACATAATAAAGATTGAATAAATACTTTTATTGTAACTTTCCCTCAAATAGAAAAAAATATTACTTATGGAAAGTAGCTAATTTACTTTTACTTCTCTCTCACAGTCAAACATCTGTTGAATGTGGATTTTCTGGGAACAAAAATTTGATAAGTAATTTAAATAATCAATCAATTGTGACTATAAGTGCATTAGTGTTGATCGCATCTGAAACATAGGAGGTAGAACAATATAATTTGCAAAGACCTATTTAGTTTTGCTGCTGATTCCAGCTAAGGTTATAAATTATATAAATTAAAACAAAATACAGTAATTAACAGAAGGAAAGCAAAATGCACTTTTGTAAAAAATTGATGAACTGAAAATCAAAATGAAGCCTTTGGAAGATGACATGTATAAACTTGAAAAATCTGCAGTAGGTATTGCTGAGCAAGCTGAAAGAATTGGTAAATTAACATTAATTGCAAAATCAAACGTGTGTGTTGCTGTGGTGCTTCAGAGAAGTTATTATTTAATATAAATGATGAATTGAAAGTAAAAGTTTTAGAGATCAAAAGTTAGCATTTTCAAATAGCAATAGTGTCTATGTATAAATATCCAATAAATGTGAAAATCTATTGAATGATTAAAATGTTTAAAAACTCTAAAATTACCCATTATTTTATTCAACTATAATTCAGCAATGAAAAAAAATGGTTATTTAAATTTTCAGTTATAGCTATAAATTCATTGAAGGATTTTTAGGTAATCATTAAATATAATTCTAACTTAAGTAAAATATTCCCATTAATTTTTGCTGTAATTTATTTTAATTATTTTTGAGAAAAGTTGCATATGCATAGTTATATGCTGACTAAGAGCAATTTTTAAAAATTAAATAAATTATTTAACATGAATGTGTCGATACCTTCTGGATATTTTTGATTTGACTCCTGGAAAATTCTTGGTATTAGATTCGTGGAAATCTGTACAACCCACGGTTCTTTTCAAATGAAATAAAATTGTTATTTTTATGTATGATGTTATCAAATAATATCAATAATATGTAATGATATATAGTCTATTCATATATATATTATGTCAAATCTTATTTGTGTGTGTGATGAATTCATAAGAAACTTTTTATTTCTAGGCATTGGATCAGAGGAAGAGGGAATTTGTAAAATATTCCAAAAGGTTCAGTAATACTTTAAAGGATTTTTTTCGAGAAGGACAGTAAGTAAATTTTTTTTCATGTTAAAGATTAATTTTTTGGATTTTTAGAAACTTATTAGGTTATATATTTCTTTTATTTATTTTTCAGCTTTGAACTTTAAGTTTTGTTGTTTCAATATTTCTATGTTTGAAACTTTTTTTTTGTACATAAATTAATTGTAGGTTTAAATAAATTATTAGATAATTTACTTTTTTTTTTGGTTATTTGTTGACTTAAAAATTGTTAATGTTTCATAATAAAATGTAAAAGTAATATAATTTTTTATGTGACATATTTATAATTTGGATTCTAATTTGTTTTCATTATTTTTTAAAATTATGTATTGAAATATTTATTTTGTCCCAAAATTATAAGATATTAGTACAGTTTCCAAATTTCTTTATTGTACTTTTATTTAAAAAAAAACAAGTTTAAAGTTTGTAATTTATATTTTTAATTTTTTTTAGATCACAAGCTGTTTTTCTCAGTGCCATTTGCCTAATTCATCAAACTAATTTGATTATGATCACAGTAAAACATAAGTGTGATTGACTTCCATCATGTTAAAAAGTCCTGTATTTTATCAAAGTTTAAATTCAAACATTTCAATCATATCTTTATAACTTTTATTTGTATAAAGAAATGATTTGATCTTTTTCTTTTCAAAGGCATACATGTAAATATTTTCTGAATTTTTTTATGCCATTCAATGATTTAAGATATAGATAAAAGTTTTATCTATGAATAATGTTTAAAAGAAGGCTGGTGTGGATTGTAATATTTAAGTATTAGTTACTTAGATTTTTTTATTTCAGTTATTTAGAAACTTATTAGGCTACTTTACAGCATTGTCTCATATCTGTTGGATATTTAACTTTAAAATACAGTAATAGTTTTTATTTTATTTTTAAATTATCTGCCAGTTTTGCATGCATAATAAATATTCATAATTAGTAATTTATAGTTATATATTGCAAGATAAACTTCCTACTGGTTATATATGTGTACTGTATTACAACATATATTAGTTATATTAGAATTTCAAGTTCCAGTGATAATTGGAAATCTTGTTTGATAATTTAAGTAAAACAAAACAGTTTATAATCAGATTTTGTATTTATGATTTCTCCAATACTGTCTGTATAGTCAAATACAATAGTATCCTTTAAGGAAGTATTGAATATGAGTAATGAATTCATTTCCAAAGATAATTCTTGAATCTAGCTAAATTTTTATACTCTTTATTTACCTTTTTTATCTTAAATTATATATTTGAATATTTGCCTCAAAATACTTATCATATATTTGCATATCTATTTATACATCTACTGACTTAAATTATTTAAATACATAAAAATATGTTTTGTTCAATATTAAATATTATACGATTGCTATGCCATTTAATTTTTGTGATTTTTAAGATAGAAGAATTGGAATATAGTATGCAAATATTTTAAATTTCAATTACATCTGCATTTTAAATTGTATGTTTCTCATATACAATAAAAGGGCCATTGAGTGACAAAGTATAAACCAATCATATATTTACTTGCATATTATGTATATGAATAATTTATTTTCAAATGATATGTTTATTTATTCAATATTCTTGATATTAAAAATGAATAACGCCAGGAAAATTATCATAGCTTTACATAAATCTACTACCTTTATTTTGAAATAATTCCATACATAAATATTAGCAATATTTATATCCACTAATTATCAATTTTTTTATAAATTTTAGTTAAAAATGGTTTTGATTTGTTAAAATATAATATTTTTATATTAAAATTCCTTATTTTGTAATTTCTTGTTAAAAATACAATATCTAGCCATTGCAAAGCTAATTGTTTGGAATGATGTTAAATGTAATTAGTAAATATAAAAATTTCAATCATTGCAGTGGTAACCTCATAAAAGTGTTAACCTTTCCACATGTAATTAACAATAAAATATATTCAGAGAAAATGACTATTTTTTACATTTTGAGCTTTTAACATTATTTGCTAAATAATTAAAATAAATGTGTGCTATTCAAATATGTAAAATGTTAATTTAAAAAAATATTTTACCTATATGGTGGGTAAAATATTTTTTCCTTGTTCTATTATTTGACAACAAAAGTTACTATTTGAATATTATATCAGTACATTGTAAAGTGAGTGATTGAACCAAAGCATATATATATATTTTATCACTGTTTTTGTATTAAAATACTTTAATGATTGCCATTTATCTACCATCAAGTGAATTGTCTTTAATATCTTGTAGCTTTAGTTTTAAATGTGATTAGAAAATGCTTCTGTTTCTTTTTTTTTAAAGTATTATGTATCAAATTCTTTATTTTGTTTTTAAAAAGGAATATTACTACTTATGTTTTTATATATGTATATAGAGAAGAGTAAATCTATTTTGTTATTTAATTCCAGTATGTGCAGATGTTGGTTTAAGGTGCTGGATATTTTATTGTAATTCATGTTTTATGGGACTAACTGTGATAATAAAGTAAAAAAATAATTTTAATTTTTGTGTTCTTATTTTTGTTATAATTACTAAACATTGAAGTAAAATAAAACAATCATTTTTATATAGCTTAAATATAAATCTTTACACCACACATTTATTTAATATGTTGATATAAATTAAAAATGACAGTGAGCAGAAAGATATAATTTATGATAGTAATGTAACTTCAAAATTAATATAAATTACAAGGTACCTTGTTTTCTGCAAAATAAATAATTAGGATTAAATTTATATCATCTTGAAGCTTTTTGTTACTTTTCTCAAAAAATCAAAGTATTTTATATTTTAGTCAAAGTATTTTATTTCATTTTTTATCCATTTATCTGTTATAATAATAATCTGAATGTAAATATTTATTTTTATTATGTTTTCTACTGAAACTTTAAAAATAGTTTGAATTGGTTATTTGTAGAATTATCAGTCTCAATGTTAAGTTTATTATAACAGTGCTTGATAATATTTAATGAAATAATTTTTCTAGTGGAATAAAGTTAGTTATAATGAGTTTTTTTTAAAAAAATATTTCCATTTTAAGTAATAAAGTAATATCACACAGCTAAATTTTGGCCATAAGTAGGAATGAAGAATACATATATTTGTATTTTATAAGGTTTGATTTATCATTCCTTTGTCACTATCATGTGATATCCATTTTGACCACAGAATTTTCAGTCTAAAAGGGATTATATTTATGACTCATTTACGTGCATGAAATTGTAGTTAAACACTTTAACCATTAAACTAAATATTTGAGTGTTATACTTCAATTACCAGTTCAACAGGAAAAGAAAATTTAAAAATATTAAGTAATGAATTTTAATTTCCATAACAATACTTGTTTCTTTTACTGAAATAAGAATTACTTATTGACAAATGTAAAATGTGAGAATATTTTCTTTTTGATTATCATTCATGACATGATTGATTGATCTAAATTATGCATATCTTCATTCACTTTTTCATTATCTTCTTCTTCAGGTTGGGTTAGTATGTCATTGGCACCTCTGCTTTAATCAGCATTTTGTACCATTAATTCCAAATCCAATGTTTCCTAGTTCCAGTTACTCGGGTCACCTAGTATGGATCAACTCTCTAGTATGGATGATGCCTAAAGAAGTTAATCTAGGGAGGGCAAGAGCCTCGCATTCGTAAATGATATGCTTGGCCGTTTCCTCTTGCGTATGACATTTATTGCAGATAGGGTCTTGCTGAAACAGTCCCATTTTATGGAGGTGTTTTCTGAAATAGTAGTGCCCAGTTATGAAGCCTACGATTAAACGTATCTTCTGCCTAGAGCATCTTAGAATTTCAGAGGGAATCCTTGTTGATGATCCACAGATCATACTTTTAGCGTGGGTTTGACCAGGAGTGTTGAGCCAAGCTTCATACATCTTCCGTCTTTCCCATCTAAGAACATTGGTTTTTGCGGTCTTCAAATTGATCCCTAAAAAGGTTCTACACCAATGGGAACAAAAGACGATCCTTGTTTACCAAGCTCATCAGCCCTTTCATTACCTTCGATACCTTTGTGCCCTGGCACCCATACAAGGATCACCTTGTTTCTATTTTCATTATACACTTTATGAATTACGTTTTTTAAAGCTCTAAAGTTTATAAAATTAATGCTGTGTGAAATTCCCTTTTGATATATAATTTAGAAATATAACAAAAGTTCATACCTATTAACTACCCCAGTTCTAAAAATTTTGTGTTTTTTAGTATATATCTGTTTATTATTGCTATCTCAGTCTTAAAATGTTTGAAAGGCAAGTGTACAAATTTGTACTATTGTCTAAAAAGTATTTTTTAAAAATTGAGTACACAAAATGAAACAGTGTTATAATGGTTGTTCTCTTTTAACAAAACATTATCAAACAATATTAAAAGTTGATAAATCCAAGTCAACAATTCCCTTTGTGAATTTTAAACTAGTATACAATAGAGTCAATAACTATTGTTTCTTTTCAATATCCTCATGAATATTAATCAGAGAATATACACTTCCTAAATTTCTTATTTTTAACTATATTTCTTCAAAATGACTGCTAAAACAAAATGTTTCCTTTAAAAGTAAAGCTGTTTGGATGATTACTGCTTAGAAAATATTTCCATCTTTTCTCAAATAATTGTAATCTTTTCTTTTTCAATGTTGCAACAGCTGATAACAAATGTAGTTTACTAGTCACGGATGTAGTTTACTAGATGCTGCCACAAAATAATCAAGTAACTTTGAAATTTTAATTCGCAAGTTTTGTGCTATTGGTTGCGTACAGCAACAAGCTTGTGTGCAGTATGACTGTATGCTTTGGGTTGAATTGTAAGGTGTTACCGTGGCGCATAGTAAAATTCAAATTTATCATTTTATCAAATTGGTTTAAAAACAAATTTTGCAGTTTCTTCATAATTCTTTAAATTTTTTTATATTTTATTTGTTCTGAAGTTTTAAAAACATTTACATTATTTGCCATTATATTTAAATCAAGATTATATTAGATACACAACAATTTTTACTTGTGTAAATTACTTCCATACTTTTTATATGAAGTTATATAAAAAATATGGAAAATCTCATATTTTATAACATTTCTGAAATACAATAAAATCTAGTTCTTAATTAAAAAATTTTTATAATGTAATTTTTATGTATTTTGATAATTCATTACAATATATACACTTTTATTACAATATTATATATTTCTTTTTCTAATAACTTGTATTTCTTTTTAAAAAATTATAGTTAAAACCAAATTGGAGCAGTTTTCTTTCATTTTTGTTCTACATTTAGTTTAATTTGATTCTGCCAATGTGATTGAGCAGTCACTTTATAATTTATAAAGATGATAAATATTATTTAAAGTAAATGTTAAAAAATCTTGAATAAATGTATTCTTCCCAAAATACATAACTATGTTTTAATATTGTGTTTGGAATTTCATTTGGATCTCTTGTATTCAAATTCCTAATGTTTCCTTTTGTTAGAAATATTGCATTATATAAAAGTTAAATTTATTTATCAAATTGAGTTTATAAGAGGAAAATTAATATACAATATTTAATTTGAAAATTTCACTTAAAAGTAAAACTTGTATAGTAATTATGGGAAATATTTTATAATGTTTATGAAATACAATTAAATTTAGATCTCAATTAAAATTATAATTTTTATCACAGAGTAAAAACCATGCATATTTCGGAAATTTTTTATATATTTTAATTTAAAGAGCAAATTTTTTCATTGTTTTTCCAATTTTTACTGAGAATCATGAATTAATATATATTTAATGATTAATTCACAGAAACAGTATAAATATTTAAATACTGATCAATAACTTTAAAATACGATGTCCCACATAGTGCTTAAATACACTGTCCGACATTGAAAATTCAACATTAAGCGGAAGGGGCCGGAAAATTATGCAAGTTTCAAGGTAGATGCACCTTACCGAATTATGTAAATGATGTGAAATGCGCAGTTCTCCAGCGCACGTAGGAAAAGACATAAGGAATGGGCAACATTCGCGCCCTTAATGTTGCTTAGAAAATAATCGTTGAAAGTTTGTTTTTCTCGCTAAGGATATCTAATTGCAGAAAATGCCATTCCATCGTTGACGGAGTCAGTTCCAGCTGACAGACGAGTTTACGAGGGGCATGTTGATATAACTGAGAAGGGCATGTTGGTCCTTGCAATAAATTGCAGCTGACAGACACCTAGACGCGTCCACAGTGCACCGGCTGTGGCGAAAATGATTTGGAGCAAGGAACTGTGGAATGTTTGCGGGGTGCCGGTGCAACCAGAGTGACGTCAGCAAGGAATCCAACGGGGGGGGGGGCGGCACTGCAAAGCACGTCTACCGAAATTCTGCAACATGTGCAAGACATCCTGAATGCTCCCATGTCGAGAAGAACCATTTGCCGTTGATTGGTTGCTAGTGGCCTGCGCTCTTGGCGTCCGTTAAGAAGACTGCCATTGACTCCACAGCATAGACGCCAACATCTGAAATGGTGCCGGATTAGAGCGATGTGGACGACAGAGCAACACCCCCTAAAGGTTAGGGGGTGTTGGACAGAGTGGCACAAGATAGTCTTCTCAGATGAGTTACGTTTCTGCTTTTTCAATGATAGTCGCAGCCTACAAGTGTGGTGTCGATGTGGAGCAATTGTGGAAATCCCCACCGAGCGACAACGCGGTTTGGGGCGCCATTACGTACGATTCCAAGTCATCTCTAATTCGTATTCACGGTACTGTGACAGCCCAGCGTTACTTGGGTGGATGTGCTACAGCCTATGACACTCCCAAACCTTCAGGGGGTGTCCAATGCCCTATATCAGTAGGATAATGCCTGACCGCACATTGCTGGCACTAGCTAACATGCCCTACAAGGTGTACAGCTGCTCCCTTAACCACTGTTCTCGCCAGATCTCTCACCAATCGGACATGATTGGACGCCATTGGCAGACCCTGACACTGCCTCCTTCAGAAGACGCACTTTGGAAAATGGTGTACAGGTAATGGAGAGCCATTCCTCAGGATGCCATCCGTACTCTCATTGAAGCAGCCAGATAGAATCTTAGTGATTTTAAAGCAGGGATAAAGCAGAGAAGACCCTCGATACTTGACCTCAGAAGTATCATTTCACTTGAGGACATGTTTTTTTCTTCATGTTCACTTGGAGGACACCACGTCCAGTTTTAACGAACACGACGGATGTTCGGATAAGCCGGGATACGAATGTACTAGCTTCTGATTATGAGAACGACACCCTAATCAAACAGGGCACTGCGGCTTTTTAAATACGAAGTGTAATTTCATAGCTTTCTGTAAAGCAAATTAAAAAAAATATTAACTAAAAACATTGACAAAGAAAATAACTATGATTTTAGAATAAATCCGTCACTGATAATCATTTGAAAATTAAATAGAAAAATATTCAGTAGTTTCCTGCATGTCTAAATATTTTATAAAAAAATACATTTTACACCACAAAGTGTTTTGGTTTTCCTAAAATGCAGGAAATATTTATTTAATTCTCATTTTCTTTCAATTATATCTATGCGTTATACTTTTGTTAATTTACAATATTTAAATTAAGTTTGTGAATGACATTTTTGTGTGCTTATTATAACTTATATTTATTACAGTATAGGATCCATTATCCGGCAACCTCGGGACCGAGCATATTCCGGTTTTCGGATCGCTGCCGAAAATTTCAATAACCATTTGCAAAAAATCGCGACACCCCTTCTCCATCCATGAAATAATTTGTGGGAGGAAAAATAATAACTATATCGTTAATATTTTTAATGAAAAATACATACACACACATCCACATATATATAATAAAATAACCTAAAATTTGCAAAGTAAGATTATTTTTTGCTTATTGATGCAAACATATCGTATATTTATTTATTTTAAATGCTTTGATTTTTCTGACAATAAAGTTTCTTGTATTTTATATACAGACATAATATCGTGTTCCTTAAAAAATGATTTTTACTCCATTCCGCGAATAAGTTCTTTCGTTAGTTCTAGACAACGGTCAATGGAAATGTTTTCCGTTTCCTCTACATCGGTATCCTCAGAATTTGAAGAATCGGTGTCTTTCCTGTTGACCACTTCACTGACGATCTCGTCATCAGTTACCTGAAGTACATTCGGAATATTTAAGGAATCTTGTATAGTTCTTCATCGATTATTTCCTCACTTGAAATGCTTTTGGCATGTTCTAACAATTCTTGGATCATTTCTTCTTGTGACACGTAAAAATCACAAAATTCGCCGTTTTCTTCTCCTTCAAGAAAAATTGAAAGAAGCCAGATATTATGCCAAGTATTGATCAGAATATTCTTGTTTCAAGGAATTAGCAATACTCCAAAAGGCATCTTTGATCGTAAACTTTTTTTGAAAATCTATCATTCCCTCTCACAGCTGCACAATTCTAACTATTTTCGGATAAAAGCCGTTTTATACGAGTATTTTAACGAATTTAGAATACCCTGATCTATTGGCTGGATCAAAGATGTGCAATTCGGTGGTATAAAGACAAGTCGGACGTTGTCCTTTTCAAGATTTTCTGCCTCGAAATGCCTACAAAAAAAAAAAAAAAAAAATTACTATCTGAAAAATGCCGGTTTTCGGAAAGCTGGATAATGGATATCATATATACATATATATATATATATATATATATATATATATATATATATATATATATATATATATATATTGTATTAACAAAATACAAAAGTTGTTTCATTTCTAAGCAAATTTTATTGAAAATGTTTTGTGCATTGGTATGTGTGTGAGCATAAAGCATCATTTCTATTAATTTTCGAAAATTTAAATGGTGGCAGATGTAGGTTTAGTAAGAGTGGATTATACAATATAGTGACTACTTAAAAAAATTGGTACATTACTGAAACATAATTGGTTATCAATATTGGTAGAATTCAGACTTATCTGTTAGGTTTAAAACTTTTCATAATAAAATTATATGCATGCAAAGATTTTTTTTTATCTATTTTTTAACTTGTAAAGGAATACCAGGAGATTTAACCAAATCCCATTATGGCTTTTAAGAAATGATTTTCCAAATAAAATCACCAATCCAATTGATTATGAAAAGTATTCTCACTGTAATATCTACTATACTTGCTAAGTAACATCAAACTGATTTCCTAAGTATTGGAGCACAAGAAACCAGAATTATTTTGTTATGTTCTTTCAAAATGAAGCTATTTTCCTATTAGAATTCAAACTTATTTCAATAATTTGTCTATATAAAAACATCTAGATTTTAGTTACTTGCCTAATTATAAACCAACTTAATGTATTAAATAAATTTTAAATACATGTTTTCCTCTAAGAGAATAATAAACTTGGTAACAAAATGAGACCACAAAATATTAAAGATTCTTTGTAAGGAAAAATATTTGATGAAGTTGAAGTGGGATGAAAACATGTTTGTGTGACATTTTTTATGTAAATAAAATTTTTTAAACCAATTCATTTTCATTACTTTGTGCTGTAACAATACCTGATTTAAACTAAATAAATAATAAATTAGCCCTTTCTATACATTTATTTTGTGGTAAGATATATTTATTTTTTAAACCAAGCTAAAAATTCCTTGAAACTTATACAAATTTAGTTGATTTTAATCATATTACTTCTTTGTAAAGAGCGTTATCAATCAAGTTTCAGATTAAAAATGCATTCCAGATGATATTAACATTTTTTAAAATAATGAAAACAAAAGTCATTGGTAGCATATATTTTTATTGTATCCAAACAAGACAAAATACATGCATAGTCCAGAGAAACATGTATATCCCTTAAGAGATATTGAAATTTTTTCTATGTTTGTGTAATTAATTTACCGCCCAACCTTTCCCAGGCGAGTATCTGTTTTTGGATTTGCTGTGATATTCTGAACAGAAACTATTATTTCATTGATTTTTGTTTGTAAATCTCGTAAATCATGCACAAAACATAACCTCAAGATCTTGACAGCTTTATTTAGCACAGGATCATTAATTTCAAAACCAAGGGGAGTCTCCATTAGGGAATTCCTTTTCACATTCTTTTTATTTTGCTTATTTTCTATAGCTGCTTTTGAAAAGGAGTTTTTGATGACTGTACATACAGCACTCAAAGTCTCCAAATGGTCAGGATGAGGTGCAACATTCAGCATATTTGCCAATGATTTCACATGTCCCTTAAATTCTTCACTTTCAAAATCCAAGTTATCTAATGGGTTCTTAACTTTTACCTAAATTTTTTTGAAAGGGAAAAAAATTTAAATTATTATTTTGCTAAAATAGTCAATTTAATACTTATTACATCAATGAATACTAATATACTTATTATGCTCCAGTTCTTACAATTATAAAAATGAAATTTAAGCATAATTAAATCTTCCTAACTATGCTCAAATTTTCAAATTCATTTTTATAATATTCTTATACAATTCTGTTATATTAAGTTTTCATTTCAGCATTTTTTATTTAGTTATTAAAATGATAATGTAAATCAGGAATCTCTCTTCTAACAACAGTTTCAAAGAATATGATGTTTTGTTTTTTAGTGAAAGATAACAGCTTAATGAAATTTTGAAAAACTCATTACCAAACCAAAATGGTTAGTATTACATATAAAAAACATATAAGATTAGCAATTTTAAAAATGAAAACATTCCCACAAATGTTAGTTTTATATATAAAAATAATTGAGAATTAGGGATGTTATCTTTCATGAGGAATCAATAATTTGGTTTATTGATAGGTAAGGTCGAAAGCAAATATCTAATAGTACACAGTAACCTTAAAGTAAAGTACACACGTAAACATTTTTTATTGTAATATAAACATTCTAAGATCGCATACTAGTTTCACTTCTTCACATTCAAATGCTGAAGAACAAGTAAAGTAATAAACCATAATGTGCCATTGTCAGAATCTTAATATTTCAGTTTCATTTTAAAGCACATTTAACTTGATTGCAATATAAATTTATTGTAAACCAATTCTGAAACTGAATTGATATACTTAAATTTTTTTAATAAAATTTTTAATTCATAAAAATATTAATACAAAGTTCTTTAAGAATCTAACTTTTTATTGAGCTATTTCAAGTGTATAAAATTTTTTTACTAATACTAATCTTATGGCAGTTTTAAAAAATAAATTGTCATAAGGCCACTTTAATTAATGAGGATTGGCAATCTCAAGATTTAGACTAGATACAAGTATAATATACTTAAAATTGCCCATTCCTGTGGTATACTAAATTACTTACTAATGCAAATAAATGACAACTGAGAGAACTAACAAGATGGTTACATATCTATGTAAAACGATGCTACTAGAAAGCACGACATCAAAATCTTTCAAGTCTCTTACAAAATAAAAAGAGAAATATTCATGTTTAATGTGCAATTAAATTAATTAAATTAACTTTTTGCTTAAAATCAGAAACCCTTAAATCAAAGTCCCTTAAAATCAAAAGCTGGAAAAAATCTTGTTTGATTGTTCTGCTTTGAAAAAAGTATGCTCTTGGTTTTAATGTATAAAATTTTGTAAGGCAACACAAATACGAAAATGCAGAAAAATAAATAGGAATAACAAATGAGGATTTTTCTTAGCACAAAAAAGTGATAATACTCCGACATTTTCCTTTACTTAGGCAGATGAATTCCATTGAGATTATAACAACAATATGCCATAAAGTACAAATTAAATAAGATTTGAATAAAATGATTATAAAAATTATCCACAATGTTTCTTTATTACTTTAATATAAAACTCCTTTGATGCATTTGGCAGAAATAAATGACACTTCTTAGATTTGAGTTTGTGCAGTGACATTTTCTAAAAAATGACTTCATTGTAGTGATTTTAGAGCGCTTAGGTAATTGTAGTCTATTATTATTTATAGATTTAATATTAGTTTTTTAAAGGTTGGATCCTAGCAGAGCCCACACCCTTGGCGCGAATGATTTTGGTTGGCGATAATTGTGGCTTGCGCCAATCTTGGTAACTCTATTTTGATACACTAGATATGATAAACCTAATTATATCTGTAATTTCATTCTGGCATGGCGCCTTTTTTCAGTTTGTTGACAAATGTGTGGGCTCTCTTAGGAATTTACTGCTTTTTCATTTAAAGAGCTTTTTATTTTGCTTAGTGTCATGAACTTAACAGTACATTTTATTTTTACAAATAAGCTATGAAATAATCTTCTTTAATTGCTTGTTTTCGGACATTAATTTAAGCACTTTTTTAGAAAATATTAGCCTTTGGTTTTAACTTTTTTTAAACATGAACTGGAAAATAATATGAAACTATTTCTAGTCGTCGGAATTTTACATATATTCCAACCTTTGTTACCAATAAAAAGATAAGATAATAAATAGCTGTTTCTAATTGTTAATTAAATTTCATTTCTGTTCATTTTATGCTTTCCAAAGAATATACTTTACCTGAGGAACAGCATTCGAATTTTCTGGAGTGATATTTTTGTAATTATCGTCATCACTATATTCTAACCTAACAGCTAAACCTAAAAGCCAATCGCAAACTTCTTCTCTGTCAATAAATGGACATGCTAAGTCCTTCAAATAAACTTTAAATGCATCTTCCCAAGCTTCACTTTCTTCTATATTACGAAGAGGTGCTCGATCTTCTATAGGGTATTGTCGTATAACTTGATCTTCTAACCAAACAACAAGACTACGGAAATCATCATCAGAAAATACATTAAAACTATTAGTGTTTATATAATCCAAGGCTTCTAATTTCCGACGATAAGACATAATGACAATAATAAATGTCTCGTCGTTAATAAACTTGTATAGTAAGTATCTAAAAACAAACCGCTAACGTGAAAGCAGACAAGTATTATTCAGTTTACATAGTTGTTGCCATATGTAGCTACATACCATAAAAATAACTAATATTTGAATCTCCTAGAAAAAAAGCTTCAGTAGAATTTTAATTGAAATAAAATGGAACTCAATAATGTTCTTTCACTGAAATTTTAGATTTATCAACTTTTGTATACTTTTGATATCTTTATTTTCTTGTTTTTTTGCGATTATTGTAACTGCGACTGAAATGTTTATGAAAAAAAATGATAAAATAACTGATAAAAAATATAAGAAAAATATTGTTTTGTAAACAAAGAAAGTGAAACAACCAAAACTGAGTAAACAATTGGTAATTTTTCTTATTAAAATAATTACTATCTCATAATCTATACAATACATTGGAAATAGCTTCATGAGGTAAGATTAAGAGAAATAAATATGGTTGAGTTAGTGAAAATTTAAAACTTGGAATTATATTTGTTGCGCATTTAATTGATATAGATTGCATGCTATCTTTGCCAGTTATATTATTTATTTGAAAAATATACTTTATTTACTTTTTTTATATGAGTAAGCAAATTAGATTGGAAATTAATATTTTTTTACTATACTTACTAAATTTTTTGCCTTTATTAGAGATTATGCGATTTATTAAATTTTATTGATGAAAGTGAAACTAAATTAATATGTAATTTTATTCGAGTTTATTTAATTAAATATGTATACTATCCACTAATAAGATGTTTACTGTAAATAATTTTTTATTCATTTCGTATCTTTAGTTTTGTGTTTGCATGGTTCAGCATGTTTTATTGAAATTGCTAAATGTATTTTCCTGAAGCAAAAGTAGTTATACTTGGTTCCCAAGGTTAGTCTTTTCATATCTCTTTTTACAATATAAATGCTTGTATTTTATTGTTTATTTATAATATCATTTGTCATTAATAATTCTTGAGTTTTTGGATTAGATTTTTGTCATTTAATTTTATGTATGTTTATTATCTTTAAGGATGGTAAGAAACAAATTGCTTTGATTTTTTCGTATGATTCATAATATTGTTACACTTGATGTTATAGTCTGCATTTTACAATTAATTACTCATTGTATATGTATTCTCAAAATGCATCAGCTTTTTGAACTGGTAGAAATTTGTTATAAATAATGGTTATCTGTGTGTTAGCCCATAAATTGAATAAAATGTAAACAAATGTGATTGAAAAAACTTTATAGTTGTAGAATTAGCATATATTGTAATGCATTCTTTAATATACTGACTTTGCTTATTTATTCTTTTAATGTAATTTTGCGCTGACCATTTTGTCTAGTGGTCAGCGTGTCTGACTGCGGATAGGGAGGTCCTGGGTTGGAATCCCGGTTCGGCCATGGATGTACTTTCTCTATCTAACCTGTCTTTGTCCTTTCCTTGTATGAATGAGGTGTGAATGGTTGCCTACCCTATAAACACGGACCTATGGCATGTGTGTAGAGCAAAGTGGTTCAGAATAATTTTTAAGCCAAATAACTTAATAATTTATCTCATGTGCAAAGAGTGATGAAAGAGCAACAAATTAATCAGCTTATAATTTCATTTTAGTTAACAACTTATTTTTATTTTTATAAATGCTGAATTTAATTGATTGAATTTTGAAAAAGAATATTTTTGACATTAATGTTAATATGAACAATATACATATAAATGTGATATAGTTAATGCTAACTATTGCATGTCATGCTTTTTGTTAAAGTTACTGATGTCCTTTATTTTATAAATTTGTATACATTTAAAAATATATGTTTTGTTAATAAATTACTGTTGTTTTAGGTTTATGGACTTTCTGACAGTCTGTTATTGTCAGCTTGTTAATGCAGATCTCTGCTGTCTTCAAATAAATATTCATATTTGTTGCTATTTTTTAAATTATAAGTTTAATCTCAAAGTATTTATTGTTTATTAAACTATTAGTGAGAGACTATTGATCAGTAATAAATTAAACTCATGTTAGTTATTTATTTGAATATTTAAATTCATGTGTTAAGTATATATGTTTTTAGTATCCTAATTTACGATACTTAGAAACCATGCAAATTTCATTTCTTTTTAAAATAATATATTATTTTAAAACTGTAAATTGATTACTGATCTATAGTAATTATGTTTCCTTAATATTAGGTGTGGGAAAGACTAGCTTAATTCATCGTTATGTGGGACAAATTTTTGAACAGCATACATCTCCAACTATTGGAGCTTCATTTTTTTCTTGTACTACGTAAGTAAAATGTAGAACTATGCAGATATCTTAATTGTCTTGAGTTTTTTGTTATTTTTTTATTAAATGCCTTTTATATTAAAGCTTTCTTCTGAAGTTTCTGAATTTTAATTTATGAATTAAAATTTGAAAGGCTGAATTTCAGTATTAATCTATAAAAAATTTATTCTTCTTTCAATTCCATTTGAAACTTTTGTCAAATAAAAAGTAACAATTTTGTAATATTAATACAAAATTGCTCTAATTTTTTTAATGATTAAAAAACAAAATTTTAGTTAATATATTGTATATCAGTATTATTCAAAACTATTTTTTACGAATCTATAATATTTTTCTTTATCCAAATCATAATTCCAAATTTAAATAGTACCATAAAAATCTTTCATCATTTAGAAAACATTATGTATAATTTTGTTTTGACATTAATATTCTGTGCTGTTACTAATGTTTAAATTTAACGTGAAAATTTTAATATTTAAAAAAAAATTGATTTTCTTGCAATCTATATTTGTTGCACATTAACATCACATTTGGCTTGGTTCAACAGTTATTTGTGAGTGCAATGAAACTCTTAGAAAATAGAGATAATTTGAAATGCTATTGAAATAATACATTATTTCAATAATTAGAAATATAAAAATTTCTTCTCATTGGCATTTACAAAATTTTATTTTTGTTTAATTTAATAACTTTTAAAATAGTTTAAAAGTTATATATAAATACATATTCAAACAAACAAACACATTCACATTTGTATGTTGTTTTACAAGTTATTCGAAAAAATTATATATTTAGGAAAGTTGATGAAACTGAAGTAAAATTACTGATATGGGACACTGCTGGCCAGGAAAGATTTCGTTCAATGGTAACTGCTATTTTTATTTTGCTTATAAAAATATTTTGCATTAAATTTATTTTCTTAATTATTTTTGTTATTACCACTCATTAACATTTAAAAAATACTTTAAAGGATAAAATATTGTATTGTTTGTATGCATATATGTTACATACACATGAAGTATGCAATTTAATGAGAAATCATTTCAGTAAAAAAAAAAGTTATAAATTTTTGATTGCAATTGTAACTTATTGGCATTTTTAAACATTAAAAAATTGCAATATATTTTGCCTGCTTAGATGACATCATATCTGCAGAATTATGGTAATTTTTAAAAATACTTACAGAGTGTGACATTCTGATTGATTGAACTATTGTGATTCTTATTTCTAGTTTATAACATTCATTTTCTTATTGCACATGCTATTAAACTTTCTTTTATCAAGAATATTATCATAACATACTTATTCCTTGGCTCCATAATTATGCAGAATTTTAACCTCCTTCACCAAATTGCTACATTTTTTCCAATCCTTGATCTTCGTCTTCCAATTTTTGATCTTCACCTTTTTCAAATTCTTCTCCACTTCATCCAGCCATCTCTTTCTGTTATGTTCAATCTTTCTTTTACCTCCCAGTTTTTCTCCATATTTTCTTTATTGCTCTTTCATCCTTATTCTGTCTGGATGTCGAAGCCTTTATTTTTTTTATATTTACGATATCTTTTTCTGTATAGAACTTACTTAATTCTAAAATACTCCATTTATATCCACCTCCCATTGGTCCATGTATTTTACATAAAATTTTTCTTTCAAAATAAGATAAAGTAATTTTTCTTTTTATGAGTAGTAGTCCTAGTTTATGCTGCATAAGTTAGAATAGGTCTGATCTTGTTTTATAGTTTAATAATAAAAATTCTTGATAGGTCCTAAAGTTTTTAACAACTTAATTATTAAAAAATGATATCTGTTCAGCAGCCAGTCTAGCCTTTATCTCAGGCTTTATTTAATATTTTTGATGATAAACTAAGATATTTAAATTGTCCTTTCAAAACTGAGCTCAATTTTTTCTGCACTGATGGCCAAACCACATCCTCTGTCCATAATATACTTAGTATTTCCTATGTTAACCAGAAGTCACCTAATCTTTGCCTTCTTTTCTAGACCTTAATAGTTTTCAATTAAACTTTTTTGAGTTCTAGACATTCCTCCACATCGTTTTAAAAGGTAAAAATTAGTAAGGATCAGTTCATTATTGTGCACCCTTGGTTAGAGTGAACTTTTCTTATGATATATTCCAAACAGAAATTAAAAAGTGTTGTATGTATTGCATCTCCATCTTAATCCTCTATTGATTCTAAAATCTATTGGAAACTTTCCCTATACTTTAACTTTAGCTTCTGTGGTTGACAAAGTAATTTTAACAAGCCTTATTAATTTTCCTAGCATTCCAAATTCATTCAAAATAGGATGCAATTTGTTTCTTTTTATACTGTTGTGTGATTGTTTAAATTCCATAAAAAATTAGTATAATTTGATGTTTTATTCATGAAACTTCTCCAAAACACTTCTAATATTAAAACCTACCAGTTCTAAATGCATTCTAATAGTCATTGATTCTTCTACATAAGGTCATAATCTGTTTGCAGTAATTCTTAAGAGTGCTTTTGAATATGACATACTCAAAAGTAACATTCCATCGTAGTTTTCACAAGTAAGTATGACTTTTTTTTTTATATAAATGAATATAATTGCACTCTGCCATACATTCTCTAATCCACACACTTTTCAAAAAGTCATGTAAAATCCTTAATAAGTTTTCCCCTCTTTATTTCAGAAGAGCTCTGCTGTAATCAAATCTTCAGTTGATGTCTTTCCTATTTTAATTATTTTATAGCTTGTTTTATGTTTTCAATGATTGGAGGTTCACAGTATTCTTTATCATTTACATTGTATTCATTTATCTCATCCTCATTTGTCACAGGGTTTACTTTTTTTAAGTAAACACAGGTGTCATAATCCTGAGGTATCTGAGTGATCTATCCTTATTTTCTTATTTGCTTTTTCTTCTCGTTTTCCCTCGTTGTGGTTGCCTTGTAAAAAGGTTGAGGGCTTCCTTTGATTGAATAGCTATCACCACCCTGTTGCTATTAGCTTCTCTTGGTGACTAAATCACCCACATGTTTGCAATGTGTGAATATCCATGTCCCTGGAAAGTCGGATCCTGGTAATTGAGGCTCCCAAAGACCAACAAATTACTTTGGCCTCTGCTTCAGGTAAATGGGATGTGTGTTGTGGTCCTCAGTGATTCGTTTGGCTTACATGGATCAAGAGATCATATATTTGCTGAGTGACTTAATAAGGGTGGAGACCGCTTCAAAGATATATTGAAAAGGTATAGAGTCTGGATAGTACTAGTGTAGTTATTCTGCATCCTGTTGTTAGGCTTGGTGTGGTCAGGCCTTGCAATAATCAACCTTTTTTTATGGAGTGTACTTTTAATTCTTTACTCCCCTCTGTAGAGCAACAAATAATATATGATCAAAAATATTTTGTTATCAAAATAAGTGAGAACAATTTTGATAATGTTTTCCCTTTCTTAATTAATAAAGAGTCTTATTGGTTCAGTTGGAAATGTTAAAAATGTCACAAAATGAAATCTGGTGATCTCTTGATGGAAGTTTTATCAGTTGAACAGACAAAATCATTCTAAAACTAAATGTCTTGGTAATAATGATGTCATTGTATCTCTCCATAGAAGGTTAAATTCTACATGGGGAATAATTTGAGTAGATGATTTATTTAATGTTTCAGAGGAAGAAATTTTTGAAAATCTTTTTGACCAAAAAGTACCACATGTGCAGTACATTACAATCAAGAGAGAAGGCACAGTTATAAAAACTAAATACCTCATACTCACATGTTTGCAATTCCTACACTACCTCAATCTATTAGAATTAGTTATTTAAGTTGCAATGTTTGATCCTACATTCCAAACCCTTTACATTGCTTTAAATGTCAAAGCTTTGGACATGCAAGAACTACTTGAAGGAGACATTTGACTTGTGCTTGATGTACTTCAGTTAGACATGACAGTAGCTCATGTCAATTACAAGAAAAGTGCATCAACTGCTGTAGTGAGTACCCCTCTTACTCCTGATCATGCCGAACATGGATATTAGAAAAAGAAATTTTACTTCTGTGAAAATAAAACAAAATTTATCTTACCCCAAAGCCAGGTATACAGTGTCATCTCGTACCCTTCAACAAGGCATTAGCTATTCCAGGGGTGTTTGTGTTCCAGGGATTTTGATCTTCGATACCCAGAAATTCCGGGGATCGTCGTTCAAAAGGAAGTAGGAATAATGAATTATTTATTTTGATCTGGGTAATTTTGCTTGCTTTGAAAGCAGAAAACACAATAATTTGGTCATTCAATGTTTCATAATTGTAATTTTTCATTTCTCCCCTCCCCTTCTCGAAACTCCAAAATGTCGGTAGTAAGTCCGTAAAAGTTTCCGGGGATTTTTTGGGGTCCCACAAACACCCCTGCTATTCACAAATAGTCAAAGAAGTCATGAAATCTTGTAGTACCCAAATAGATATAGATAGCTTAAGCCTTCCAAATTCGAAATTATCCCCAAATCTTTCTAATACGAACGTCTCACCTATATTCTAAATGATATTTCTCTAAAAGTCCTTCGCAAAATCAAAGTCCCAAAAATTGAAGCATGCAAGTGAAGGGCTTTATGGTATGCTTTTCTGATTGAGAATGTTTTTATCAGATTATCTGTTGTGCGTATGATAGACAACAAAATTGGGATTTTTTAACTTATTGGTTCATATAGAGGAAAATATGTTGAATAAAGAATAAAGTTTTGATAAAATTAGAATTTATAAAAATAATTTATTTTAACTTAAAGATACTATGTTTATTCTAATTTGTATTCTCTGTATAAAATGACAGCATTAGCTTAAATAATATTTTGTTACAGGCTCCAATGTATTATCGCAATGCAAATGCAGCTATTCTTATGTTTGATATCACTTCCTATGATTCATATGAATCAATGAAAGATTGGGTAATAGGTAAATGTATTTATATTTAAGAAGTACATTTTGAATTTGCATGTTAATAAAATTACATGTCTCTAAAGTGATAAAATTATAAAAAATAATTTTAAGTGAATTGAAAGAAGCTTAATATAATATTTCAATATAAAAAGAAAAATAATTCATTTTTTTTGTGTGGAAGAGAAGGATATATATTTAAAACATTTTTGATTCAATATTTTCTACTAATTTTCACCATGAGAATAATTTAAAAATTCTTGTTTTTTATTATGCTACTTTAGATAATGTGTATTTAATACTAACAATGCCAGTTTTAATTTATTATTAAATGTGAAAATCATTATAATTTATGTGGGTTAAGTAACTTTTGATTTTTCTTAATAAATCATAAATATATTTTGTTTGAAATATTAAAACTCAGTATTTTGTCATAGTTATTCTAAATTGTATGACACAGTATTTTATCTTTAAACAAGATACTTTACTTTTTGTCTTATATGCTTCCCACCTTAGGCTTGGATGTTAATAGTGGTTCGGGATCCAATTTATATTGTTGGTCCCTGCATAATTAGCCCTTGTGCAAAAACTGACTTGAGTGGTAAACAACAAAAAATGCAATAAGTGTTATCATATTTATTTTAAAATAAAATGTTCAGCTATCAGTACTTATAATTTTGTTAAAGTGAAATATGCAAGAAATATTTTTTGTACTTTTAACTTTAACAGTACATAAGTTATTTAATTTTTATATAGAAGATTAAAAATAATTATCATATGATTAATCAAATGCAAAAGCTTTATTTATGTAAAAGGGATAGAAATAAATTGTAAATAGAAGCAAAAATCTGATAAAAGAGTATTTTTAACTGCAAATAAATAATAAAAATCATCGTAGTAGTTGAAAATATAAAGCAATGTTGTTGCTCTTTGTTAATAAAAGCAAATTTATTTTTTATCAGTTGCATTCATTGTTAAATGCATAATTTTTTACGTGATTGCTTTATCTTTTCTTCGTAAAATGTTCTCTGAAACTAATCCAGCATAATGTTCTATGTATGATATTTCTGGTTATTGGAAATAATATTTTGCTTTTAGAATTCCTTATTATATTTCTCGATGTTTTCTTCATTTACTCTATTCTTGTAAGTATGCCAAGTTCTTTCATGTCTCTTGAAAGCTCTGTTTATGGATTAGAAAAAATCAAAATTCTAGAAGA
Source organism: Latrodectus hesperus (assembly GCA_037975125.1). Lineage (NCBI taxonomy): Eukaryota > Metazoa > Arthropoda > Arachnida > Araneae > Theridiidae > Latrodectus > Latrodectus hesperus. Next base: position 33,011,956 of record CM075853.1, read on the forward strand.
TGAAACTTATTTTGGATTTTGTGTAATTTTGAATTGTCTTTGAAAACTGTAGCTCTTAAATAGTTTTTGCAATTCTAGATTTTGAAATGAAATTTTTTTTGATGATATATGTCTTTACTTTTTAAATGAATGCCATTTAAAATAATATAAGTAATTTTGTGCAATTTAAAATAAATGATTTCTATTTAAAATAATCAATTCTTTAATGGAATATTTGCAGTAGGTATGTGATTTATTTATACTAATGCTGTTTTTTTGTTATAGAATTAAAAGTACGATTAGAAGAATGTATTATAATGTGTGTTGTTGGCAACAAATGTGACATGAACAATATAAGACAAGTAGGATTCCGTGAAGCATCTGAATATGCTATTTCTATTGGTGCTCTCTATCATGAAACTTCTGCTCTCAGTAGTGAAGGTATATTAATGTAATTAATTCAACTTATTGAAGTTCTTAAGTGTGCATTTAAAATTGTGTAATCTTGAGAATAGTATGTGTGAGTTATATTGAAAAAATTTTAAAATGTTTTGTTTAAATCAGTAATGCATGAGTTTAATTCCAAGTTTGAAATACAGTTTTAATTGTCAGTCGCATTTGAATCAAAGCTTGTGTAAAAAAAAAAATAGTATAGGAGTAACAAACTAAAACAATTAGCTTAAATTTTCTTTAAAGTTTCCGCTGCTTTATATGCATTAATGAAGAGTAAATGATGTTATATCATTTTAGAAAAATAATTATTTAATTTTCTAGTCAAAAGTAAGCAAAAATTTCATGCAATATTTATTTATATTATCATGTTCATTTTAAAATTAATATCTTGACAGTAATTATTTTGAAACTGATTTAGCTGCTTAATTCATAATATGTAAAGTATACATAGTGAAAAGCAAGCAACTTTTTTTGTTATTTTTTTAAATAATATGCAAAAAGTACAAACAATTTGCTTGCCTTTCACAACTATTAAAAAATACATGAAGAATTCTATCCACATTACTAAAAGTATGAACTAAATAGAATCAGCTTTATATTTATAAAATTTATTGAAATTAATATTTTTATTTAAAAAACAGTAATTAATTTCTTTTTAATTCTCACTATTATAAATCAAAACTTAATCTCCAAGTTGACTTAGAGGAAAAATGAAACAGTAAATATAATTCACTATAAATTGATTTCATGAAGTGGATTTGTGGATCATATATAAATGCTTATCAAAGTAATGGAAACACTTATGATTAAAAGCGAATTTTTGAATGTGCTTTGTAAGCATTGAAATATAATAGCTATAAGTTTTTTTTAATATAAATCAGGGTTTTCACAGCTCTTTGAAACTCCTTAAATTTCAAATAATTTTTTAAGGGCCCTTGAAACTCCTGGAATTTTAATTTCACAGCTTGAAAATCGTGAATTACTCCTGGAAATTTTACTTACCTTGATGCATTTATTTTTTTTTTTCTAGAAAATATAATTTTTTGAATTTTTTTGTTTTAATATTTTGAAATTTTCAATAAAATTGTTGGGAAGATTAATTCAGCATTAGTTTTAATTAACGAATTAGTTTTACTTAATCATTAGTTTTTACTTACTGTACGATCTTCTTAACGAATTTTTGTATTCTTAACAGTTGACTTGTATTAATGGTTTCAAGATCTAGTTCAGCTACAATAGTTTCATGATAATTCGGTTTAGTAGTATTTAAATTTATGTGACGTGAAGTAATCTCCAAACAAAGTCAATATGTTGTGCAATTAAGATGGGCGAGTCTAACTTATCTTTTTCTATTTGCTGGTGCTTTCCTTATATTGTATAAAATTCTTTGAATATTAATATTTAAATATAAAGTTTTTGAGTTAAAATATACTCTTTCCATGTCTCTCTTGATGAAAATTGTGTATGATTTAATGGAATCGAGATAAATTTGTTTATTAATGATATAAATTATTTATTATACCTGGTGGAAAGTGTCTTTCCAATGGACTTTTCTTGACTAGTTGACTCTGGAAAAGCCATACAAAGATTAGCTTTTGGGTGCTTCAGAAAAAACACATGCCTATTATCTGTTTTGTAATAAAGACTTCTGTATTTCAAATATGGACGAATCCGCAGTTAAATCCCATATGAAAGGGAAAAAGCGTATATATTTATTAGAACAAGCCATATCTGTTAAAAAATCTACTCATGTAAAAGATTTTTCACTTCTACTGATCCTGTGAAAGAATGTGAACCCAAAGCATGCTTTGAAATTTTAGATTCATTTGTTCACTATTTAAGGACCCCCTCGTAGGGATGACTGATAGCCTTGGCCCTGGCGTAAAATTTCCTTTAAAGTTTTGAAAACATCGATGGTTAGAAAATATAAATGTTTTCAACAGATTGACTGAAATATTACCATATCTTAAAACATATATGACATTTGTCCAAAACGAAAAATGTCTCAATCCTGGTTATAAAACTTTTGATATTTTGCAGAAGCGTACAAAAGATTTACTTTTTTCTGCTAAATGCAATTTTTTTATATTTATTGTTCGGGAAGTAGAACCTTTTCTGACACTTTATCAAACTGATAAACCAATGTTGCAATTTATTGCTGGAGATTTTCATGCATTGTTTAAAGGTTGATGCAAAAGTTTTTAAAAAAATCTTTGCTGTTTAAATCTATTGGAAATGTCTAAAAACTGTAAAATTACTTATTATTTTATAGAATGTATAATTCAGTATTGTATAGAATGCTGATTTAAATAAACATTTTTCTGTTATAGCTGTATATTCATTGAAGCTTTTGAAATAATCATTAATAATTTTAACTCAAATAAAAAATAGTCTCATTAATGTTTGCAATTATTTATTTTTATTATTTACAGAAATGTTTGAAAAATATTGCATGTACATAATTATATGCATATTTGGTTAAAAACAATTTTTAAAATAAAATAAAAGTTATTTAACTTGAATGTTGATACTTGGTAATTTTTGATTTGATTCTTGGAAATCTATACGAACCCTGATAAATAGACATGTATATTTTCTGTTAGTATGTGATAGCTTTATTGAAGTTCTATAAGTCTTGGACTTTTTTCAAAAAGGTGAAATGTCAGATGTTTTAGATTTCTAAGAGGCCAAATTTTTGGAGCCCATCTAGTTGTAGCAAGTGAGACTGAAACCTCTCAACTTTTAAGCGTTTATTGAGGTCTATATTCTAAAGTCATGACAGCATACACACAACGGGGCAAAACAAAATAATTGACAGAAAGAGAAGCTAAATGTAAACTTTCAGTTATTGAAGCTGTAATGGGATGTCTGAAAATGAACATTGGCACATTTATAAATTGAACATTTATGGCAGAACAGTAATTCCCTAGCTACTTGTCACAGATGTTAATGCCAAAAATTGTCTACAGTTGTTTCATTCGTAAAATTTCGTCACTTGATAAATCAGAAAAGTAATATAAGCTGTTGAATTGTCTTTTACATACAATAGGATTGGTACATGCTTGGAAAATATCAGTACACGTGTATGATTGTGATTCTTTTTCAAATTGTTGCATGGAGGCAGTTCTACCATGATGTGGGTAACAATGTCATGGTTTTTGCTAATTATACCATGAGAGGAAGGATTACTGGGAAGAAATATCAAGGAATTTTAGCTGGTCAGGTCCATATTGAAACTTTTTTTCCTATTGGAAATGGAATTTTCCTGGATTTTAATTCACTTATCTATGCAGTTGGTACTTGTCAAATCATGATTTGATGAAGTTAAATATTTACTTTGACCTGCACAGAGTTAGCCACTATCACTATAATTAAAATGTAATGAATTTCTTTAAAGTGTTCAATATGGAACCAATATCCTCCACTTGCATCCCTTCCTGAACTGTCACAATATCTCTATGAAGAATGGGACAATACTCCTCTAAATGCCTTGTGTAAATAAATTTATTGGTGAATCCAAATAGTATAACAAGCCAAAAGTTGCTCTACACCATACTACTAAAAGATTTTTTAAATCTAAAGTGTATGTTATTCTAATAACCACATGTATATATCTCTCTTAGAATTAATTTAATAAAATTGAATTTTTATTATATTATTTATTATCTTTTATTAATTATAGGAGTTGAAGGGGTGTTCTTAGATATTTCTCAAGAATTAGTCAAACAGTATGAAAGAAATATTTGTAAACTAAATGCAAAGAATAAATTTGACAATGGGCAAGTAATACGAGTATCATCTACTTCACATGATGCATTTAATGAATCTGCTGAAGAGAAATCTTTTTTGTGTTGTTAATAAAATATTAAATCTGTTCACAAAGTTTCTAACTGTAAAAATGGTGCTTTTTTAAATTGTCTATGAAGATTTGCTGTCTTATTGAATTAAACTGCAAATGAAAAATTTTATTTTAAAATTATTGCAATACAAAAAAAGATAATGTAGAATTAAAAAGAATTTATATTTTTGATAGAAAAATGTATTTTTTACTCATTATTTTTGAATTGGATTGATGAATGATTGTTAGATTAAATAATCAATAGTATATTTTGCAAAGATTTATTTTTTCAATATTTATGCTATTATTTTCAAGAAGTCACAAAGATCTATAAAATTGCTTTAAGAAAATAAAAATATGCAGGCAAGCATGTTTCCCCACTATAAAATATTCATTAATTTTGTTTTTTTATGTAACCATTTATAAAACCTAATTTTCCCAACTAATTTTTGAATTTCGAGCATTAAATTTTTCTTTATAATATTAATAAACTTACTTTAAAATAAAACTTGTTATACTGAATTTTCGTCATAAAATTTGCCTAATAAAGATGAGATATTTAAGTTTCCTTTATCAATATCCATAAAATTTCATTTAATAGGAAAATGAAAAATATTAAATATCCTCAGAATTCTCATTTACTGTGATATTTAATGCATTCATTTCAGGCTTTTACAAACATGAATTTCTTGTCACAAAAATTTTAAAATTGTAACTTTTTATGTTGAAACTTAAGTTGTACTTCAGCGTGATTAAAATCGAGTTTTCTTCAATTTCAGTATTTGCTTCTCTTATTAAGTTGATAAAATCGTGTTTTGATTTTCCAACACATTTTGAAAGTGTGTTGATTAAAAATTGAATTTATCAAAAGATCCCTTAGTTTCCTGATGAAAATTTAATATTATGTTAAAATCTATAAGATTTTTTGAAAAGCAGCTGATATAAACAGTAACTGAGCTAGTAAACAATAGATTACATCTAAATAAGTTTTAATACAATTAGATTAAATAATTTTGGAAAAATGCTAGTTTTAACTTGAAAGAGTAGTAGGAATTTTTGAACTGGAGATATATAAAAATAATCGTCATCTATTTTATTGTGTTATAAAGAAGTGCTAATATTTCAAGAATAATTAGTAGTTAAACAAGTAGTTATAGTAAAATTTCCAATATTAAGTAGAAAATTCAAAGTTTATTAGCATTCAGTTTTATTATTGAACACTAATAAATTTCGTGCACATGCGTTTATTTACCCTTTTCTTCCATGTCTTAAAAAACTTTTAATCCTTAAATAATATGTTAAGATTTGTGTACAGTGTAAATTTGACTGCTGAAATTATAATTGTGTAATCTTTTTATTTGGTTTAAACCTTAATTTATTATTTTAAAACATTGTTTAAATTTTGTATTCTGTTATCTAAATAAATTCATACTAATTTCATTAAAATAAAATATTTATTTTTTGAAGTATAAATTTTCAAATATTAAAAATTTTCCTTTTTAATTAATTGCATTTAAAATCAATAATCAATAAAAATATAATTTAAATGGAAAAGAAAATTTTATTATAAATTTATGTTTTCATTTAATATTAAATATTGTAAAAATTTTTATTGATTATCTTATAATTGAAAAATAAATTATTAAAGTTATATATACATATAATAAACCAAATTATTTATATCCTTGAAGTTTTGTCAAACATTTTTATACTGTTTATTTTATTTATAAAGTATTTTATTAAACTTAAATAGTTGAATGTAAAGTAATTTTATTAAAACAAATGACAAAAACTTTAATATTAAATGTTTATCACAATTTTTCATGAGAAAAGAGCATTTCTGTATTTTTAAAATACTGTAATCAAACTATTTTAAGCTTTTCTCAATTATTATTAGCAAAGAAATATTTTAATAGATTAGCATTAAATGTAACATTTTTATAAATTTTTCATGTTAATTTAAAAGTTGGCATTAAATTTTAGTGTACACGAACAAAATGTAAAATATAATTTAGCATTATATGTCATTGAGTATGTTACTTTCAAACAGCTATGTATATTACTTTTGTTAAAGTGAAAAATTTATAACTATACAATGTAATGATGAGTTAAGCTATTTTTCTGAGATAAAATTTAATATTTTGGAATAGGAAAAGGCTGTTTCTGTTAAAATTAATTTTTTATTTTTTGAATACATTAATTCACTGATATCAGACTTAAAATTTTGTTGGACAATAGTAATGTGTATTATTCATTTGTCAAAACATATTTATAACAAATTATTTGCTTGACATATATCATTTAAAATATTCTTTCCAATATTCATTAGTCACTATTACTGTAATATTTTGTTATGTTCCTTTATAACGTATGTTTTCTTTAATAGTATTATTCATTTAAAAAAATCCATTGAAATCAAAATGTTTTTGTGATTTTTATCAATTTTGTTAAAAGTGGATTATTTTTGGAGACTACTTATAATGTGATGAATTGTATATAGACACAATATGAAAGAAATTATTAAATATATATTTTATACAAAGCTTTTTTAAATTATAAACTTTGGATGTATTTTTTGAGAGCTTATGCATACAAAAACTCTTTTTCTGTTTTGCTAGTATTACTGAATATCATCTGAAAAGATGTTATTGTTGGGGCCAATTTTGTATTTCATGAAGTCTTAATAAAGTTATGGTTTTAATGAATAAGAATTCTATTCTTTGTGATATGTGCATGTGATACATGAATTTCAAATAAGTATACCATTATTTCCTTTATTTGTAAAATCATCAAGGTTTTAATTTTAAGCTAAAAAATAAACGTTTTTTTGCTTTTTATTTAAAGAATATTGGTTGTTCAGTGTTAGAGGGTTTGAATTCAATATAAAAAATATCTTAAGAACAAATTTTCTATGATGATTTAGATTGTTAATTTCAAATTAGTCTTAAACATGGTAACTTAATACTATTTTTAAACGAATTAAATGTAAGCTTTTAAATTAATATAAAAGTAACATTTGCTTCAAAACAGAAATTCTTAACTGATATTTTAGTAATAAAGTACATAAAAGTTATACCAATTACACTTTACAAAAACAAGTTTGCCATTCATTATTTAAATATATAAGCAAGATATTAAAATGATTAACATGTTATGAATGAAAAGCAAATCTTAAATAAAAAATTTTTCAGCAGTGACTTTTTTTCTTCTGTGAACATCTAAAAAATTACAACCAAACTTTTTTATACTTTAATTTCTTTAAATTACTATTAATGTAAGAATCATTGCTTATTTGTCAAAACCTTTCTTTTGAGTTAAAAAAAAAGCATCACATAATAAATAGCAATTTTTTTGTTGCATATTCAAAAATATATTCAGCTGATAATGTAATGTCACATAAAATTAAAAATACATGGTATTATATGGTATGATTAAAAATATAATTAATTGTACAGAAAAAATAATTAATATGGAAAACATCTAATTAGATCCATTTAATCACAAAGTGTGATAGATGAAAACACCAGGTCGTTCATCAAGAGTGATATTTCTGAAAAGATTCTAGTAAATCTTATTGATATTTTAGTTTGTTATAAATTTTAAAACGAGGTTATACATATTTTAAAATTAAATTATATTTGTTACATTAGTAACTAAATGAAAAAAATGGATTATTTTCAAACTGTGCACTAGATAAATATTTTCTTTTGTACTCTCTGCACATGCTTTATTTTTTTACCTTATATTACCACGTTTGCTTGCATTTTTTTTATTTGCCTTCTCAATAGCGGTATAAGAACTTGAATATTTTCAGATTAATACAGCTCAGGTATAAAAAAAAGACAAGCAACTGTCATATTTTTCTGAAGCGGTGAGCGTAATTGGACAAAACTAATTATAGCTGAAATAAGTCAGTTGAGTTATGGCACCATATGTTACTTATTTTATAAAACAAATGGTATTTCTTTCAAACCTTTATTGTAAGCTTTTCTGATGGAGAATGTTTTTTATCAGATTATATGCAGCAGCATATAATATGCACAAAAATGTACAGGAAAATACAGTACTTAAAATTTTATGCTGAATAGTTTTCTAATACAGCAATGTGCATTTGTTTATAGCAGACTTAACGGATTTCAAAAGAAAATATTAATTTTAATAAATTATGATATAATAAATGTGAAATTAATATGTATTCATAATGATGGAGTTTTGAAATTATAACAATTTTTTACTATCAACATGCACAGAATTATTGATTAATCAACTTGATCCACTCACAAATTTAGAGATTAGAAATTTTAATATTTATAATTTCTTGTGATAAGAAACTTTGTTGTTGTTTCTGAATTATCTTTGTTAGATATTTCCAGAATATTCATGATTTACTTAAATGCATTATAAAATAAATGTACTTTGAAAATAAATAATAGTTTATTTTTTACATGCAATAACTTACAATATAAACTTTTTGAAAATAATTTATGGTAAAACAAAAATCATTAATCTACTGTGTAAAGGGTTAATTATAAATATTCTATTTTAAAACTCAAATCTTTGTAGTCAACATGAACATATTCATCACACATAAATGCAATATCTGCATGCACTATGACTTCACACAATTTCCAAAACAGATTTCAGGTCTTCTTCAGAATCTGTAGGTAATTGGTATAGTGTTGCATGTAGCATAATGATAAAAAAGGAAGCCCCTGAAAGAAGTTTTCTTCTAATCACATCTATTGATATATTTCTTAATACTAGTAAATACATATATATACATACAGGTGAGAGGCAAAAATAATCAAATTGAAAATAAATTAAACAGGAGCCATATGAAGATCAAAAGTTTCTTCATCTTTAGGAGTTTGTTCAATAGAATATAATGTTGCATGGAGCATGATAATGAAAAATGAAGCTCCTGAAAAATACATTAGTATTTGCAGTAATTTATTTTAAGTTGTTAAAATTATGAAAAATATTATTACATAGTCATTTTTATTTTAATTATTTTTACACTTAATTTTTTTTTCTTTTTTAGACAGCTATGAAAAAATCTATCATATTTTGAGATACAGTACATCAAGATGATTCTCATTTGTTATAGAATAATAAATTACATTACTCATAAAAAAGTAAATTATCTGCAAATTAACATATTATAAATGAAAGAAGATTACTTTTATAGTTTAAAACTATTATAAATCAAAATATTAGTCATCAATATTAGCACACATATTCATAAATGAATATGTGTGCAATTACATTAATAAACATATTGGTCACATAATAATGAGTGTTATATGTGAATTAAAAAATAAAATTCTCCATTCTTCTTTAAAAACATATATCAAGAAATTATATAACTTTAATATTTACTATTTTTTACACTTCTATAATATATTTAGTATGGGCAAATTCTAGTTACATTAATAAAATGACCCTGAAAAAATATTGGTATTAAATAACTAACCAGAAAGAGAAGTTTCTGCCATTCATTTTTAGCATAATAAAATTGAATAAAACTTTAAATAGAATATTGAAAAATATGTATAGTAACAGTTTGATTTAAGCATTAAATAACTTAAAGGCTGTATTTTTTTCAAAAACTGCTGTTTAAAATTGTAAACACTAAAGTTGAATTATATTTCTAATTTTAATACAATTTACAAAGTATTAATTTAAGCCAATTAGAAAAAATTTAAGATTCATATTTTTAACTAAGATATTTGTTGAGGCAGTCTATGAATTGACAGGGAAAATTTGTATAAGTATATATGAAAATTTTTTTGTTAAATTAAAAATTTTATTTTTTTCACTGATATATGTATATATTTATTAGCAGATAAAGACATGCCTTTTTTTAAAAAGTCATTTCAGCTTTCATTTTAATAAGAACATCATTACATAAATCAATCTCACATTTATTATCGCTACATTGCTTAATATATCATCATTTTAAGTAAATTTTATGCATTTTCCTCTAGATTAAAATATAAATTGCTTGAAGATAGTTGCAAATGTAAAAAAACATTTAAAAATGAGCATTTCCCTTTATATTTATGGAAACAATATCTTGAAGTTGAAGAGTAAACTACTATTTTTCAAATAGTTTTATTCAAATATCTTATGAAAAGTCATCACAGTGGTTGTTTATTAATGCATGATTTATTTCTGTATCACCTAATCCCCTTTTTTATTAAATTAAAAAAAGCTTCATATTTTTCTAGTTTATTTTAGATATTTTGAAATCACACAACAATATTTTTAACTAATAACTTCTAGTGAAAATCTTGGGTACATAAGTGCATATTTTACTTTTGTTTGAAGACAAGAAGAAAACACTTATGCCTCATTAACTGATTATCATTTCACTTTATCTTAAAT